>JAEBUN010000015.1:600000-1172091 GCA_023014365.1 Lepiota brunneoincarnata
TATGACGTTGAATCGACCAAGCCAGGCACGTACCAGTGCCAGACAACAGCCGCGAACAGGAAAAGTTGAAGAGAGGGGGGAAAGAGACAACCTGGTGGACAATCTGATACTCACCCGTACCACCAAACACATTGCCCCGAGGGAACTCCCACATGCCGGCAAGGAGCTGAGCGAGGCCACCGCAAAAGATGGCCATGCCTACGACAGCGTTGGGTGTTGTAATACTACGGGTCTGGGCGTTGTACAGTGAGAGTATGAGGGTCGTCGAGGCGAAAGAGAACAGCCCGCTGTTATTTGTTCGTTTGTCAGAGCGAGGAGTTAGGACAGTTGGAACAAAAAAAAAATAATATGCCTACAGCGTGGCGGGGTTGCCAACCCTCGATGGCCTGGGGACGTAATGGGCTTGGGAGAGGCCATTGGGACCCTGTCCCGGAGCAGCAGATTTCTCGATATCGTGATCAGACATTGTCGACGAGCGCGGGGGAGAGGCGAGCCAAGGTGGGGGGACGTCGAGAGGGCTGAAAATCGAAGAAGGCTCAGGAGGCGGGGTGGCAAGTTTGGAGCGGAGGTGGGATCTATATAGGGCCAGTGGCAACTAAGCTTTCCAGCATGCGGATGAAAGGAGGCTGACGTGAATATCCAGTCATTGAAGGAGATCATGAGGTCGATACTCGGCAAAGAACCCCCGCATCAACCCGAGAGTTTCTCCATGCATCAAATGAAACATAACCATTAAATACTGCAAGCGAGTAGAACCATCGCTCGTCAACATTTGGCCCCCTGTTTCCCAGAGAACATCGACCACAGGAGCCATGTAAGAATGGACGTGGAACCGACTGACGAGCTATCCAAAAGACAACTATGGCACTCCTGGAAAAACATTGTCGAATGACAGCGAATGATCGATTAAAGTGGTACGACCATCGTTCCACGTATGTTTTTCAATCGAGGAAATTGAGGAGGGGGGGATGGCGATTGCTATCTTCCGCAGTCGCATGGAGTAACCTTTGTGCATGATGCATGGGGGGTTCGCAAGCGCGATGCGATCGGGTAAGAGACAAAACCCTCTGGCAAGCTAAAAATAGATGTCATCATCCTAAGCGGCGCATGTGGCCACGCCGTCAGGAGTCCTCTCAACCTCCCACACCCTGTCTTCACATATTCTGGACCCATCGAACAATGAATCATGTCGTACATACAACTTCGTCCTCGCCTCGCTACGGTAATGACTGTTCTATGAAACGGGCTCTATTGTGGCGTTACAATGCGGAAACGATGAGTCAGTCCTCGTGACAAATCAATAAATTAGTCAGCTTCCAGGAGGGAACCCGAAATCACGAGAACATGGAACGTGCAACCCACTTCCCGGTGTAGAGTTAATAAGACTCAGCAGCTCGTAACGTGAGTCCCGAGGCGTCGAACACCAAGCTAGTGAGTATATACACTACCGACGAGTGTCCTAATAAGGACGACAACATATATATCTCAAAGGTCTATAAGCTAATGTCCAAAAACGGTATGTCATACTCGGCTCGACATGCTCAACATCTTGCGCCCTCGGAAGGCCTACAGCGCGGGGGGTGGTCATCCTGATCCGCACACGTATGGAGGAACGGGGACTCGAACCTAGCAGACCCTCAACCGGACAACAACATCCGTTGAACGAGATACCGAGTTTTTGCATGGGCCACATGTGGGATCAGCGGGGCCGGGTGAGTTCGGATTTATTTATCTTCGAAGAGTTTTGAGCGATGGCTCTGCAACTGAAGCTGTCAACGAGACGGGGGTATGATACATTGTATGCCGGACGTTAAGTGTCAACACCCACCGCATTGTTTTCTCCATATCCCACTCGATGATGACATCACACATCTTCCCGACGATCCAGACGCAACGACCCTGGGGACAATCTTTATATAATTAAACTTTTATAGAACCTGGCAACAGAAGGCGTCCTCGAGAATTCGCAGCTATTTTAGTAAATAATCCACTTCTCTTTGCTCTAAACAAGGCCCTGATTGTCCATCAAGCGAACGTAAATCTACGCCTAATGGGTGCACTGGCCACATTGGATGATGTCAACTTTGGATAATCCTTTGAAACAACTGAACCACATCGTAGTAGATATCGCGCTCATTTTTCCTGGGCCGCAGGGTTCTTATTCATTCGACAGAACACAAAAAGTTTACTATACAAGTACGAATACCAAGACTTCAGGAAACCTTTGCATTACATCAATCAAGCACCTGGCATTACATCCGTACCACATGTACCGGCGTTGGGATCGACGGTGAACGAGAAGGGGTAATTGGGATCGGATTTTCCTTTTCCTCCCTTTTTTTTTTTTTGGGAAAATGGTAATTAGTAGTTTGCATTGCGTGATGAACAAGGAAATTAATCTCACCATAGGGCAACTCTTTATAGCATTATTGATGAAAGTCTTACAGTTACCAGCGATGACTTTGTTGGCAGCGCCAGTGTTGTACACAGTAAAATCGCCTGTTTTCGCACGGGCGTGATCAAGAGAGGCAACCACATCAGAAAACACAGAGTAGACAAACATCGGTGACCATTAGCCATGAAGCAGCGAGCAGTGCTCTCTCCGTTACGCATCTAAAACATTTTTTTGGTAGCAGAGCGTTGTTAGTAAAGCCATGAAATGGTTTTTTGCAGTAAATCACTTACGGAGATTGTGCTAACAGTGTTGCAATACTCGTCAACAAAGCGCGCGCATCCAGCGGCATCATTGTTGCCTGTAGGGTAACAGGTCGGATTCTGGGCCAGTGCCGGAGTGACGGCGACGGTAACAGCAAAGAGCATAAGCTAGGGAAGGGAGGGAATGGGTCAGTCGCAAGACAGCTCTTGTGTTTTGGAAGGAAGCCCTCACAATCTTGGAAAACATTGTAGATGGGCGACTTTGTTAAGGCTCCCTTGTTGGATCCCGGGGTTTTTATACCTGAGCAACATTGCAAAAAACTCAATTTGGCTTTCGCCGAAAACCTCGTAGAGCAAAACTCGACAAGACATCCGACACGAAAGCGGAAGCACTGGTTAGCGTAGTGGGGACACCGCGGCACATGCTTAGAAGCAAAGAGGCCCACGAGGATACATGCTCGCAAAGAGTTTAAAGCTTGGAAATAATGAAATAACGCCGCCACGTCCCGTAACATGAGCAGACCAGAAGTCCTACCACCGGCATAGCATATCGAGGAATAACTATTGCCGAGGATTGGGCATTCCACAAACAAGAGCGAGCAATTGCATGGCTTCATGTCTGAAATGACGTTCCAAAGATATCCCTGCCCAGTAAAATATCGAGGTCTGGTACTTCCAGCCCCTTTCTGGAGGGGTTTTCCGGGTCCGTCAACTGTTGAAAGGGCTGAAATACCGCACCCTTTGGTACGCAGTTTGAGTGGACTAGGTGACGCCCAGAAATGCCCCAGATCCGTTTTCATCGACAATCCAACCTCCTTCAATCTTGGACCCCTAAAGTCGCACTAGCCATGATGATTAGTGGCGCGTTCCGGACGTTGTCCCCGAAGCGTAAATCTGATAGATACCGGGGAACGTGGGTTTTCAAGATCCGGTTGACATTGGCTGACCGGATAGAGCATGACAGCATCGCGACATAACCTGGCATCGAATGTTGGTGAGGAAGAGTGATATCTCAATTGACCTTGGATCTATCGACGGGTGTGTTGATGATAATGTAAGAATATAAGACTCAGTCACTCGTTATACGCACGAGTACTAGTATATTAGCTAACCTGTAAGAATATAAGACTACGAACATAAGCTTAACATAAGTATAGTGGATGTAAATGTGGATGCTCACCTCAGTCACTCGTTATACGCACGAGTACTGAGGAAAGCCTAGCTACGTGTCCGTATGCCAGGTAACCGAAGTTTTACTGAATGGGAATAGAAATAAAATAGTAAATAAATCGCGAGATCGCGATTTGCACAAGTAGGGTCCATGTCCAAATAGAGACTAACGAGAGAGTCCAGCCGACGTCGCGTCGACTGTCCACTGGCTTGTAAAATTCCTACACTCCCCCTCAAGCCAAGGACAGGCCGAGTTCTCGAGCGAAATGTTTGACCTTCGGCGATGCGAGAGCCTTCGTAAAAACGTCGGCAACCATTTCTTCGGTAGGGCAATAAATTAGCCTTAATTTTCCTTCCTCAACGATCCATCGAATAAAATGATACCGAATGTCAATGTGTTTCGTTCTCGCGTGATATTGATGGTCCTTCGCAAGCGCGATCGCGGACTGGTTGTCCGAGAAGAGAGTGGTGGTGGGAAGGGGGGTGCCGAAAACCTGCGAAATAAGGGAGCGCAGCCAAAGAATCTCTTTAGCTGCATGGGTTGCTGCTACGTACTCAGATTCCGTAGTTGATAGAGTGACTATCTCCTGCCGTTTCGCACTCCAGGAAACAGCCCCTCCATTGATAATGAGCGCATAACCAGACGTAGCGCGACGGTCCTCGGCCATGTTGCCGTCTGCATCGCTGTACCCTGTAAGATCTTGGCCATGGCCTCCATAAGTGAGCCAAAGTTCTCGAGTGCCTTTGAGGTAACGAAAAACGCGTTTGACAGCGTCCCAGTGGGCCTCACCCGGGTTTTTCAGATAGCGGGAGAGGTGTTGGATGGCATATGCGATGTCGGGACGAGTGCCTAGGGCAGCATACATGAGGGTGCCCACAGCTTCCTGATAAGGAACTTGGGCCATCCGAGCGATTTCGGCTGTCGATTTCGGTGCTGCGTCAACCGTAATGCGGGTGGATGGGTCCATAGGCACACTGAGTGGTTTGGCATCTTCCAAACCGAAGCGACGAAGCGAGGCGTCGATGTAGGATCGCTGGGACATGAAAATTTTTCGGTTTGCGCGGTCTCGTTTGATCTCGATGCCTAAGAGCCAGTGCAGCTCTCCTAAGTCCGAAATTTCAACAAAGCCGGATATTCCAGACTTTGTCCAGGCAACTAGAGCGATTTTAGTGGCTGCCAGTGTGCAGTCATCGACATGGACTAGAATGATGGTGAGATCAGGAGGTGTATCTTTAAAAAACACACTCTGATCGACTTCACATCTCGTGAAGCCAAGATTGTCCACCAGGATCTCGCATAATTTTTGATACCATCGTCGGCCAGACTGTTTGAGCCCGTAGAGAGTTTTTCGGAGGCGGCAGAGCTTGTGAGGATGTAGGGGATCGCGGTAACCAGGAGGCTGTGACATGTAGACAACTTCGTTGTCGTTCAGCTGACCGTTTAGGTAAGCACCCTTTATGTCTATCTGGTGCAACTCCATGTCCCTTGCTGCTGTGATGGCCAGCACTGCCCGAATCGATGCCAGACGTGCTACTGGAGCGAATGTGTCGAAGTAATCTACTCCAGGCACCTGCGAAAATCCTTGCGCGACGAGCCTGGCCTTGTACTTGACAACATTGCCAGCTGGATCCTTCTTGGCTCGAAAAACCCACTTCGAGCCCACTCGATTTACGCCAGGTGGTGCGTCCACTAGTTCCCATGTCCCTGCAGCTTTGAGGGTAGCTAACTCCTCCTTTATTGCGCTCTCCCATAGTGGCCAGTCCACTCGTTCTCTAGCCTCTTTGAGGCTTCCTGGTTCCAATGCCTCAATGGACTCCATTTCGGCTGCTAGGGCATGCACGTCCTCCCAATCTAGCTCCTCAGCCATCGTTACGGCTGTTCCCTCAAGGATTTCGCGAGCTTTTTGGCTTGGCATGCGGATGCGTTGTGGACGGTCACTCTGGGGCAGGTCCTGGTTGTCTGTCTTTGTTGGCAGTTGTACCACTGACTCTGGGGGGTTCGTTGGGACCTCTAGTGGCTCGCTAGGGGTTTCGGCACTTGTTTGTGGCTGGCTTGAGGGTTGTATGGTGGTCTGGTGCGTGGTGAGTGGTTGCTCACTGCGAATCTCGCTGATTGGCACATTCTCCCCCTCGAGATTTGCCTCCTTTCTGAAACGGATGTTTCGTTCTACCCTCACGGCACCTGTGGCAGGTATCCAGACTCGTATGCCATTGCTTTCCGGGTCGAAACCCAGCCACCGGCCCTTTTTAGCACGATCAGCCATTTTATTTACCCCTGGCTCGTGCACCCAGCATTCCTCTCCCCATTCGCGTACTGCTCGAAGATCTGGCTTCTTGCTGTACAGGACCTCATAGGGTGTTGTCCCTGCAATCGCTTTTGTCCCTGTTCTGTTCATTAGCCACATGACATGGCGAACTCCTTCAGGCCACAGGTATTCTGGGAGGCGAGCAATGTGGTTCATGGCTCGGAATCGTTCCATGATGGTGCGGTTGCGACGTTCGGCTATTCCGTTGTGCTGGGGAGTATCATGCACAGTGAGCTTGATCTCTGTGCCTCGCGATCTGAGATACTGCTGAAAATCATTTCCAGTGTACTCTCCACCTCTGTCCGAATGTAGGGCCTTCACACGAGCTTGGAACTGCGTCTCGCACCATGCCTCAAACCGTTTGTACGCGTCGAAGGTGTCAGATTTATTTGACAGGAAATCCACATGTGTCCATCGAGAATAATCATCGGTAAAGGTAACGTAGTATTTACGTCCCCTTCGTGACTCTGTTTTGGCAGGTCCCCACACATCGGAGTGTATTTCCTGGGCAAAGCTAGTTGCCCCTGTGCCTTGCCGAGCCTTTGCGATTGGCTGCTGTGTCGATTTTGCGAATATACATGAATCGCAGGACAGGTTTGTGTCTCCGTTGGAGTCTAGTCGTAAACCAATCACCATTCCTTCACGTAGAAGTCTTTTCACGGCTGCTGGTGCGATGTGGCCAAGCCGTCGATGCATCTCGTCGAGAGTGAGTGTCTCACAGACAGCATTCACCTCAATTTCTCCTTCCCTGACATGTTTGTATAGGGCTGCTTGGTTTCGTGGGATCTCGGCTATTTTGTTTCCACCCGGTTCACGTATAATACACCTGCCATTTGCAAATGTGACCATATATCCAGCTTCGTCAAGTCGTCCGATGGATATGAGGGTGTACCCAGCCTCAGGTGAGTACAGGACATTGGATAAATGCAGTTTCGAGGTGGTACTGCCATTTGGTAAGTCAAGGATTATATCGCCAATCCCAATCGCACTGAAACTCTGTTTATTGGCAGCCTTTAGGGGTCGAGGGGGGATGCTCTGCAGTTTTACGAAGGCATCTCGATACGGTGAGATATGCCTGGATGTCCCTGAATCAAATAATTCGATGTGCGTATGGAGGTTCTGTTCTTGAACCTGCCCTATGAAGACTTCGTTGTCTTCGGAGGTGGCGTAGACCTCTTCTAGTAGGTCTGTCTCTTCGAAATCGGGGAGATCTTCTTCTAATTTGCTTACTTCTATTGTAGCAACAATTGGGATGCCCCAGTCGGCATCGTCATCCATGATCTCGATCTCGTCATCCATTTCCACCATCAGGGCTTCATCCTCGAAGTCATCCATGACTGCATTTACGCTCGCTGGTTTAGGTTTGGGTGCTTCCCTTTTTGAAGCTTCGGGTGCTGACTTTTCTGCTCCCCCTTCTTTCTTTGGTTTGCGACACTCGTAGGCGTAATGGCCTGGGATTCCACAGTTGTGGCACTTCCCCTTTTTGAAGTTCCTCTTTCCTGAACTCTTCTGGCTGCCTCCCTCGACATTCATGGCTTCATCACCATCATTTTTGGTAGGACCCTTTGGTTTGTTGCTTCGACATCGGTCCCACTCGTCACAGATCAGGATGATCAAGATTTCAGGGTCTATTGTGAAGGAAGGGGCAGCATGGACGCGAGCGAAGGATAGTTGTGCTGAGGCATATGATGCCAACCAGCGAGGTAGGGAACCTATGACCGTGCTTCTGTAGTCATCATCACTGATGGTGACTCCGACTGTTGACAGCTCGACGCGTTTTGCACGTAAATCGTGTAGGAAGGCTCGGACATCTCCACGTTCAGGGCACTGTGCTGCCATGAACTCGCGTCGCAGTCGTGCCTGTGAGAAGGCACCCTTGTAGGTGTATTCCTGTTTCACCTGGTCCCACATGTTTTTGACAGTGATTTCGCGGGCAACTATCATGAGGGTGGAGTCGGGCAACCGCTGGATGAGTAGGGCACGCGCGACGCGTTCGTCACGGTCCCACTTCTCAACCATTTCGGCTGTGATAGGAGATGGGGTTGTGGTGGGTGTCTGTCCCTGTGTGGTCGTGGCAGCAGCTGTCATGTCTGGCAGCTGGGGGCGCATCTCGGTACCATCAAAATGGCCCCAGAGCCCCTTGCCCTGGATGGCTGCTTCGAACCTGAGCATGAAGATAGCCCAGTTCGATCCTGCTGGTCGAGTTTGGAACGGAGGGGAAGTCTGATGTTGGAGCTCATGTGAATTAGCACGTCGTGGCCCATCTGTAAGAATAAACTCATTCAATCTTATACCACGAGTACTAATAGTAGCACCTAGAAATAACTACAACATAGCTCAGTAGTGGATGTAAATGTGGATGTTCACCCGTCACTCGTTATACGACAAGTACTGAGGAAAGCCTAGCTACTTTCAAGCCAGGTAACCGATTTACTGAATGGAATAGAAATAAATAGTAAATAACATCGCGAATCGGATTGCAAGTAGGGTCCATTCCAATTGAACTACGAGAGAGTCAGCCGACGTCGCGTCGACTGTCCCTGGCTTGTTAAAATTTTTCCTACGATAAACGTCAGGGCCTGCGAGTGGACCCATACTACCACGTCCGCAAGTCAATGGTAACATTGTAGAAGGTGCGGTAAACTCGGTTATGGAACACTTGCAAATATGTAGATGATCATCTGACGAGTTTTATTCATCTCTGCTCTCAGGCTAGCTACTAGCTACTATCTGACACTCGTATGGCGAGGTCAGGTGGACCACAGATTCCATGACATGTGTCCAATATTTTAGCTACAGTTTGGACATCGAGACTAAATTGAACGCCGAGCCCGGCAGGAAAAAGGCCTAGGAACCAATTTGCATTTCTTTGCCCTTACTGGGAAGAGCTCAGAAACATAGACAGGGGCTATTTCCAAGATCTAGTGTCAGAAAGGTTTGGTTTGTGCGACGGCTTGAACAGCCGAAAGTGTTTAGTCTATTTCATGCCGTTAGAGTTTGGGTTTAGTTTTCTAAACCTTGCGGTCAATATTCTGTGGAAGATGGTGCACTTACCATTGGCAAATCTCGTGATATCTAACTGCTTGCATCCTGTTTATACATGACTGAGACAATTGCACATTTGACTCCAAACTTCTAGCTTGCAGGAAACGCTGTGCTGATGAACGATGCGCATGAATGAACTAGAAGGGAGTACTTGTGTTCTAAGAGTCTATAAAAGCAGTGAAATCAGAGCATAAATACCCCAGTTTCGCTAGAACTATTTCAACTGCACTGCACGACTTGCCTTGTTGCAAATATCATCATGTTCTTTAACCTGGCTATTGTTGCCGTACTTGTCGCCACCGTCGTTGCTCAAAGCACTACTAGCATATCCCGGGTCGGCACAATGCTGTGCTGCACGTATATTTCTTGCTTTTGTCGACAAGGGCTCATTGATCCTTTGTTTTTTCTTTCTTATACAGGCCAGTCCGTCCAAAAATCCAGTGACTCAGGGGCCGCTACATTGATCGATCTTCTTGGCATCCCTGCGAATACCATATGTGGTCTCGTTGGCATTGGTTGCAACCCCATCAGCACTGTTGATATCGGTAGTGCCTGCTGGTGAGTGGATCCCTGCGTAAAAAAAATAGGGGCAAATGTGGCTAAACTGTTGATTATCGCTTTTTATTTATCTATTTATTTAGCAGCGACACCGTGGTTTGCTGCGAAGACATCCGCTCCAGTATATTTCTAGATGACCTCGGATATAATCCGATTGCTAACAGTATCTCATAAACAGGTGGGCTTCTCGCCCTCGGTTGCACTCCTATCCCCACCAACCTCTGAGCTTTCAACCTAGAGACGGCTTGCCGATGTAGTTTTTCTAATCTCTTTCCACAGCGCGTGGCGCTCTTGATCGAGGTACGAACACTGAGGGAGTCCCAGAGAGAGGGGCAAAAAGGCTACCCCTAGGACGTCAATTTATGTTTCCTCTGAAGAGCGATCCCGTCAGTCCCAAATCGCGAAAACTACGGTGATACTTCCTGGAGGTGTCCTGGGAGAGGAGCCACTGTTTGAAAACATACGTGGGGGGTGTAAGCCTTCTGGCTCGCATCATCTCTCTGTAATTGGTAGCGCCTAGAATTACAGTCTACTTCCAAGATTCAGACCAATCTGTATTTGGGCGATACAGAAGAACAACCACAACCAGACTACACTACAACTATCCCATGTCAGAGCCAGACAAAGGCTTGAGCGGGTCGGAATATCCAAGTTTCTGGCAACAACCTCCATGTTCCTCCCACCCTCAGTCCTTTTCAGGACAACCGTCCCAGCATTCCCGGCCACACCAGCAGCAATCAAAAATTCTTCGCCCCCTCTATCCGCAGGCCCAAATTCCATTCCTCTAATCTGAGCAAGGCCAGTAAAGACGTGCTTGACAAGCTGCAGCTTCTCATCCCCCTTTCCCTTGTTGAGCAACTCGAAGATTGCGATGGCATCACCCCGAGGATCGAGTTGGGTTCCAGTGTTCCTGTTTGAAACATAAATGAAAGGGTTTGGGAAGCGTCGGGTGGGATTCGGAATGAGGATTTCTGCAGCAGCGAAAGAGGCCCCCTGGGGTGGGTTGGGCGGAATTATAGATACATTTGAAAGTATAGGTGCGGTTCCGTTCGGCGCCCGGGGAATGGCCTGTACAGTCAGAGTCGAGGTCAATTCGTGGAGGGTGAACAATCTATCTCCTGTTCTTTGCTTTGGTTTCGTGCCTGGATTTCAAGTACAAAATTCACTCACCGAAGATGGCGATGTGCCGCGGGCCGCTACCTGCGGGTTGGGGGATAGAGCCTTGTATTTTGAACGATCCTGGGTGGCCGCCATCACGAACTAATCGCCAGATGGTGTCTTGGCCCTAGTAGATGCATATATCAGCCACAAGTTATACATATCCGGGTGGCAAACACCTTACCAAATCAGGTATAAGCACTTCATTTCCATGTTCCAACACCATGTGCGGGTGAGAATCGGTGCCAGGTTTGCGTGGGAACGTTATCACAGGCGCATTCTTGTCGAATAATAAAGAGTCTCTCGTTGGAAAAATGCGACCATTACCACTATTAAATTCATCACACCGACTTCACCCGTAGAAAGAGCTACTGCGAAGGCGGGAAGGTCTCCATCCGTTGGGACGGTGTCACGGGCGGCTGACAATGTCCATTTGGGTTGATGGTGAAGGACTGCAGATTACCCGGAGAATTGGGTATCTCGTTGACAGCACTGAAGAGGGGGGGTTAATAGGGTAAATAAATAAAAAAGGAAGTTGAATCTCACTAGAGTATATTGGCGTTGGTTGGGATGACGAGAAATCCACGACGGGTCCACTCCGGATGGTGAGCGACTGCTCACCGACAAAGAGGATGTTTGGGAATTGAACAGGTATGTGGCAATGAATACATCGTAACCCCCTGCAAGTATCTTGAAAGCGACCATATCGTCAGAGGGAGAATAGTAACCAAGGGAATTCTTTAAATCGTGGGCGTATATATACAATTGTGTTTGGTTCTTCTGGGTGTCGTGATGTGGCGCTACCGCTTATTTAAGGAAGTCAGCCGCGTGGAGGAAAACCTGTAGACGGAGCCAGTTGCAAGCATCCACGGTAGCTACGTTTATTTGGGAAAGGTAGCCCAAACACGCTATATGAGCTTGGAACTTGTCACTAGACTTTTAGGACAAAGCACGGGTAAATGATGTGGTAGATTCTTCGCCTCTGTTTCAGCACTCATCCACTTTTCTCTCCTCGGCCCTCCCCACATTCTGCCCCTGGCCCGAAAGCTTATTCGGCAATCGTCGAAGCGGTGCCTCAAAGACGCTCGACTCCGCCATTCAACTGAAGGGCTGCCTTGCTTCTCCTGCGAAACGCCGCAGGCAAGCACTGCGGATCACATTCTCCAATCCACGTGTCATCATTTCGCGTTTTGGATAATCCTGTCGACCCCGATTTGAACGCAATGATATGCATTTGAGGGACTCGAGAGGACTGAGAATCTTTGGGTAATGTGGCTGTGTTGGCTTGGGTTTCAACAGAATGAGGTCAATCGGCTATCTCTTGTGTCTCTTGGATTATACTAGCAATTGGCACCAAGCGCGACATCGACACCGGTCTGAGCGGAAGTTTAATGCGATAGCTCATGGTCCCGTTGGTAGTAGAAATTTTACACTGAGGGACGGTACATGTGGGTCATATTAGTGAGGTGGAACAGAGCGTGTCCTAACTAAATGGGAGCTATGTGTCTGAAATCAAAATGTCCACTACTGTCCAAATAGGTATCGTCTGTGTCTCGTCCGTTGAGTCCATGTGATCATGTCCATTATATCGTGATAGGAACATCCCCTAACCATTGTACCACTAGCTGATACGGCCTATCATAGTGTTAGATGCAGTTCTGCCCCAAGGGATTACCAGAAGTCGTAAGATCGAGATGGAAAGAACCTTTCAGGGAGCCTTGTGACCGCGATGTCGTTTTGCGCTGGGCTCATCAAAACACAATCCGACGAGGCTGCGCTACTACTCACCTGTAATACCTTATATTTTAAAATCCATCTTCTCTCTCTCAGGGCTCATAACGCGAGCATATTCCAACATCAAGCTGATATTCGCTTCAGAGAGCTTGCATTAGAATAGAGGAATATTCTTACCGGAATACATAGGCCGTCATATCTGCTTTCCTCCAAAAGGTTTTAGCCCATTGGCGGCTGTCCTGAGCGATTTTACGGGCTAGCTCATTATGTGAACCCTCCCCATAGAGACCTCCACGGAAAAACAGGAAGGCGTCAGTAGAGGTCCGAGAGATCAGTCTGTACGGGCACATAATGTACCCAAGGCTGAACACGATCGAGAAACCTAGGGCCAAACTGCTCAACATATCCCCTAATGGGGGGGGGGGTTTAGTGGAGGCGCACCATTCTGGATAGACAGTGGCCTTAAAAATGAGTGCGTTCGACATCATCAGTCGCTGGAATCGACTTGACCAGCCATTCCCGTCCACCTGTCGCGCGAAGTGTCAGCCTGGGCCATGTTGAGCATGTGTGTGTGGTGTCGGGGACCTACATCCAGGACGTATTTAAACTTGCCAGCCTCCTTCCAGTCTTGATGCCTCCTCCAGTCGAACATACCTTCTATCTCTTTGCAATAATCTGATGGACATTGTAGCGGCGACCCAGCGAATGCTATATCAAAAAGGGCTGGGTTGATCTTGGCCTTAGATACGTTAAGCCCCTTTCCAACGGGGTCATCCCTCCCTGATGGCGGGATCAGGACATTAACCTCCCCTTCTTTATCGTTCGCAAAGTTTACCAGTCTAGGGCGATGGGCTTCTCTCCACCTGTTTTCGGCGGTCTGCCACATTCCGGTGTTGCTACCTCTCCACGATAGCCTCTCATCCCGTCGACCGTCCCATTCGGGGTCACTTTCGCGAGGGTGGATATCTTCAGTCCATGAAAGGAAGCTGGGCACTTGAATATCATAATGAAGTGTCGTTGAGCAGTAAGTGAACTGCGGTGTCATGGATCGATCAGGTATGGGAGGTGAGCCTCCGTAAGAAAGAAATTGGCCGTGAATTTCCAATAGTTTAGGATGCAGGCAAGGGTCCATCGTTTTTCGGTGGTCGTGAATAAACGTCTTGCTTGTGCGTTCGCTCTGCTGTAGGTGCGTGGCGTTGTTTGTTGACGAGGGTGGGCAAGCAGACATCCACCCTCGAATGGTCGCTGGTGGAAGATCCTGCACTTTCAGTCCTGCAATAGCAATCACTCGCCGCACTAGTTCATCAAAAAAAAAACGAACGAACGCCTATTGGACCTGGCTGCTTGAAGTGCAGCCTGCCTGATGTCGTGGTCGAGAAACATATACGGATTATCGTGGGGCGAGAAGACCGCGCGGAACGGGGGTATATACTGCTCTACTTCTTTCAGCATGGACAGGATCCCTCCGGAACCCCGCAACAGTTTCGGATTCGAAAGTGATTGATTAAGGATCGCTATCGGTGCACTCTCTGTTTTCCCTATTGTGTAGGAATCAACACGACCTTCGCGCCCAGCCTGAAGTCGTTGTAGCTCCAATGGGTCGAATCCCCAGAAAGGCTCTATATCCCTCCAGATCTGGTCGTACTCGTCTGGTAGTTGAACATTGTGTAGCTGAACATATTCCCACCTACGGCTTGTTGGGCGAAGCAGCATAAAGGTTGTTGGATATTGGGACTCACCATTTATCAAATCCTTTGGGAGGTGCTCGTCCATATCGTCGTCGGTACTCGGACACTGCCTCCCGGAGGTTCCGACTTGCCCTGTTCAGTTTTGCTTGCCATTTATTCCCTGCGTCCGCAATAAGATCGTATATTGGGTGAGATGCGCTCGGGCTAACTTCGAGAATTCCATCATGACGATAGCTGTGTGGGACGATCACTGTACCCAGTGTGATGCTGTCTGCCTTCGAAAACTGTTTGTCGGGTGCCACGCTTGCACAAGGGAATGGGAGGTCTTTGTGTGAGGCAATGATCTGTTGCACTAGTTGAATCCGAGCAGCAGCTTGTCGGAGGTATATGATAGACGTCCCAATCAGCCCTCCGAAGAGGATGACGAGGTATTTGATTCGGCGATCAAGAATTTTCATGGGAGGCCAATCAAGGCTCGGTGGAGACGAGCAAACCTGTCGGAGGGCCTAGTGGTTTTCCTGGGGTATTGTCGAGGTTCAAATATCATGGACCGTTCATGAAACGTTCTACACGTGTCACGGAGCACTTTGGGAGAACTGAGCGCTCGATAATACAGGGCCTGCCTATCTCGTAAGGAAGGGAAAACTGTAGTCATGATTTGATCAAGGCCGCGGTCAGGACATAACAGAAGCAAGATTGAACATGCATCAACAAGCATCATATGTCCTCACAAAAAAAAATATTACGAAGACGCTTCAGTATGCCACGCAAACTCTGCGCTTCTATCGTGAATCCCAGTCAGCCTTGATCATATCGGCAGCCCGCTCAGCAATAACGTAGACCGGCGCTTGAGTGTGCCCGCATGTGACAAATGGCTGTTCAATTGAAATTGAAGCTTATTCGGTTTAGCGCGGCGCTGAACCTTACCATTACAGAGGCATCAACCACTCGCAGGCCAGATGCACGTTTTAGTCGTAAATCAGGGTCAACGACGCCATGATTAGCGCCTTTCGCAGACATGGCCGCTGTTCCGACAATGTGGCCAGAAGGGAATGTGGTACTGCGGATGAAGTTATCGAGTTGTTGGTCAGTTGTGGCATTAGCAAGGGGACCAGCTATGCCCAACACGAATTTCGTCCAAGCCCTTGCGGCGAAGAATCGTTTCGCACTCTTGATGGATTCTCGGAAAGTCATCACATCAAATTCAGAACTCAACATGCCGGGATCAATGAGTGGCGCAGCGAGAGGGTCATTGGATTTAAGCCTCACGCTTCCTTCTGTGTACATTTTGTCAGTCAAAGCTTAAGGACTATTTGGTTGGACCAACTTGACACAGGTGTCACCACAGCGGCACCCACTCCAACAAAATGTCCAGGTACGAAACTTGTCATGCCACTCTGTCAAGAAAGCTGTTAATTGTATTAACTCAATGGAGTAAGAACTGCTGACCCCTATAGCGAGCTCAATGTGGGGTGTGTTTGGCCCGGCTGACGGGTCCGGGAATTGCTTGAGGATATCCGAGTCGTCCGACAACCGAAGCCAGGCGACATGGTTGATACCCACAGAGACCAGGGGACCCGTTCGATTCTGCTCCCATATAAGCAACTCTTGTGTTTTCAGGGTCGCATTGGTAATTAGGCTATGTATGAATGAAGATAAGCCCACACACCCTTTGGGGTTTCGATTCTGCTTACCTATCTAACGGATTCAGAGAAGTAGTAGCCCAGTTGATAGCTATGACTGGTTGTTCTGTGAGGTTTTTCCCGACGTCCGGCAAATCAAGTATGGAATTGATTCCCTAGACGTGCAAGCTCATCCTTATCGCCGATACCTGAGTGGAGCAGGATAGTGGGGGTGCTAATGGTGCCTGCAGACAGAATAACTTCTTTTGATGCGTTAACTAGACGAGGCATGCCTGTTCAGAACGGTATAAGCAAGTAAATCTGAGCAAGCGCACGATAGGGTCACCAGAGGTTGTCAGTATCTCTACCCCACGCAGAGAGATATCATGTCCCTGATTCGTTGGGAGGATGCGAGTAACTCGTGTCTCAAGAAGGATATGGAGATTGGGACGCAATTTGACAGATGCATTTAAGTAGGACGTAGCCGCGCTGCTTCTGGCTCCTAATCCAATAGTGGATTGTAACCACCCTGTGTAGGTTGAGTTAGCATTCTCATTTCGGTAGCGGATATCGCAAAAGGATTGACCCAGGCCTAAAGGCCTTCCAGAGTTCATATCCAGGTTGAATGGAAATTCTTGATCCAATTCTTGTGTCGTTTCTATGACCATGTCGTCTGTTTCCTGTGGGAATCCAGGTAGACTAACAAAGGTCGTTCCCGAAGTACTATGCACCTTCGGATCAAACTGCCCATTCGTGTCGTGCTGATCCGCAGGAATTGTCCACTTCTCGTTCTAAAAGCCACGTGGCTGAGATCAGCCGACTCATTTGCTTGACTACATAGATGGACGAGCCTTCCGAATATACGGCTGGAGGCGGTCCCAAGACCATCCAGGATCACCTGTTACCCGTGCAAAGCGATCGTAATCATCGGAAGAACCTCGTGTGTAGAACATGCTGTCTATGAAAAAGATTGAGAAAGTTGTTTTCTGGGGGTCAGGAAGCCGTACTGATGGAACTGGTACCTCCAAGGATATGACCTCGGGTATAAGGAATTACTCGGCCGTTAAGTCCACGTTGGGGTGTTGACGTGAAATTCCAGTCGAAGCGTGTGCTACTGAGAGAGAAAGCGTTGAAGGGGACCATCGAGTCGAAGACATCTTCATTGCTAGAGAAAGATCCTTCAAATTAGTACTTTTATGAGCAGCCTGAACAACTCACGAAGGGCCCGCTTCAATAACCAAAACTTGAAATTGCGGGTTCTCTGTCAATCTGCTAGCGAGTACTGAGCCTGCGGTTCCACCTATGTAGAAAGATCAGCGAGCAAGGCCTGAATATTTAGAGTATCATGTAATCGCCTCCAACAATGATAAAGTCGAAGTCCACGTCTGCGATAGAAGCGAAATCGTGGTGTATAGCACCTTCAACGGCCTCCAGCAGTGCCAAGGCCACTATCGAGAAATACGAACACCACATTCTGGGTAAGGCTGTGTTTAGTATAAGCAAATGGCCGGGGTCGCATTTATATTCAAATCTGGGAATCGAACGAGGTCAGTGGATGATTAATTGCGCCAGGAACCTTGGGTATAGATTAAGATGCGTGTTCTCCTTTAAGGCGAAAGCTCGCTCCAGCGTGTGTCTTTGTGCACGAGTACGCTCGGTATCTGTAAGGGGCTTCGATCTTGATACAAGTTGTCTCCCGTGGACAAGGTGGCGTTGGCCACGTTTACGAGAAGTATGACCTGACGTTCCCGGCTCGAAATATTAGTGGTAGCTGACGCTTCGGCGACCGTTGGGTGCTCCGGGATATGAGAGCCATACTCGAAGAGGAGTGTCAAAATCATTGCTTCGCCGAAGGAGTATCAAATCGGCAAGCAACCTGATTTGATTCCTTATCCGCGAAAATATATCACCACGTCAATAGGCGAGGTCAGAAGGATGGATGTACTTACCAAAGAAGCATGAGGGCCATGAATCACCAACCGTCAAGCGTTGTTTGAGGCTTTGGCACATGCAATACCAAAAAAAAGCGCAGCGAAAACGCTGAAACTTCTCGTCAATGTGAGATAAGGTGGATATTCCATTGAGAAAGACAATCCCTTCAAGGGAATATGCATGGACGGAGTGCAACGGCATCCGGGCCGGTTGGTGCAGACGAATGTGGAGTGGTAAGCTTCGCTGTAATTCTTGGAGTGCTATTGGAACGATCCAGGGTTCCGCCTACAGGGCATCAAACGACCTGATGTCGTAGCTGTTTGGGTCACATCGTTTAAGCAAAAAGAACGACAGACAACACGATACGCACACCTTACAATTCATAATGCCAAGTAGGACGTTTGGGAAGGTCGGAGTTTGGTTTCTCACGGGTTCAGGCAAATTCTCGCAATGGAGCAGAATCAAGCAGGGTATAGGGCACATCATATATTGGGGGTATACTGTCATCGCAGCTCTGTCTATGCTCATGAGTCGAGCATATTCTAGTATCAGTCTAAAATAATTGTTAGTAGAGTTTAAAATACTGGCGAGTGGCCGACCTGAAGAAATAAGCGTTGAGATCTTCTCTCCTCCAATATTGCTTGCTCCACGTGCGTCCGGCGGCAGCAATCTTTCTCCCAAGATCGTCGTGAGAGCCTTCACCATTGCCATCACCGCGGAAGAAGATAAGCGTATCATGGAGGTCTGACAGGTCAATTTGCACAGGGACGTAATGAAGCCATGGCTGGATTCGACCCGTGTACCTAGGGTTTTTGTTATTCAGAAGAGACTCAGGAGATAGGTTAGAGGGGTAACCATTCAGGGTATATCGTTGACTTGAAGATTAGAGCGTTGGTAGTAATGAGTCGCTTAAAGCGACCGGACCATCCATTCCCATCGACCTGCGCATCTTGTTAGTACATATATTCAAGGGTCTATGCGTCCTCCACCTACATCCAGCACAAATCGGTACTCTCCAGCCTCTTGTTGACCTATGTATGGCTTCCAGGGGTACAGCTCTTCTAGAAGTGGACATACATCTTTGGAACAAGCAATTGGCTTGTTGTAAAAAGTAACATCGAAGAGGGCAGGATTAACTGTCGACTTTTTCAGGCTCCTGGGCGCTCCCACTCTATCATTCTCCTTGGCAGGAGGCATCAGAATTTCTACTGTCCCATCGAGGTCGTTCACAGTTCGCACGAGGAAATCACGGTGGGAATTTTGCCAACGTGTTGAACTGGCATGGAATATGCCTGTATTGCTTCCACGCCACAAGAGGCGCTCGTCTAACTTGGCGTCAAAATCGGGGTCTTGATCTCGAGGAACGTCCTCGACCCATCCATACGGTACTGGGATCCGGATATTGTGATGTATTGTAGTTGAGCAATAGGAAAACTGGGGAACCATGAACTTCTGGGGCGTTGGACCGCTGTTGTGTGAAAGGAATTGACCATGGTGGTGGAAATGATCAGGATGAATACAGGGATCCATCGTTCGTCGGTGGTCATAAATAAAGGTTTTCTTTGGAGGACGAGGGGGTGGAAGATCGAGGTTGATGGGTATTCGACGTGCCAGGCTCGAAGGGGAACATGCAGAAATCCAACCCAGAGAATTGATTTTTGGCAGTGCCTCCTTTTCTATATCTTAACGGAATTCAGATTTGTTACGGTAGCTAGACTTGCAGAAAACTCACAAGTTTTCGCTGCTGCAGCTTCCAGGGTTGCTCGCTTGACGCCCCAGTCGGATAGGAGATTAGGCCCGTCATGGGGGGAGACTGTCATACGAAAAGGAGGAAGGAGGTGTTGAATCTCCCTCAGGAGTTCGATTATCTTCTTGGAACCAGCAATGAGCTGATCATAACGTCCATCGGTAAACGCATATGTAAGAATGTCGACATCGCCCCCCTCCGTCTTTCCGATGGTATAGGAATCGAATTGCTTCTCGAGGTCTGCTTGAAGCTCGAGGAGGTCGGATGGTTCTAGGCCCCAGAAAGGTTCCAAATCGTGAAATATTTGGTCGTATTCGTCCGGCAGCTGTACCTGATGTTCTGTTGCGTACTCCCACCTATATACAATTAGTTGATCTTCCGCAACCAGGACAAGGGTAGATGTCAGCATACCACAAGTCGAATCCTTTTGGTGGGACCGCGTTTGTATCGTCGTCGGTACTCCTTGACCTGCTTCCTCCAGCGTCTTGCTTGCGCTTTTCAGCTTTTCGTCCCATTCTTTCTCTGCGCGTCTCATCAGCTCGAAAATAGGGTGCGGTCCTTCTTTGTTGACCTCGAGTAAACCATCAGGGCGATATGTATGCTTCCAAGCCTCGGTTTGGGTGGGGGTGACTGGTGCGGAGGTGAGTATGTTCGTAATCGAAACGGTACTCGTTACTGTTGTTGTTACGGTCCGAAATGGCATTGTCAGGATGCTCGTAGGCCCACCATCGTTAAAGGTATAAACTAGGACGAGTGATAGAGTCGCTACGACCAAGAAAGCCCTGGTCGGCCGTATCCACCTTCGAGGTGTCAACATTGGATTAACACGCTACGCAGGTTTGTATCCGCCGTACCTTTTATGGAGACAGGTGAGAGAAATGGTCAAGCGCCCTTGCTTGATTCCCACCACTAACTTTTTTATTCAAGGACCTGGTCTACTAGCATCACAAGAGATACAATTCTGGCTCGGAACACATCGTCGAAGGGATGAGGGACGAAGGCCCAGTGTGCGGAAAGCTCCGGCTTTTTTTGCCCAGGCACCCGTCTTTATATGGGCGCGAGAGGTAAGTCCGGAGCACATTATTATTTTTATGCGCAACGCCAACCCATGAGGAATACAGACTACGGATCCCTTTTGAACCACAGCTGAGCGCTGAGCCTTCCCAATCCAGTACAGACAAACACACGCGAGAGTCAAATGGTCCCGACCGTAGTCGTGCCGGTCCTTCCACGATAATCAAGTTGACTGGTACTCTCAACAAAACCCATCAATGCGCAGCTTGTTCAGCGCGGTTAAATTTCCACACGCCCTCTGGGGTCGCATACCCTAATGCTTGCCCTCATCTTCATCTATTTGCAACTCTTATTCAGCCCGCTACGAGTCGATGGTAGGCAGAGCTGTCGGAATATTCCCGGGAGTCCCGGATTCCCGGCAGAAGCTCAGTGGCAGGCCTTGAATATCTCTTTATCGGGGGATCTTGTCCGCGCGGTACCATCTGGAGAGTATTGCCGCCAGGTCGCCTGTACTGATGCCGAATGGACGAGTTCAAGTTGGCGCAATACGGTCCCGGGGGCAATGAACCAAGTAAGCATTGTAGTGGTCGTAGTGCCTTTCTTGCCAACAGTTTCTTGTATTCCAATAGGTCAACTTGGAACAAGTAAAGACCTTGACACATGAGCACTTCTCTTGTTTTGATACATGAACCCAGGACTACAGTGCCAACCCCCCTTCGCTCTGCGGCCGCACCTCTCCTCCTATCTGTGGCCAAGGCAATGTGCCCCCATATGCGATACTTGCAGAGACCGTTACAGACATCCAAGTAAGTCCCACGGAAAGAATTACACAGCGAACGATGCCTAGCTTAGCTGCAGGCAGGTGTGAATTTTGCTCGCGAACACAACCTCCGTCTATCAGTCAAGGCATCGGGCCATGATTACCTTGGTCGTTCCACTGCCAAGCACGCATTGCTTATTCACACCAACAAATTCCAGTCGGTCGCATTTACAGAGGACTTCCATGTCGGCGGCCGTAACAAAGGTTCTGCTGTGACAGTTGGCAGTGGTGTTGGGTTGAATACTTTGTATACTGCAGCACAGGATGCAGGCAAGATCTTCGTCGGAGGTACCGCTGCTACAGTAGTCGCAGCTGGCGGGTATGTCCAAGGCGCCGGCCACTCTACCCTCTCGCCCCTCCTGGGTTTGGCGGCTGACAACGCTCTTGGTACGTTGGAACTAGGATAAAGCCGTTTCTTTTGCTCAAACTCCCGTAGAATTTAATATTGTCACCGCGAATGGCGCTCTTCGCAAGGCCAACGAGGTCGAAAACCCCGATCGTGCGTCGCGTCTACGCTATCTTAATCCTTACCTCATTCGTGTTTAGTTTTTTGGGCGTTGAGGGGGGGTGGAGCTGGTAGTTGGGGAGTTATCGTTAACGCGACTTTCAAAACATTCCCCACGTTTAACGCAACGCATTCTACTGTCATTTTCTCTGCAGCCAACAGCACCGTTTTGGGGGCCATTGCCCAAACCTATGCAGAACACATCTTCGATTGGGACTCCCTTAACCTCGGTCAATACTTCTATACCTTCGCCTCCGATGTTGGCTCCGCGCTGTTCTCACCCACTTCGCTTTCATCCAACTCCTCATCCGCAACCCCCCCATCACCACTACCTACCACATCATCTGCCTCTACTACCTATGTAGTGGCCATCGATTCTTATTTCCCCCATGCTACCGCCAATCAGGCTGACGCCGCACTGGCATCACTCCTCGCAGACATCAGTCTCGCAGGCGGTCTTATGCTTTCGAATAGCACTGTCACCGCCAATATCAACACTATACTTGCGACCCCCGATGATCAAGTTGCTGATTATCTCGCTATGGGATCGCGCCTCATCCCCGCGACGACATACAAATCTGCGCCTCGGAAAATTGGAAAGGCATACAAACAGCTAGCAGATGCTGGTACATTGGGGTACTGCCTCCTTTCCTGATGATGAATAAAATGGCTTAACTGTCCACTTCTAGTATTCTGTCCCATCTTGTCGCTGGAGGTATGCTCATGTTTCAGTGCTCTAACCACGTAATTAACGATATTCACGATGCTAGGCAAAGTTGCAGAAAACGCTTTGGTTAACAATGCAATCAATCCTGGCTGGAGAAGAGCTAAGACCCACGTATGTTCCAGCAAGACTCAACCCCATGATCCAGACACTCTGACACCAATCCTCTCCACCCAGCTCATCGGTATCAACCTATTCAACGAGAATTCGACGCTTGATCAAGTTCGCGCGGCCCAGAGCCAGTTCCAGGACATCCAGGCTCCGATTTTCAAATCCATCGAAGGACCCACTCCCGCCGCCTACAGCAACGAAGCAGATGCGTTCGAGAAGAACTGGCAGGCTGTATTCTACGGGCCCAACTATCGCCGTCTCAGCCAAGTCAAGTCAAAATACGACCCCACGGACCTGTTTATTGTCCAGACCGGTGTTGGTTCAGAGAGGTGGGATGCATATGGCCTCTGCAGGGTTTGAGACAAATCCACATTAGTTATTCCCGGTCATGCCCTGGCCCTAGATTTTAAGTCGAGGGTATATACTGAATACAATATACTTATGAGCAAATGGCGAAAATACTAAAACAAATGATCTACGTAAAACATATATAGATAACACCAAGGATGCGGAGAATCAAAACAGACCCATTCCGCCCATATAGTTTTGAGACCACATGCTTTCATCCCAATTATTATCCCATTCTCCACTATAAGATTGAGACGCTTCTGGCATCCATTTCGTAGAAAATATTGATGGATCGAAAAGTCCAGCCACTTCGGTGGTTTGAGCATAAGGAACATTAGTCGTTGCATCCCATTCCGACGATCCAGGGTTTGTAGGAGGCTGTTGTGGAATTACCGAAGAGAATTGGTTGGACATTCGAGACGAGGCCATCATCGATCTAGTATCAGATATGGATACGGGCAGGCTAACAGGGAAAGGATGTGCAGGAGGCTGTTTCCCGATAACTCCTCGTGCGCCAGCACCAACATCGAGAGTATCCATTCTTCCCTCTATTGGCCACGGTCGTTTCTGATTGTCCTCAAGTCCCCTCTTCCGCTTGCCTATAATGAGGGGACCATTCTCTTCCGTAACCTCTCCAGCCCGAGGCTTCAAGCTCTCTATCTCCATAAACGTATCGAGCGCCTTCCAACAGCGACGGGCCAGCTCCCAGGTGAATCCAATAGAAGCCAAAGCTTCCAGGCACTTGAGGAGATGTAACTGTGTCTGCAAAGCAGACGTGGGCGACACTGTTGTTGTGTTACTCCCACTTCCCGGTTGTGCCTGACGCAACTTGTACCCAGAAAGATGCGCGATTGCGACAGTGTAGATGAGGTAGATCATGTTTGGGTTGGTGTGGGAGAGTGCTGGGGAATTGTTCGCCGGGTTTGGCAGCGCAATAGCCTGCGATTGCCGATATTTTTCCAAGAGGACGTTAAATGTAGAAGCTGCCTCCAGAAAAATATCTGTTGCTTGTTGGTTCAACTGCTCCCGAGAACTATTTAGAGAACAAGGTCAAAGTCACGTTGGATACCGAATACCGGCGTGATAGATTCGGACACGACTTACATAGGACGATAAAGAAGGATGATTGCCACGTGGTAGAGCATATTGATTTCCAGGACGTCCCGCCGCGGTTGGTGTCCGATTGAGATGCGATACTGCATGGGAAGGGAATGGTGCCACATGTCTAGCTCTGTTCTCAAATGTGAGAGTTTATCGGGAGGTGTCTGCGCTGATGGTGAAAGGTAGCCGAGGTAGAGGTGAAAGTTGATCATTGAAATGACTCGACATAGCGAAACTGCATAAGTGAAAGGAGGTGATGGATTGACGTCAACATCTGGAGGTCGTGAGTGTGTTGCCACGCCAATCGAGTGCTTCAACACGTCCGAGTTTGCGGGAGGTCGACCCATCTGCAACGATAACAAGAGATCAAGCATCGTACAAACGCCCCAGACATTTTCGCGTAGCTGAGCGTCCTCTGGAGACCGTCGTAGGGCTTCATTACTCGTTGAAACTTCATGCAGCTGCAGGTCCTGGGCCATTCGAACCGCCAAACCTAGAATGAACGCGATCAGACACAAATTTAGCAGAGAGAGAGAGAGAGGTCCAGATTTACCGGTAAGAATCCAGGCCTGGTTTTCATTCCCCTTCCCATAATCCCTCAATGCCATTAGCAACGAAGCTTGTACGAGTTCCAACGAACTCCCCTTCTTCAGTAATGTGCTGAGAGCCGTTCTTGCCTGCTCGTACCATAAATCCGCAGCGATCTTTCCCGCATGTCCCCCAGTTCCAGGAAATTGATTGGGTGGAAGGGGATAGTCGTCCGCTATATGCACAAATGGACAGCACGAGTGTCGACGTGAGTTCTGATTTAATTGACGGTGATAAGAGTATTGTATCGAAGGTTGCTCGACTCGGTAGTAGCGGGTATGATGGGTGTGAATGCTGATAATACACATCTAGGAGGCGCGACAGGATGTGAGAAGGTGGAAGGTCGATTTGATTCGTCTGCGGAGGTACAAAGTTCGATTGGATCATAGGAAGCGGTGTATATGTAGTCAGGTTCCGGTGCGGAGAGATCGACGGTACGCCTACGAGCAGTTAAGGAGTGTTAGGTATAGGCCGCTACCCCCAGAAAAGAATCCGGACTGACCAGTAGCTCCCTGTATACTCATTCGCATCACCAAGTCCCAAAGCCATATCCATATCCGGGTTATCTTGCAGCCTAATCACAGAACCGCCATGCAGAGACACAGGGTCCTGCTCAATCACCCGAGGCCGATGAGCAGGATACGTCAACTGCACTGAGTCCGACATCGGCTCTTGTGCGTCCATGTAAGGCCCAGCGGCCTGATGTCCCCTCGTAGGCCCGCTCTCCGCCCATTCATCCTGCCCTTCAACTGACATAACCGCAGGCGACAGCCCACGATCCCCTAGCTGCGCTCGCACCGAGCCAGGCGATGTAGCACGATCCGTGAGCCGGTCATGGGTACTAGCCCTCTCGAATGATTCTGGCCTAAGCGTCTGGGTGAACGGGATCTGATTGACCGAGGAGCCCCGCCGTTCCCCGCCTCCCGACCTCCTGGCCTCTTCCTTCACCGACGCAGGCCGCGCAGAGCTCGACGTAGATGCAGACTTGGTTACTGTTGTCGACGAGAGCGTCGAAGGTGGGGGTAGCAAGGTTTTCACGGGGGCCTCCTGTGCGGACCGGGGTGTAAATGGGGCAAACGAAATAACGAGTTCTTCCACAAGTCTGGCCGAATCGCACTTGGTCCAGACCGTCTTGTGCGCATCCCACACGTCCTGCGTGCACGTTTTCGACTCGGAATGGAGCGTTCTGATGATTCTAAGGAAAGGGTCGAAGGGTTCGCTGCCGTCGTCATCTTCCTTCTTGGGTAGTTTGGATAGGTACAAGCCTAGGAGGATCTCCAAGATTGCGACTCGGGTTTCCGTGTAGCGGAGGTATCCAGACGGTGGCCCGCGACGACGTGGTTCTTTGGAGTATAGGCACTCGAGTTTGTTGTCAACGCAAAAAGCGCACGGGTCGAGACCATCGCACTGAATAGAATCTAAACAAGTCTTTGATAGGTGCGAAGCAGAGCGAGACCGACCTTTTTTCTTTTAAGACGGCATGTATTGCACGCTAATCAAGGAGTTTAGACGCCGTCAGCTGTGATCACGATGGAAAAACCGACCTCGAGAAACCTTTTTTACAACTCTCTCCGGAGCGGTCGCCAGGGTCGGATGCATGTTTCCCCACAGCTATATCCTACATATATGGATGGTTCCTCCGAGTAGAACTGGGCGGGGGAACGAGTGAGGGTGTGAATCGGAAAATGGTTGTTCCTTTATATTCTTTCGTCATACAGCCCGTGCGAATTACCTCGGTTACATTCTATCTACGTCTCTATTGTTCTCTGTTATCTCCAACATCTCATCACGAAGATGAGGGGTAGTCAAAAATTATGAGCATGCAAGTTGCGCAGACCCCGCAGATTGTCAGCGACATCCACATGAATCAGCCAAGCAAGCAGGTACTTTCGAAGCACAGAGGCTTCCCCCACCGGATTGCCTCGTGGCCATACGTCTTCACTCGACCCACGGCATCCAGATCATTACAACCCAGACTTCCTCCTTGCCCCACAGCAAGCACAGGATTCATGATAGGAATGCATTTACCCAGTGTGACGAGGTTGTCACCCCAAAATGGCCCCTCGCCAAGGCGTTCAACTGTCCACTCGCCCCACTGAACAACCAAAGGACACGAAGCCCAGCCTTCCTGTTCGTGACCGAAATCACGTACTGTCCCATATTCAATGAAGACCCTGCGCCTCCTCAGTAGAGAGGTTTCGGTCACAGTCAAACACCACGAATCGCGACCAAAAGAAAACAGTCACAGTCGGTTCTTGTATCCGCGGCAGCTGACCGCGAGCACGAAGCTCTGTTGCAGCAGACAGCTTAGAAAGCTATCTTTTTCTCCGGCCACAACTTCAACCACAACGAAGAGACCAACATACAACTGCTTCTTCCAATTGCAAAAACGAGGCGCCGACGAACTCGATCCTTCCCATGATTCCTAGGCTGACCAGATCCGTCACGAGTAAAGGGGCAGTGATGCAACGACTCCGGTCATGGAAGGATACAGTCAACGTGAACAAAGTCCCCAGCTTCGGGTCTTTGCGAACATGACTGAAAACAGAGTCATGACAGGGGTTTCCACCACGTTAGAGATCGGGTTGGCACAAACACATTATACCATTTCCGTGCACCAGCCTAAGGATGAGGTCAGCTAATGACATATGTCCAGCAAAACGGATCAGGCTTTCTGTATTGAAAGCATATGAAATTGGGGTAACTTGAATGCCGACTTTCATCCCGTGAAGCACCTCGAGACCGCGTTGGATGGATCGTTGCTCCAAACATGCTCGCTGCGCCGTGCCAAGGCATCCTACGACCAATCCTGTTCCAAGACTAGCCTCTCCTGTGCGTACGCATCCCGATTGTCTCGCCCTCGTTCCACGACCATGGTGAAGCGGTGTAGCCATGCAAGTTTCATTCGTAAGCCTACGATTTAGGCCGCACTTGAGATTGATCCTATACATGATAAGTCACGAATGAGAATATCTCAATGACCATCGGTGTATGAAACCATGCAGAAATACCACCGGGTTCTGAGGTGCCCTGACGACACACCCAGGGGAAGAGCCAAATGGCTCAGACCCCAGCATTCTGTGCGTATCGCTCGTGCGCTGAAACCAACTTGCAGCATCAGGAGACACAACATAACCTGGCCAAGGATTCGATGGGTGGCGGAACGGGCAAAGTTTGACCCTCAAGGGGGCTGGTGCGTGAACCCGTCGGAGTGCATTTGTGCGGAACTACTCGCCTGACATCTGAGCCGAAGATTACCGCGACATTTCTCTGGCACTCGTATATGCGTTAGGTACACACATTGACAGGACCTCGCGCGTTTCCGGTGCCGCCTTGTCAGATGACTCGCTGGGAAACAAACGCCGAGGCGCGGTCTCCTGTGAGGGCGAAGAGCGAGTCATCAGGGTCCCGAGGCAACACAAGCGGCGGTCTGTGCGGAGTCAAGGTATACCGTGCTGAGCACGTTCCGAAGAAATGATGAAGGCACCGATGTAGGGTCATTGCAGAAAATAAGACGCAGCCCCTTCATGCCAAGGAACCCAATAACCAGTGCGTGTCGTCCAGCTACCACCATCGCTCGAGTAAAGCAAGTAAGTCTCTGAGCGGATATTCGAATGCATAAGGTCTTGACATTACTTAGGGTTAGATGACAACCCAAAGACAGAATCCTTGGAATTGATCATTGTGGCTGGAGCCGACTTCAGAGTCAAGAAGGAGAACGAGACGGGTGCGAAAAGGTGCCTGGAGCTGGGCGGGAAGAGAGCCGGCCTGCCGAGGATGGTCTGGGTTGTAGGAACAATGGATGGAAGAATAAGACGCGAACGAGTTAATATAACCAAATAACGCGTACACATATCCAAACATCAACTTTGTTGCAAGATTTACTCTACGTCGTTATCAGCAAAATTCCTGGACCCCTAGGGACGCAACATGAGCCGTTCGAACGTCCGTCTCTGGACTAACGACTATCTCCCCACCTGTGGTCTGGTTGCCAAGGGAGATTATACGAGTGTGTATGTGCGCTGCACGGCTCCCACGTCTGCATGCGCCATTCAAACCTGCAGGACCGTAGCCGGATGTTTTAGGCGCTTTACTTCATCATATGTTTTATTACGCACTACCCATCTCCTTTTACTCGTCTGTCTCTTCCCAATATCTACAATCTCAAAAAATTCCGAAGTCGAAAGCGCTCCAGCGCCATCGGGTTGCCCTTCTGGCACCTCACACCCCTGGACCAAAGAATATACATATGCGAGGCACTAGGGGCCTACCCCCCCTCCACACCGCCGCGCATTCCTACCTGAATCGACGCACCCCTGAATCAATGACAGAGTGTGACATCAGACCGGTGATCGGCGACTTCGATGATCCCGCCGCTGCTGGGCAGCCATACACAGAGATCGCATTCCATACGAGTATTGGCGCGTTTATGGTGGGTTTCGGTCCTTACTGCTTCTTAATATGCCTTTGAAACCCAGATTGTCCCGGAAGTTTGAGACGTTCCTCTATGGTACGACGCTCTTGTGCTGTATCCCAGAACCCTTGAACATCCCTTCCCCCAGGGATGTATACAGGTCCTATTCGCTGCATGTATATTGGCCCTACTAAAGAACAAACCGGCGACGAAGCGGCCTCTCCTTGCCTCTGCAACGGTCATGTTCGCAATCTCAACGATCAACATGTGCATAACCCTTTACATTGTGTTGAGATTTCTGCTCGTAGGAAAGCGAATGCCAATTTCAATTTTGCGATCAAAATACACACTTTATGTTATAAACAAGTACGTCCTTCTAACTCTTTCTTGCCATGAACACGTGTTCCAATCTAAGTCCTGGGTGTAGTCTAGTTGCAGATTCATTGATGGTACCAACTTGCACGACGTCTTTGTCCTACCCATTCACTTCTGACTCAAGCAATCCAGATATCCCGTTGCTACGTTGCCTGGTCATGCTCAAAGTACATTATCATCATCCCTTGCCTTCTCTTATTTTCATCAAGCAGTTCGTTACATCCTACCTCCGTGTCCTCTTTTTTGACTAGCCAACAGTATGTGGCCTTATTTTCGCAAGTGCAACAGAGGAAAATGTGAAACTACGGAACAAGCTATACATCTACCTGTGGTTGACTTTGTCTCTTAATATCTTTGTTACATCACTCACTGGTAAAGTTTGGTCTCCCGCATTATTCATTCCACCCCATTCCCACTATCCGGTTACATACAGCTGGCCGGATCTGGTGGACCGCTCGAAACGCGAGGAAGATTCTAGGACCAGGCTTAGCCAGGAAATATTACTCCGCTATTGTTATAATGTCCGTATGTCCTCCATTACAATGCGCTTTCTCTGACCCCCCCCCTCTCACACAGCATCGAGTCAGGGGCCATTTATTCCCTATACGTTCTTCTGGATCAAGTCCTTGAAACAGTATGTCTCACTTGCATTCCTTAGATCTCCTTGTGACATTTTTCCAGTTCATTCTAGACGCTGGATTAGCCCAAATCGCGGTAAATATTCATGCCACCCCTATGTAGTGCTGAGAACCAACACCGCTTCAAGGGCATGGCATCAACACTCATTATTGTCCAAGTCGGTGTGGGACGGCAGGTGCCTGACGTCGAAACCACTGTGTCACTTGTACGGGGAGAAGCTCGTGGTTCTTCTATGTCTCAGCACGAGCTGTCCTGTGTGAACACTGCATCACAAAGGCCCCGAGGTGCCCTGCAAACCAGCGCCATCACGTCTTCCTGAAAAGACCATCCCTCCTCAAACACAAATCCTTCGGTTCCAGATCGTCGTCCCCTGCGGTTGCTGTTGAGATAGCAAGTCCATGTCGAGCACCTCCCCCCAGCATACTCTTTTGGGGCATTCGCTTATGGACCGTTTTTAGAAATATATGTTACCGACCTTATCAGGACATTCGTAGGCGGTGTATATACAGTCGACTCTGAAAATAACCTATGCCTATAGTCACCCATAATCTCTAATAACCCATGGATTTGGGCTGCCACCAAGTTGGTAGGCAGGGTCAAACCATAACTCTTCAATACCCCTTAACCCATAAGGTTTTTGGGGATACTAACCCATACATGGACTGTTTCTAGGGTCCAGGACTACTGAACTCAGTAGTCTCTTACCCTTGTTTTTGTGAGGAATAGAGCAAGCCCCCCAGATACAGGGTGTCTACTAGCCAAATTTCACCCATTCTCTCACTTCTCATCATAGTTATGGGAAATAATCTATTCAATGTGCTCAAGAATGGGCTTAAGAGACTCAAAGAGCAAGTAAAAACACATAGGAATGTACTCTTGGCATGCCTTAACCAGGCAGAGAAGCCTCCTCAGAGGAAGAAAAATGGCTTGATCATGATGGGAACCTTGAGAAGACCTCCAATTACAAGCATGGATTCTACTTAGCTGCAGTAGAACTACTATATACCCTTCGTCATAAAATACGTGTCCACCAAAAGTATTGGTTATTTCAGAGTCAACTGTATGTACCTACTAACTTAGCGCTAGGCACCTCAGTACTCGCGTTACGAGCTACTGAGACTTAGTGTTTCTACAATTGTCAGCGGTGATGCCGTCCATATTCGTCGTGTCATTTAATGCACCCCTGATATAACCCGAAATTTCAGCCCTGAGTGCTAAGTCTGAAGATCTGTGACGAACGTGACTACGATACTACTAAGTTGATTGGTTGATGAATGGTTATGATGATCTCACAGCTCAACCATGGCCCAATCCCTCGAAGATTTTCAACTTTTCTCCGAGCTCCCACCAGAGATCCAGAGACTCATTTTCGAGGAAGCATTTGAGGAAAGCGGCCGGAAAGCAGTGCAACTTGCCCTCGTGTCCCGTGAAGTTAGGTCCTGGTATGCTCTTCTCTCACGCTCACACAACAGTAGCCCCTAATAATGAACCAAAGGATTGAACCCCTCATGTATCAATGTATTATTCTCAACCACCATCGTACATACAACGGCTCTACACGGCTCGACCTGTTTTCCAACACGTTCTACCGTGGGGCGAAGCCCAAGAGTTTTTATGCCAACGTTGTCCAAAAGATCTTCATCGATGACCTCTTGCACGATCTTGTCGAAACATTTTTGCCCCTCTGCTCAAATGTGACCCATCTCGCATTTTGGGAGCGCGCCGGCCCCCCAAACCAGAATACCCTGGGGATAATTCTCTCACCCGATACATTCCCCAAATTACGCCGGCTCTCTGTCAACCCCTCCTCCCTACCTCAAAGCCATCTAACATACCATCACCCCATCTTTAAACATCTCACACATCTCGACATTGTCTACCGCCCCTACCTTCCCTGGGATGGCTTTCTTTATCTCGAGAGCCTCACTCACCTCGATCTGAACTTCGCTCGGGACCATTTTAACGCAATATCGTTTCAATCCGCACTACAAATCGCATTTCCTAATTTTCCCTCGAACTTGCGATGTGTTGTTATTCTGGTTTCAGCTCATATCATCTGGAATCTCGCATATCATTCAAATCTGCGGGACAACGAAACGTGCCAAATTCTCGACGATGTTATAAAAGGAAAACACCATCCAGGGGAGGTACTTGGATCCTTGGGTGGGATCCGCGATGATATCCGGTCTCGCTTAAAGGAGGATTTCGCGCGCTACATTGTTCCTGTCGATTTTGGCTTCTCTGCCCAGATGTACCTCCCCCGCGACCGCAAAGACTTTTAGATGGAAGCAGACGAGATCGTCGAGAAACGAAGCAGGGATCAGGCTTCCCGTAGCAATGGAAGAACTGAATCCCAACCGAGTGTTCGTGAGGGTAGGATAGAATACGCTGGCTTGGAATGATAATTTCAAACGTCACATTTATCCGATCGCGTGAGCACCGAGAGCTGTGACAAGTAAGCTACCGACAATTAAGTAAACGGTAAAAGTATGTAGTCTATGCGATACATTCTAAGCCTGAATCCTCTTCGCGGAAATTGGTGCAGGAACTGGTGCAGGCCATGCGTACTCGTACTGATTGGCAGGCTTGAGCGCGACTCCGAGTTTCTGAGCTGCATAAAGTGGCCAAGATGGATTCCTCAAAAACTCTCTCGCCATCATGATCACATCTGCGTTACCAGCTTGAAGGTAAGATTCCGCTTGCTCTGGCTCGGTGATCGCACCGACAGTTCCAATAGGAATATTAGGAAGTGCTTTCTTGATTTCAACAGCGAACGGGACCTGAAACCCATAAGTATCAAGATCGAACGCAATGGCATTACAACATTACCTGATATCCGGGACCGACAGGGATCTTCTGTTGAAGCCAGTTACCACCTGTGCTGACGTCAATAAAATCGACGCCAAGCTGCTCCAACTTTTCGGAGAGAACGATGCTTTGTTCGATCCCCCACTGGAGCCACTTCCCGTTAGCGTCCTTCTCCGGTCCTTCAGCCCAGTCTGTGGCGCTGATACGAACGAAGAGGGGCTTTTGGCTCGGCCACGCTTCGCGGACTTTCTCAACCACACGGAGCGTGAAGCGTAGTCGGTTTTCAAGGGATTGTCCGCCATAAATGTCGTCGCGGACGTTAGAGAGGGGCGAGAGGAATTGATGGAGGAGATAACCGTGGGCCGCGTGGAGCTCAATAAAGTCGACTGACAGAAGAGCATGAGAACAGAAGCGACAGCGATATTGATGAGTGTGTACTCACAGCCAGCCTTGTCTGCCCGTTTAGTGGATTCCACAAAGCCATCGACAACTTTGTTGAGATACTCTTCAGTCGCCTCTTTTGGGTCTGGGTAAACTCCTTGGTGGAAAGAAATTTCACTTGGGGCGTAAACTACAAACCGTGCGTGAGTGGAAATGCAAGAATGCCAAAAGCACACCAAAAATACCTTCATCCGGCCAACCATTCTCTTCCTTCGTCACTGATGAACGAGCTCTGACACCAGGCTCTGTGCGCAACCACGGGGCCTGAGTCGAAGACTTTCTCCCGGCATGACTGAGTTGGATACCGATTTTTGTGTCGTGTGCATGTGAAAAGGAGACGATACGACTCAGAGGCTCAATTTGACTGTCCTTCCACAGTCCCTGAGCACACTCGCGTGAGTAATAATCTAACAAGGAGCGAAGGAATATCTTCATACCGCATCCTCCGGAGAGATTCTACCCTCAGGTAATACGGCTGTCGCTTCGACAACAATAGCTCCTGCGCCACGTGTAGCGAGGCTCTATACGGCACGAGTCAATATCTTGGCAGGAGAGACAATAAAAGCTTCGTACTCCGAGGTGAACGAGGTGCCAATCGGTGGCATGTCCATCATCGGAACTGAATTGACACATTGCAGCCTGGTGATGTCAATACAAGAGCCGGATGGTTGATACAGGAGACTTACGACCCAGATCCTGTTCTTGAATGTGACGTCTCGGAGGGTAAGAGGCTTGAAAAGCAGGGGCTGGGCGTCATTCTGTATGCGCTTGTCAGATCTAAACTACATTGAGAAGAAGTATTTTGACACACAGAGGCCAGGGAGGTGCCAATAGCAGGTTCGGTCAAGGGGTAGTATTCCCTTGCATTGGGAACTGCCTTGTTGATCATGAGAGGAGCCATGCGAGTAAAGATGAGGTGAAAGTTCGATGCAATGAGTAACGAAGAGGTTGTTGAATGAAGTATCGCCAAGGCCCTACCTCTTATATATCCGCTACTGTGGGTAGGTCTTGCTCAGCACTTGTCGGCCTATGCGTTTACATGATCACATTGCTTGGTCAGAGCCACGGCGGTAGGCAGGGGGAGAATGAGTAGTGATGGTTGTGGTATGATGAATAAACATTGGTCAGCTACGTAGTTAGTAATCGATGTGACGTCATCCCAATGACGCGATAGAACAAAGTGTCCGACTGCCTACAGTGCTCAACTGGCCATCTCAGGGTGCACATTCGGTAGCCAATGCCCATGAACAGTCATTGATCAGAGCCTATGGTCCAAACCACATAGCTGGTATTAGACCTCAGGAGAGATACGCCACGAGAAGGCTGTGCAACCGACCCTTCCCGATTCCAAACCGACGAGGACACCAGAGAGGCAAGACTAGGAGATGGTGTGCGGCAGTCAGCAGCTGGGTTGCGAAGGTACCGTGATCTGTCAACACCTCCGGGCATTTCAATCTATGGCTCCCCCCAGCCCCTGTTTGACAATGCCTTCTCGAACGTCCACCATCAAGGTCAGCGCCCAATTCAACTCTCACCGGGTGCTAGAGGCGTTGACGTCCTGATAACCAATCTAAATTCCTTTTGATGCCAGGCCTTGGATCCCTGGCTATTGAACACAAAAATCACGGCACCTGCCTCGTGGTTGCCTCATTTATCCAGACGCCAACGCCCATCCCCTCCTGCTCATTTGTTAACACTGTTATTCATCTCGACGAGCTCCAAACGGGTCGCGGAGAAGGAAAGTCACTCATCTCCGTCCGCAGTTCCTAACGATGGCATTTACGCAACCAGTTGAAATAAAAAGCCCAACCTCAGTAACCCAATCCGAGTGCGGGACCTCATAAGCGACCTCCCACCGTGCTTACCAGGATGACGACTCCGCCAAGTGACTACGTTCTAAACGATGCTGTCTCTGAATTTCTCTCGATGAACGTTTCTGCCTATATGGTAACTGTTCAAGTCTAATCCTGCATCTGTAAATAGTAGCTGACACAACCCCATCATCAAAGTTCGAGACACTATTATACGGTAGCTGCTCTTCCACGACGCCATAGCCCAGTGTACTCACTACAGATACTATGTCCAGGCATTCTCCTAGTGTTATCCTGCACCGCCGCCGTTCTACTCGTTAAAAACAAAAGCTCCAGTCATTGGCGATGGCTATTGTTTGCGGGTGCTATCATGCTCGCCTTGGCCACTGCTGATATTATTGTGGGATATTATCTCCTATTCGCCTATATCTTGAAAGGAAACTTGGACATCTCTTTCTGGCTGATTTATCCCAAGTACCTTTTCTATGTTACCAACAAGTGAGACCTATGTTCATCGAGTGGTCGCCCTGAATCTCATACCGCTTGCCTCCCTCAGCGTTATTGCAGATTGTTTAGTCGTACGTCTCGGCACACTCTGACCATAATATCAAGTCACTCGCTCACGTGTATCATAGATATATCGATGCTATATGATCTGGAGTCGTGACAAACGAGTCATCGCCTTCCCTGTGCTGGCTCTGATAGCCACGTCAGGTGCGTTAGAATCTTTCTATGATATATCACTCGCTCAAACGTCTCTAGTCTGTGGCTATCTGTTCCAAGGGACGGCCTCACCTCGGTTACGGCAATACGCTCCTGTATATGTTTTCATGACCTTTGGACTTAATTTTATCGTCACTCTTTTGATGGGTAGGATATCCTCATGACCAAAAGGTACCGATGCTTACTCTCATACACTTACCCACAGCAGGGAGGATCTGGTGGATCTCGCGCAAGGTCCGTGCAGTACTTGGACCAGATCTGGCGCGCAAGTACAATTATGCCGCTGCTATCATGTATGTTCCAGAATTTACTCACTGCAAAAGCCGTCAACTAACTCCTCACAAACGCTCGCTGTAGCATTGAATCGGGGACGATATACTCTTTATACCTTCTCCTGGACTTGATTCTAAACAAAGTAAGGCCAATGGCCCACGCGATGTCGCCTGGACAACGAGCTCAAGCCATATTTCTTTTCAGCTTCAACTCGATGTTGGTCTTACACAAATCGTCGTAAGTAATGAAAATAAGTATCTATTTCTTGGCGTGACGACGGCATATATTCAGGCCATCGTACCTACTTTGATCATCGTCCAAGTCGGCTTGGGGAGGCAGACACGAGCTGCAGAAGACACTGTACAATTGGTACGCTCCGAATACCAGCCGGAACCAGCGAGGCATGTTGAGATCCGCTTCTCACCTTGACACTTCTCGTCCGACATGTCAATGCCGGCGTGCGAGCAAACGCTACTGCCCGGGACCGAAGGACTTCAGACGAACAAACCTCCTGGGAGAGACATATCACTCTAATGGCTTTGGGATCCTTCACTGCTCTGCGTCGACGGAACAAACATCACCCAGGGTCGACTGGTATTTTTTTCTCAGTAATTCACATATTCTCGATAAGAAGCATGGTGCCTATTTACCACAGACATCGGAGGTTGTCATGCGATAAATGTACTATAGATGGCCAGAAGTCTTATATGAGACCGTTCGGCTGGGTCGTTGAGCATTGAAATGTACCCTGACCCAACCGCCTGTTCTCGCTTTATGTTATGCGCACAACGACGACCTGTTTACAATGACAGAGCCGCTCTTTCTTCCTTGGTCAGGTATGTAGTGCTACGTGGCCTTGGCATTCTCACCAGAGATAGCTTGTGCACGGTACCAATCCCCCCGCTTCCGACCGAGTCTTTTTGCCAAGCCACCACATGGTGGATTTGTGTCCGTGAACCCTTTGCTCCTCACCCCCTACCCCACAGAGTGGGAAGCCAGTTGGAGTAGGGCTTCCTGCAGTCGTCCCGCCCCCAGACAATGGTAGGGCCCAAGCGGGACAACTTCGCCATTCCAATACGCCGACAATGATGGGTTCAGCGGTGTTGATGACCATAGTCAGTGTCACAAACCAAAGTGTTGGTCAAGTCACTGGGGCTTCTGACAAAGGGGCGAACCAATCCTAAATTTAGTTTTATCCCATTTGACCGCGGCGTACTCACACCGATTTTCCACCTTTCACATACTTGGCTACATTATGGCCTGTAAAAATAGCCATGGGGTTCAGCGGCATGTGCGTATCCCAATTCAATTCTCAAACGATTTTTCCACACCGGATCCTTCCTTAACGCGTTCGCTCGTTATCCAGGCCGCATCAACCTTCACTCTCCAGCATTAAATACACGTCATCTCTCCAAAGCCGATGCACCGGTAGTCACTTCTCTTGTACCCAACAACTATCGTCCCATCCCCCCCCCCTTCCTGTGATGACTCGTGGATTCCACACTCTGATATCGTTTTCGACTGATGAGGCGTATTATTCCGTGGGTGTATATGCCTCGGCTATGCTGGTGAGTGTGGTCGATCTATCGAGTGTACTCGTGAGATACTAAGTGTACTAAACTTCGGGATTCAGTTCGAGATGTTTCTCTTTGGTAAGTCGCCATGTCATCAAAAAAAAAAAGGGCCCCGGGTTTAGATCATTTTGCGATGCAGGTCTATACGTAGCGTTGTTCGGTGCATGTTTGCATATACTCCTGCGAAACAGGCGATCGGTACAAAAAGCCATCCTAGCCGCTATTATCACTATGTTCGGGCTTGCTACGGCCGACGTTATCTGGGGCATTGTAAACATGCGTTCGTTTATCCTGAAGAAGAATCCAGAAGACGATGATGATGACGACGACGGCGATGAACAACCCGAGATACCGATCAAGATCCTGCAGTGCAAGTTTCTACTTTACATTACAAGCAAGTGGGTGTTTTTTTCCTTTTTTTTCTGCCTTCTGGAGGGAAAACGTAGCCGAGACTGATTTCGTCATTGCAGCATTATTGCAGATCTACTACTCGTAAGGGTCCTACCCGTTTGGGTTACCTCTTATGAAGCTCACCGTATTGCCTTCTCTAGATCTACCGCTGTTATAGTTTATGGAACAACTAGCATACGAATGATTATCTTGCCTTGCCTAGTGCTTTTAGGGGGTACAGGTGCGTTCCATAATACTTTGTCCTTCGTCTCGAGTACCTTGAACATGGTCACCAGTCTGCGGCTACTTGTTCGTTGGCATGACAGGACGACGAATATCCCTTCCGGATCCCTTCTGGCCGCTTTTCTATTCTCAACACTGGCACTTAATGTACTGGTGACGAGTCTAATAGGTAGGAGTCTCACATGACCTGTTGCCAGAGAAATTGATCCAATGCTCTTTTAACAGCCTGGGCGTATGTGGTGGATCGCAAGGCGGACGCACAATGTCGTAGGACCCAAACTAACAAAAAAATATAGGGCCGCGATCGCCATTTTGTGTGTATCTTCCTACGAAGCCCTCCCCCCCTGTAACATGTTACTCACCAGCTTCCCAGTGTCGAATCAGGGCATATTATATTCAGCGTACGTCATCCTAGACGTCGTCCTTCACCTTGTACGTTCCTTGCACAACCTTACTCTGGAAACACGGACGAATAAAATGCTTCTCAGCTCATACTCGACGCCGGACTCGTCCAAATGGTAGGACTAGTTCCAACTCTCATGATTGTACAAATTGGTATGGGTCGCAAGAACCGCAAACATGAAACAGCCGCCAGCATGACCAACGACGAATCAAGGGCCTTCACCACGGACCTCGTGTGCGAGTCTCAAATTCACTCTCCCACATCACCAATATCAATCCCCGCACCCCCATACCACGTGGACTCGGTCGAGAGATACCACATTGTATACCCAGCATCGCCAGGGAGCGGGGAGGGAAGACCAAGCGACCTTCCCTAGGGGTCGTCCCTTTCATGTCATCTCATATTTGGTGGGTGCTACAGATGATATGGACGAGAGCCGATGAATTTCCCTGTGAGACACTTATGAGTGATTGAGGGGCTTTAGGCGTTTAAGCTCGCTCCGAGAATATCCGGAACTATTTTTGGAGTGTCACGCTGTGGGGAGGCTCCACCTGGTGCAAAACGACGCGTAGTTGCATTCCCGTCAATCAATGTCGTCATACATGCAAACAAATTGTTCACATAGCTCAAACAAGAATTATGTTTTTGAGACTCTTCCATTACGAGTTGCAAGCATTCCTTAAGTCTTCTGCAGGTCCTATCATCGAATCAAGATCTACAAAATCCACGCTGAGCACACGGAAGGTCGAGCGGAGCCGTAATGTCGTCACGCACATGCAAAGAAATCTCCCACTTTAATCATATCAAGGATACCCAAAGGGGTGGAAGTTCTCATCGGCTGACCGGACCATAAGACGCGAATGAAAAACTGGTTACCGCGCTTGTTGCGGTAGAGCTCAAAGACAACCTGTACAACGGATCAGATCAGCGGATGCTGGGAGGGGCCAAGATGATTTATACAAACCTCTGATCCCCTATCAAAATTGGTTGTCAGGCATCAACAATTACGGGAGTTGAAACTTCATTGGGACCTACATGCCGGGCCACACCATCTCATCAATCTGTAATAGGCCAAGAAGGGTAGCAATTGAGCCGTCGTGGCCGACCTGTAGCGAGGTTAGACTTCCGGGATTATGTCTTAAACTAATCGTATGCGCACATTATGGATGTACTTCAGCTAGCCGCACACCGACGCTCGTCAATAGTCGCACCGAGATAGGTAGTGCATGAGACTGACCTTGGACTTCCCCTGCATTTTATCCGTGATATGAGCCTTCAATTCTAGGGCCCAGGCACCGAACCGCAAGGCAGAATATGCAGCGGAGTCGGGGGCGTCTCTGAACAAATACTGAGTACTCCCAGTTGCCAAGTCGGAAAACGGTATCAGCCTGTGCGGTGGTTAAAATCACTTGAATGATCCGGACGAATTTACATACGTCATCCTGCATAACGCATACCGATGTTTCATTCGCACTGCAGGGCAGTCGCTTTCCATGGCACTGCTTTGCACTCATGTTGTCATAATAGCTTATCGCAAGCGAAAATTAGTCATAGCACCGGGATAGGGTAAGGCGGGACCCACTGATCAAAACTGACATGCCATCCTCCAGTGTCTTGCTTCTCGATCCCTGACACACGATCAAGTTTGTCATAAAGGAATTGACTGTCTGATAGGTGCTCCTGCCATAGTTGCCCGTTGTTCCCGGTTGTGAAACTGTTCCTAAGGTCGGAAGCTTTCGAGCAAGAGTAAGTTGGTTCAAGGGAATCGAATGACGATGACTGGATTTCAACTGCTATATGTGAGCTGCGAGGGAAAAGTCCCCGCGAGAGCCCACTCGCGACCTGGGAAGTGATCACGTTGTTGGTAACACCTGGACGAAGGAATGAGGTATGTTTATTCGTCGAACAAGAGGGAACTCACGTATGCGCGCTTCTGAAGGGTCGAAGCTCTCGCTAAGTCTGAGCCGATGTCCATAGACCGAACGCAGGTCCTGAAGACAGAATACGGCTGAGCAACCGCCTTCAGAACTCTCAGCATCTAGGAACACTTACAGCGCCATGGGTGAACGAATCCGCTAGTCCTTCTGCCGTGATTGAGGGGAATTGACATCTTGGAAAGATTGAGCCGATAATAAGAAGAGTTGAAAGAGCATAACACACGTGCTATTGACAAAACCAGGGCCCACCGAGGTCGCAAATGGATTTGAAGCCGTCGTAAAGGCTTGCCACTTCCGCAACGTGAATCCCACACCGCGGGCAAAAAAAAAAGACTATGGATGTACCTCAATTTCTGAAGTTTGAGTGTGCAGGCTACAATTACTGAGTAGAGAGTGGGAACAATGTGGTTTCAAAACATACCTGGCTAGCCCTGCGACAGGCCCCGAATTATGGCAGTCCCAAGTGACGTCTTCTCTGAAAAACGTATTGGACGCGTAAGGGGTCCGCTTGTGGTGACGTTGAACGACTTCAACAAACTCCAATGCGAACTCGCTTGAAGGAGATCTAAAGAACATGGGTTGGGCTTCGTCCTCGCCGGAGAAAGTACTTACCTGTACTCCCTCTGCCGGACGTGTGGCATGTTGCACCAGTTGTAGATCCCATATTCCCTGTTTGGGGTCACGGACGAGTCGAATATGCCTGGTCGACCTGTTCCATGCAAGGCGAAGGTAAGATTGTTGGTGTTGGTTGCCCTTGGTGGATAGTGTGTCGCAGCCGCAGACACGCCAGTTAGTCCGGCCAAAAGAACTTGTATCCAGGACATGGCTGGTGAGAATACTTCTTTCTGAAGGTGGCATACAGTCAGGGACGTTATATTGACAAGGGTCGCAATATTTCCCAGGGACAAGCTTGAACGTGCTTCGGCAAGGCGCTCCATGACTGCTGGATGGACGTGCAGAAGTTGTTGCGTCGATAATAGGTCTTGATCATATGGCTTGCTGATGCAAAAAGCGTCGAGAAGTGTGTCCCCATTCTGTCACCCGCTGCTGACCACATGCGTCGCTGACCCTATCACAGCCCTAGTTGGTGGCTCGTGCATTCTTATTCCTTCGGCCAACTTCAAGTGTTAGGCAGTAGCCATCATGCTCGCGTACTTCTGGGCCAGCTGTACCTCAGTCCTGCTTTCTCTCATCTCCCTGGTCAATGCCATACCCATGAACCGCCAAGATTTCTTAGCTCATAGTGCCCTACGAGAGATACTGGACAGGGGTACCCCAATTCTTGGTAAGTCGGAAAGTTACGAAGATACCCCGCTAACGGGTGTCTCATACAGGAACTGACACAGGGTGCTCGAGACGTTCAAAGACGTGCGATTGGATGGCAAAGTTCCCAGATAATACGAAGTTGGTTCATCTCAACCTACCTGGCACCCACGACACAGGCTACTTGTGCGTCAGGACGCGTTTGAGATGTCACAATTTCTACTTCAACTTAGAAATTAGGGAACTATACCGCCGAAAGGCAAGCTGAACTCGAGAGATACACCGGGCCGTATGTGCAAAGAATGTGGTGATTGTTTCCGCACTAACGATACCGGAAGTCTCCCCCCAAATACCTTTTTTCGGTGCCAGCAGCGTTCCCTGCTTCAGATGCTCAACTGATGGCATTCGCGTTTTCGATCTGCGCTATGCTTACAACCCCGGAAACGACACAATCGGTTTCCATCATTGTACGTGGACACATGACCCCGTGTTCGTCTTATTTACTGGTACCATAGCACAAGCCCTCCTGGCACCGACGACAACGCTTGAAGACGTTCTATTTGGCTTGTATCGATGGTTGGATGTGCATCCCACCGAGGCTGTCCTCATCTCTCTCAACCACGAAGGGTGGCACTGGAACGCCAAACGACCCCAAGTTGCAACAGCACATATACGACTTGTTCAACTCCGAGTTATCCAGACGCTACTGGGTGCAGCGAAGTGGTATAGTAAGTCAGAATCGCATTTCTCGTCGAGTGACATCAATTGACTCACGCCCGAAATTCCCAGCTGGGCACGTTGGGCGAAGCTCGCGGCAAACTCACACTACTTCAGCGATACGACTACGCCTTACTTGACCCGGCGCAAACGTCACACCGTATCGGCATCGATCTTGGGGCTGACCGCTGGACCTGACAATGGCAAAAGCATAGAACTGGTATATAATGCCGGGGCGGGTCAAATTGCCTACATCGAGGACTTCTACAACATTGAACTACCGGCTGATTCTACTCCTGAAGATCATATTCAGGCCAAATTTGACGTGACAACTGCACACCTAACAAATGCCACCCAGTCCGAATTTACACCCAGATCAGTTATACATCAGCTTTGCTAGTGCCGCTGTCGTCGCGTCAAATCCACTCATGACCCCTGCTGTGAGCGATTCGTGTAGGATTCCCAATTTTCACTTACCGATACGCATCTACACAGCTCTACGCGATTGGAGACGGCAACCAAGTGCAAGGAATGAACCAACGCCTGCTGCCATGGCTGAAAGAACGCAGAGGAAAGCGCTTCGGTATCATAAGTGAGTCTCTGGATCCGAGGAGAGTATCGCGCTAACCTGCTTGACCTCTGAAGTGCTGGACTTTTACGACGCAGGTACCTGGGCTTGTTGAAGCTGTGATAGGATTGGCCTGACCCTCACTTAACCCCCTCTCTGGCTCAAGCATTTTTAAATCGTACACCTAGTATAGGTTGGCGATTAGCATTTGTTCCAAATAATGATCCTAGGACATTTTATTTCCTACTGGGCGATTGATGAGCCCCCGCCCAAATCGTCAAGCCCCTAATGTGAAGCCCACTGGCAAGTCGCCTATGCATAGGATCATAATATTAAGATAAATTTCAGCCCTCAGGACACCAGTCTTGCCCCGCAGAGCCGGGGATTATAGAAAGTAAAACGCCATTCCCATTTGCCTCTCTACGTAAGCCTCCCGTCTTATCGACTACACCGAAAAGCCCAACGGCCAGAGCAGTTGCACAAAATTAACGAGCGTCTGCTCCCGTTCCGCGTGCGATGATGTCAGCCTCGCTTGTTTCCATCCGATCCCATCGTCACCTCAACGCCTCGTTCAACCCCAGACCAAGCTAAGGATGTCCAGCCTTTCGGCACGGGGCCTTGATGAACTCGATGAGAGGAAGGACCCATGTTCTGTGATAGGGGCTTCAGTGACAGTAATACCCAACTCCCAGTCGGAACTGCTCCGTGAGTTACAAGATTTGAGAAATGTTATCATCCCCTTAAGCACTTTGTCTCCGTTCACAGGCGAGCCGCCAGTACGTAGAGGGCTGTCTCGCGCACCACGTCAGTAGGAGACCGCGTGATCTCGGTTCCAGGTTTTGGTTGGTTTCAATCATGATAACCCCTCGGACTACAACAAGGAGTGCTGCGAACATATCGCTGAGCCAGCCGCCACTAGCTGACCCTCCTGCGTTTCCTATAAGGAGCTGCCTTCTGTTACTACCTAATTTTGGACCCTCGACCAGCCCCGGGTCTGCAGTGACACCCGGCCATGTTTCAGTCTGAACCTCGAGGTCGCGTTTTCGGAATCAATTTCAAGCCCTTTGCTTGCGGCATTGAGCAGACTGGTCTTTTTTCAAAGGTCCGGTCCCCAGGGAATCTGTTGAGACCGAGGTTAGTTATTTCTCAGTCGCTTCCATCGATCGTATCGACGGAGCTTTTGTCAGTGATCTTCCAGCCTACCGAAACCTACATCAACCACAGCTCCATACATCGCCCCGCTAGCCTCAATCAAGGGCATTCTGACCATCTCCTTGCTTTTGATTATCTCAAGGATCTGCGGCCAAGTCCGCGCTGGCTCTGGACCAATTTTTTTGAAGTTCTGTCAGATTTGTTGATTCTTGGATTCAGGACAATTGGATTACCTGTTACCCTTTACTCGGGATCATAATCCCATCTTATGCGGCTATGTCCACGACGTCTGTGCTTGCAACATATCGCCCGCACCAAATTACCGCACTTATGCATTCAAAATCGAGGATGGCTCTAATCGTTGGAAGGGCTATATCGATCCTTGCCATTGATATACTGGTGCCACGCCTCTAGGCAACGGCTCCAGAAAATTTAACACAGGCCTAGACCAAATATAATGCTGTTGCACAGCGCTGAATCCAGTTTTCGGAGAACACCCACATTACCGTCAGAATCTTGGGGACGGGTAACCTATGTTTTTTGGAAGATGAGAAAGAGATCTTTCGCCGCCGTCTCGGTCCATCTTTGACATAACAACATATTAATAGATGTTGTGGACGGTGCGGGGTATTTGTGAAATCAAGAACAACAAGGCCGCCGAGGACGGATTGCTACTACGCAGATAAACCCACTTGGGCACCAGCCGTTGAACGCTCTGGGAAAAGCCACGAGGGTGGGTGCAAGCAAAGATGCCGACACCCCGCGCCCTTTGAGGGGATGATGGCTTTTTTTAAGAACTGCGTTCCCCGCAAGATATGTTCCGTCAATCAAATGAGGGACGGGTTTTTCGGAGTCTAGGCGATGTGCCAGACCACCCAACAGTTCCGTGACTTGACCGGAATTAAAAATAATGCACGGCTCGTCTGTCTTCCCCAACAGGGTGCATCTTTTCACACCTTGCCCGGGTTCGGCCTAGACGTCATTCCTATCGAATCTGGGTATTCAACTTTTCTGACTGGTTGAGGGTTTATGTGTCTTGTGCCACACTCCCCTCCAGGCCATCGCCCCTCACGAAGCCAAGAGAATCAACGACACACTGCAGCGATGGGTCACAACGTTCGACCGTTCATCCCCGGCTCCTTCTGGCTTCAGCGTACTACGGCGACTTCGGCAGTCGATCGGGTGCAGGATCGCTTCTGTATCTTCAGCAAGGGGGGAAGGACCTGCCAAAAACTAGTACAAGAGATACCATTCGAGATGGTAGTGCCGACGGGCGCATCACACTGTTGGAATCGCAGCAACATCATTCGTGCACAAAGGGGATTTAATTCTCGTATTAACAGAAGCAGTAATGATCTACAGGTGTATGGATAGTTCTCTGCAAAGCAGATTTATAGGAGCAAAAGAATGGTGTACGCGTTAATATTCATCTATAAATAACCCAATTAGGCGGCGACCTCCAGAGCCTTGACCATGCCAAGTTCTCCACGGACGAGCTTGATGGTATAGCCATTGACAGGTTCCGAGCCAAAGTCCTTCTGAGTGTCGTACATCTTGTGTATGGGCTTCCTGGCATTGACAACATGAAGGACATGTTTGACGTCCTCATCTTCGAACATATCTTCAACCTGGGAAGGCAGCATAATCTTGTTCTCGCTACCGTCAAAGAACTTGGGATCAACGCGAGCTTTCACAGCGGCTTCGAGTTCGGGATCCGTAGGCGCGAAAACGTTCTTGACAAAGTCCATGGTCCTTTGGACCTCGTCTTCCGTGACCTTCTTGTTGACATCAGCGGTACCCTGGATAACTGTTTGGAATTGCAAATCATGAGCACTCCGCTGGGTTCAATGATAGAACGAGTGTACTAACTCGGACGAATGAGGTCGAAGGCACGATCAAAGTTGTCTTCGGAAACATCGGACAAAATGTCAACGCTTTGAGCTCTCATCTGCTTGTAGGCACCCAATACGACCAACATGAAACGAGTATATGAGACAGCGATCTTGGCGTCATGCCATTTCGCACACTCCTCCTCGGACGCGACTCCGCGGATAGAAGAAGCAATTGTGGCAGCAGCCGAGAGTCCACCGGTAAAGGCGAGGTGAACACCAGACGAGAAGAAGGGGTCAATGAAGCCTTTTGAAGTAGTCAGAACAAGGGGCCTCTTGGTTGGGGGGGGGGGGGGCATGAGAGTGTACTCACAGGCTGCATCACCACATAGACGATAACCGGGACCGGAATAACCATTGGCAGAGTAGGAATAATCGGAGGCTTGACGGACGAGAGGACCATCTTCCTTATGTACCATCTTTGCGCCGTGAATGAAGTCGCTACTGAGACCAGGAGCGAGATGGACTTGATCCAGGTAGAAGTCCTGAAGCGAGAAGTCGGGTTTGCCGGATTGTTCGCGGAGCTTAGCACGCTTCGTGATCGACTTGGCGTGATCCATGACAATGCCAACAGAGGCGAGGTTTTCGGCGAGTGGAATGTGCCAGGCCCAGCCAGTCTCGTCTAAATCACAGAAGAGATTGATAAAAAAAAATCAACCAGGTGACTGATTATACGCGAACTGACGCGCTCACCTGTCAGCGCTTCAATCCAAATAGCATTCTCCCTATTGGTTCCTGGTTTATACCGCCCAAAGTCTTTCCAGTAGCCCCAGACGGCAATGTTCTTCAAACTCTCATTGTTGTGCCTGTTTTTCAAATACTTGGTAGACATGACACCAGCCCTGCCAGAAGCATCAACAAGGAACTCGAACGTGATGCGGCCCTCGTTGCCCTCGCGATCCTTGTAGGTGGCAGCAATCGGACGGCCTTTGGGGTTATTGTGCTCGAATTCGATGGAAAGGACCTTGGTGTTCTCAAACACCTTGGTGCCAGATTCCTCAGCATGACGAAGAATCAAATTGTCGAATTCCGATCGAACCTTGATCGCAGAGGGTTCTCGGGTCAGCCGATGTGAATACCCTTCAACCGTTGATTGGATAAACTCACGACATTCCACGAACCGAATTCAGGGCCACGAGCAATAAAGTCGGTATAACCCTCACGCTTGTGCTGGTTGAATTTGATAGCAGCGCCGGGCTTTGTTGAAACAAAGTACTCGGGTCAACATCGCGCAAGTAGGCCACTCTCCCTCGCACACATCCTCACCTTGGGACAAAAGCCTTGAGCCTTGACCTTCTCCTCAGCATCAATGAACTTCAAGAAGGCGCGGACCGAGGGCAACAAGCTCTCTCCGATATGGTATCTGGGGAACTGGTCTGCCTCGAACAGGGTAACCTCGAAGCCTTCGCGGACCAATGCAGAGGCCGCGAAACTGCCACTGGGGCCACCACCGATAACGAGGATTTGGGTCTTGGAGGGCTAATGGTCGTGTGAAATTGGAGTCAGAGAGCCGCTGAATGTAGTGACCACAGGGGGAATCAGACTCACGATAGGAGACATGCTTTGTAAAAGGCACAAAGGGAGAGAGAGAGAGAAGTTGCTGGTGTTGAGGGCTGCCAGGATATTTGCTTTATACCGTGTCAGCGAGAGTTGGTGATGACTTACAATGTTTGTTATTGGGCTTGAGTCCTCTACGCGCACTCGGGTCCCACACGGGACAGCTGGCTGGTTACACTACCTGAGGGCAGTCTGCTCGACTATTAGAAGCTTTTTCTGGACCCATCGTGATACGTGGGTGATAGATCTAGAGGAGCAGATCACGGGAGGATAGTACAGATTGTCGCGGTGGTGAAATCCTGAGATGATGTCCAGAGAAGAGCAAGCCCAGTTCTTTCCCCTTTGCGAGAGCCGATGCAAAGAATGATTGATGTTAGTCGTGGAAGTTTTCTCCACAGCCTGACTTGATCAACAATTTCTCCAAAAGTCCGGTTTAACTCAACCGATTGGCTTTTAGAGAGATTTGATGGCGATGTAAGGGACATGTCCGTTTCGTCTGTGCTGAGGCCCCCCTCCCGTTCAGCAGTCAATCCTCGGCCCAATACCCTGGCACACCTTCCCTCACCGGCGAATGGCCTATTGCGGTTGGAATAAAACGTGGCCCAAAATGACGGGGGAACCGGGGTGTCGACGGAGACAAAAATCCGGAGAAACGTATCAAGGGAAAACAAAAAGAAGGCATCATGGTTCTGTGTGAGGGCGACTCGCGATTCGGATCGTGGTTTTCTGATGAGGTATCGCATGTGGACCCATTAACAGACTGCCCCGTCTTTCTGAAGAGTTTACTCACGATTTCTAGTGATTGCATGGATCCCACTAGCAGCTTGATTGAAACTATAAACTGCGCGTCGCCAAAATCATGCGGTGGAAGGGTAACAGTCAGCGCGTTTCTCACCAACAAGTGTGGGTACTATAAAAATAAACAAGCTCTCGAAATAAATGCACAACTAGCTGTGAGGTCAGCAACTCGGCTCTGCGCTTGACGGATTGAGCTGTCGGACCTGAGATTGACGTCGCTACGCGTTTGGATTCAATGAGAGAAGGTTTTTGACTTGGGGCACTAGAAAATTCCCGAGAAAAGAGAGGTTGAATAATCGAGCATGATTACAATGTGGCTCAAGACAAAGACATCATGTCATTACCAAAATCAAATGTGAGATCAGACGTGGGGATTCTGGGCGTCAGATAAATATCTCGAATCTTACGGCGCTGTACTATCTCCAATAGTGCCGCCAAGAGGGGAAATTGCTGCATTCGGAAGCTTGACAGCCGTGCGCTTACGCGTTCGAGGCCCCCACCAGAGTTCAGTTAAGTCTATGTTTTATTATTCTACCTTGGAACCCAACACTCGACCGAGGGACCCTAAGGTGTCGTTCGGCGGTCCCCATTTGGATATGACCTCCAGGGGCACAATCGGGGGTCCGAATGTCGTGGCCTATGGCAACCGAAAACCATATCCGGGGGAACTTGGAAGTGATCAAGCCTGATCAGGAATATCAAGGAGTGATTGATAGCCGTGAGGAACCAGATATGATAGCCATGCCCTGAGGAACACAACACACAGTTTACCTCCCGCGCCCATGATTCTCCAGGGTGCGTGGGCACTCTCGCCTAGACCAACGAACACCTTCCACATAGCAATCATTCATTATATTTTTACCGTCGTGATGTACGAGCGATGCCGGTTTGCAGGAGAGCTCGGGCCTCCTCGCTTAGCTCTCCCTCCCCCACCGAGGTTAACGCGGTACCAACCACAACTAAGGAGAAAATACATCGTATTGTAGAAAATGGAATCTACTCTGAGGACGGTTACTCGTCTTCGGGTGTACCCCATCCGGGCAAATATTCACAGCGCAACAACGGAGCAAAAACAACACTGTTCAAACCCAAGCCGTCCGCGGGCTACTGCATATTAAGTTCAACTCCTGCGTTAACACCAGTATTTTGTCCGCAGCTACCCGCACAGATCTCAGTGTAAACCGAGGTCTAATACAGACCCTAACAGACAGAGCACCGACCAATGCTCAACAGCTAAACATCAGCAGTATTGATGATACCTAAAGCCCACATTCTCACAAAGCATCAACAGGGTAATGTACCATCCTCAAACTCATTGTAAAAATGCAGAGGAAATAGGAACGAGCCCCAGGAGGCAACAGATGTATTACGCGCAATGAGCGACAAGATATTATTTTATTGTATTTAAGCACTGAGAGCCAAGGGACTGCAGCCAACGACAACAGCGCCATCTGAAATAAAAAATCAGTAAACAAAAACCTCAATAAAAACGCAGACTCGAAGATAATCTTACTGAAGTTGTTGCCAGTGCAGCAAGCGGGCTGGGCGTTGCTACAAAAGGAAGTTCAGCATACGAACACAGTAACTTGAAACCGAAAACTTACCAGGAGTTGGAGCCGAGACCAATAACGCTGATGGGGTTGCAAGCAAGTCCGACTTGTCCGGTGATGGGACCGGTGACAATATTAAGGAGGCCGAAGAGTTGAGAGATATCAGCGGAATCAGACTGGTGGAGGCTGTTGCAGCAGAATTGGTGCTTGACGTTGCAGGAGTTCTCGGTAGAAGCGCCAGTGGGGTATCCGCCAGCGAGGGCAACAGTGGCGAAGGTAGCGAGAGTGAGGAGCTTGGCAATCATTTTGAAAAGGATTGTATAAGAGCTGAGGGTAAGAGTGCGGAAGAGAGATGTCGATGCAAAGTTCGAACTGAAGAACGACGAAAGCCATTTGACGCGGTTTTTATACCCTCATGTGAAACGAGACCCTTTCCCTCCGTTGAGGATGATTGAGGAAAGTACCATGCATCGGCTTCAACAAGACGTACAACCAACGCTTTGTGTGCTGGCAGTACTATTCAAACCTCGGATGGAATAGGTAATCGGATCACCATATCCGGCAAGATGCAAGACGCCGTCTGACAATGATCTCAACTTGACACTAACGTGTTCTTTTAGCCCCGCGCTTTCACTGGGAGAACATATCAGAAAAATTCATGCCGGTCACCACCTCAAATGCCTGGCAATCGCGGCGAGGTGGATGTACGATTTCTAGTTACACACCTGAACAAGCGTCGCAACTCGCTCATTACACACCAAGCCCGCGCTCTCTTCCACTTGAACGCTCGGGAACCGTCTGCCGGCATCTATTCTTTTACTCGGCCAACTCACCTCACCACTAGCTTCATTCCATCCTGTCGTCACGTAATATAACAAAGCCCAACGGGGAACAAACGCGACACTGTAGAAAAAAAAATAGAACAGAGTCTCGTCCGACTCTCACTCTCCGCCAAACCTGAGCCCGAGCCCAATCTATAAAAGCCCCCCACCCCACCTTGCAAAGTTCCCCAGTCACTTTGACCACTTTAAACGCCTTTTACGACCTCTCGCACTCGCACTCACAAACCCTCACCTCTCTTCATACACACACACACACACACCACCCAAATCACAAAAAATGTTCACCAAAGTCTTCACCATCGCCACCCTCATCTCCGTCGTCGTCGCCGGTGGATACTACCCCCCAGGCACCCAAACCACCAACTCCTGCAACGTCGAAAAGCAATACTGCTGCAACTCGATCCAACAGGCCAAGTCCGCTGAGGCTACCAAGGCCCTCGGTCTTGCCAACGTTGTTTTGGGTGATGTTACCGCTCTCGTCGGTCTCACTTGCAACCCCATCTCCGTTATCGGTCTCAACTCCAACTCCTGGTGAGTCTTTTGTGCTTGGTGATTTTTTGTTCGTGTTTGGGCTGACAGCCTTTTCTTTGTGGTAGCAATGCCCAACCCGCTTGCTGCACTGGTAACAACTTCAGTAAGTTTTTTTTTGGATCTGGGTTTTGAGTCCTGGTTTACTGATCTTTGTTCTTTTTTAGATGGCGCTGTTGTCGTTGGTTGTACCCCCATTGCCGTCAACGCTTAGATGGTCTATTTATTAATCATTATTCGTTCCGTGTTATGAGTAGCCTTATTGCTTAATGTCATATGGTCTTATGTTTATGAACTATCCGAACGATGGAGTAGGCTATCAGTGAGATTATGGCTTCAAGCTTCACATCCTTTGCTGATACCAGACCCAAGCCTGGATTTTGCATGTACGATCTGGAGTGTATCAAGAAGTATCTAAACTATGCTCAGTGTTATCAAAGTTCACATGCATGTATGTATGAATCAAGTCCACCGTTGCCAATGCAAAAGTCCAAGAAAACCTTCATCCCTCATAAACCATCTTTTCCCTATCCAAACTCATAACCCTCGCATACTCCAAAAACAACCGGAACAAATACGCCGTCAAGTCCTCTTTCCTCCAAAACCGTAAACTCCACTCCCTCCCCGCCTTCGCAATCTTCTTGGCCAGCTCCGGTTCCCCATTCCCACTGCTACCACCCATCACCGGATAAGACAAATCTCCTCGGAAAAACACGAGCACATCTAGGAGGTCCGAATAGTCATTTTGTACAGGCACATAGTGGACCCATGGTGCAATGCGATCGGTATACCATTCAGGGTAAATGGTTGCTTTGAAAACGAGCGAGTTGGAGGTGATGAGACGTTTGAACCGCGAGGACCAGGCATTGCCGTCGACCTGCAAGTAATGGAGCAAAGATTGGAGGATGAAAAGAAGGACTCACATCAAGAACATATTTATATTTGCCCGCGGCTTCCAAATCTTGCATCTGACGAAACTCGAACCTCTTCCTCAAGGACTCACAAACGCTCGACTCGCAAGCAACCGGGTCACTCGCAAAGGCAACGTCCAACAATGCCGTCAAATAACGTCCCTTTTTCACCGTCGTCCCATTACCCACCGGTTCATACTCCCACTTTTGTCCATTTTTGCTACTCTGTTTTCGACCGCCACCGGTCAACAAGACTATATCTTCCCCAAAGCCCGTGTTGGCCCACTCCACGAGACGTTCGCGATGGGCCCTCATCCACCACTTCTCCTCAGCTTCTCCATCTGCATGCCATATCCCGGTATTCCTCCCCCTCCAAACCAGCCTCTCATCCACTTTGTCTTCCCATCCAGGATCCATACCTCGTGGCAAGACGTCCCGAACCCAGTTGATGGGAGTGGCGGGCGTGATGTCCTGATGGAGCGTCGTAGGGGAGTATGAGAACTGGGGAATGAGGCGACGGTGGGGTACAGGGCCTGTCTTGTGTGAGAGGAATTGGCCGTGTGAGATGAGGAGATACGGATGGATGCAGGGATCCATGGCGAGACGGTGGTTATGGATAAAGGTTTTGTTAGGGTGTGGGGGCGGGGCGGTCAAGTCGAAATTGAGAGGATCGGCCCATGCGTTGGAGAGCGGACTGCAGGCAGAAATCCAACCGTGCAGTTTTGTTTCAGGAGGATTGTTGATATCGATGACTAGAATAAGAGGATTAATGAGTATATGAAGGGAAATTAGATGCGTTGCTCGTACATTCTCCCCGAGCGGCGGCTTGAAGTGCCAGTTGTTTCAATTCCCAATCGATGTGAAGATTGGGATTATCGTGTGGAGAAAAGACGGCGCGGAATGGGGGAATGAAATCGGCAACGTCTGCAAGTAACTCTATGATTTCGGAACCGCCTGTCATAAGCCTGAATTGGGTAGCGTTATCGCCTTTGATGGTGTGATTGACAAAGTCAATGCGACTGTGTGCCTCCTTGCCGATGGTGTATGAGTCGTCGTGGGCCTCCCACTCGCGTTGGATTTGCAGAAGATCCTTGGGGTCCATGCCCCAGAAGGGTTCAAGGTCGTGGAAGATCTGGTCGTACTCGTCCGGAAGCTGGACGTCATTGTCCTCGACATATGTCCACCTTGTTATGCGTGCGGATAGACCCATCTATCAGCTGCCAGCGCTCTCCATCCCGCCGTACAGTAAGCTTACCAATCGTCAAACCCAAGGGGTGGTTTACGGTGGTACCTCCGCTGGTACTCCCTCACTGCCTCGTCGAGAGTGCGACTTGCTGTGCGAATTTTATGGTCCCAGTGAGCCTCTGCACGGGAGATGAGGTGGTAGATGGGGTGCGGGGCATCAGGATTGACCTCGAGCAGACCATCGTTGCGGAAGACATGGATTGCCATTGACGCATCGCGATGGACAGAGTGTGAGTGCAGAGAGTCATGATGATGGTGATGGTGGGCGAGCAGAATGACGAGAGAGGCGAGGAGAATAAATAAGAAAGGAAAGGACCGTCGAAGAGACCGACGCATTGAGAGGAGAGAAGAGCTCAGAGTGAGACATGGGTCAAAGAGAGTGAGAAGACCAAGAAAGGAAATATTGATTTCTTTTCTCTTCTCTTTCACTTTCTCCCTCTCCCCGATGAACCATGTCGGTATGTCCTCTTTCTCCCTCTCTCTTTCTCTCTCTCTCTCTCTCTTCATACTCACTCTTTTCAACAGTCGGACACTGTCTCTAGTCTTCTTTCACTCTCCATCGCTGCTTCAAATGCTGCTCCAATTCCCCTCCAGGACCTCTCTTCCACCACTCTCGACTCTGCACCCACCAGCCTCAACGACTCTCGACCACCCACCTACCCCAATGTTCCCATCAGCTCTAGCGTAGGCAGCACACACAAGACTCACCGCAGACTCGCTTCCACAGGAAAGACAAGGAGGAGGCTCAGCGACGCTCGCGAGGCCGCCAATCGTCCCTCGTCAGTCCTCTACTCCGCATCCCTTCCCTTCCAGCTTCCTTATAGCTCTCACCCCTCCTACTTTGGGGGTGGGAAGTCGTCTGGACCTCAATTGTTCGTGTCATCTACTGACAATTTTTCCGCAGGCCTGCAATCTTACACGCCAGCCCTCCGGCGCTCTCACTAGCATCATTGTCCCTGTCAACCTCCCCACCATCCAATACCCAAGTCTCCAGCTCTCTCACCGGTGCCTCCAGGGCACTCTCCTCCGCTCAGGCTGTACCTCTCAATGACGGTAGCAATATCCCTCACCTGTCCTCTCTGCCCAATGATTCCAATGTCAAGCCTATTCCCATCGGCAACGGAACTGGCAAGAAGCGCGGTATCGAGCACAAGTGCGAGAGCTGTTCCAAGGTGGGCCATCGACTTTTGCCTTTTTCGACCAAACCTCCTCAAATTTCTTTTAGATATACCGCCACCCATCTTGTCTAATTAAGCACCGCTGGGAACACACTCCTCACTGGCGCGAAGCCTCCAAATTCGTCCTCAGCAAGCACCAACAGGTTCAGCTCCTCGAAGCAGCCGCTATCCTCTCCCATCTTTCTCCCCATGCATCTTCCCTTCCAGAAGACCGCTCTTTATGGCCCTCCTTCCTTTCAGGAGGCTCCTTGCCACCTCCTGACCCAACCACACTCATCTCCACCTCGGATTCAAAAAAGTCCGCTGCCTCTTCCACTTCCACTTCTGCCGTCGCAACGACCCCAGCCGCCATTTCCAGTTCAGTCCCTGCCACTATCTCTAGCTACCACAGGGGTTCCTCTACCGGTCCCCGCATACATGACTATTCCATTCCCGTCGGTGCGGCTACAAGTGGGAATGTAACACAATTACGGCCTGGTCTCCTCGGTATTCCCACCGGATCTACTTCTGGAGCTTCGCCGGTCGCTACCAACGGAAATAGCAACACGACTACTATTGCCCTCCCCATGTCTGTCCCGGTGACAGCCTCCGATTCTTGGAGCCCCATTAGTGTGAGTGAAGGCGGCAGGTCGGGATGGTCTCTTCCCCGTTCGTCTGTTCGCTCGATATCCGAGTCGTCCAGATCGAGATCCGGCTCCGCTTCGGATGAAGAGAGTGAAAGTGTCGATGCCGAGCAGGATGAGTATGGTTATATCAGGCGAGGTGGTGGATATGGTGGTAGGTTTGCTAGGGGGTATACTGGTGGTCCTGGTGGTCCTGGTGGCTATAGTGGCTTCCATCGTAGCAGCAGCGGTGGTGGTAGTGGACTAAAAGCATGGAAGAGGGAAGAGGAAGATTCTGGTGTTGGATTCAGTGTACGGGAAGCAGATGAATACAAGGAACGGGGGAGGAAGGGCCAGGAGAAGGAGTGGGACGGAATGGAAATGGAAATGGACATGGATTGAATTTCGTTCTATATTTTTCCTCGTGTGATATATTTCTTTTTTGCATCAGGGTTTTTGGCGACATGCCAAACGTTTGATTCGTGCACTCGCCCCTCAACGGGCGAAGTGTATACGGACACTTGTGCTTTTTTTTTTTCTCGTTTTTCCTTCCTGCCCATCAGTCACCAGTCAACACACGTACGACAGCGTTCTTCAAACGCTGCACTCTTATACGCACACCCCTTTTATGAATGTATGTATATATGTATGTATTAGTACTACATATCTCAGTTATTTCATGCATCGTATTCCCTCCGACGCCCAGACCACCCAAACAAAAGTGAGGGCAACACCAAGCACCACACCACTCAACACATCCACTACCCTCTTCCCGTTCCATAACCGTTGGGACCGAGATTGAACCTTGGGCAGAGGGGATCCACCATACGGCCTCGTAGGACCCACAATCTTTGCATTCGTATTATCAAAATCACAAGCGGAACGTAACCCAGGTAATCCATCGAGCGAAGCCGAATTTCGTGCGCGCCACCATGCTTTCATTCCTTCTTTCGGCGCCGGTAGTGGTGGTGATATTGGCGCCGCCACCGCCGCCACCATACCATCGGAGGTTACGTGGACGCGATTTTCCCTTTCTTCTTCGCCACCGTCAGTTTGATCCTAAACGCCGGTCTTTAGATTCCAGTCGGACCGCCCAATCGTGTAACTTTGTACGGTAGGTGATGAATTCGTAGAGGGGTACCGAGAATCCACAGGTCTGTTGGGCGGGCGCCCCATTGTCATTTTTAATTATCCTGTTTACCCCCATGGGGAAGGGGGGAAAAAATATTGAACAAACGCACGGTCATGACCTCAATTATATCCACCACGATAATCGCTCGTGAGCCCGGGAGTCGTGTTGTATTGACGCTGGAGAGAAAAGTTGTATATTCGGGTGTGCCATATTCGTGCACAGTACCTGTTTGTACATTGGTTTATTGGAAATTCACCAACTTTTTGTCCCCAAATGCACCGAGTGGCTACTGTAAACGAACCTTGCCCATATATCCTGACAATCTGCGGAGGTCCCTCAAATGCATGGAATAAAATCGTTACGCGCTTATTCTCGCGTACATGCGATATCGTCTCCACTCCTATAGCATAGGTGCACATACGCGGACAGGCGGGTTTATTACACAATTCACCGAAAGGATATGATTTTTCAAACACATACCGGACCCGGTCAAGTCTTCATACCAAACCCTGCGCTCATCAACAACATGAAACGTTCCCTCTGTGCATTTCGGGGATACGTTGACATGCCCGTGAGCGTTCATGGGGGCTGTAGCGACCCAGAACATGCGTTGTTGCGCTAGCCAGGGGAGGAACGTGGGTTGGGATTGTCGGGTGGAGTTTACCCATTGTGATACCCTTGTGATTTACCGTATCTTGAGCGCTTTCTTTCGGGGGTTTGTTTGATTTTTTTCTTGCCCGAGGGTAAAGCCCGGGTCCTGGGTACTTGCTACCTTGGGGGGACAATAACAAGCGGCTCCCCCTCTTTAACGATAAGGGGCAAGAGGGAGAGAGGTAGAAAGGGGGGGAGGGCAAAGAGAGATCCGGGGATTCTGGAACGATAGTCGGCGCACGTATATATAGATGAACCACATATCGGAAAATATCATAACCCCAAACAGGAGTGCAGGACGATGTTATCAGAACGTTCCATGAGATGTTCGCCATGCCTCAGGATTTCTTTCCTGCTCCAGGGTCAGTTCAGACCCGGGCGGTATGGTCCGCCGTAGAGACACTTTTTGAGTAGGAAATAGAGGTACAGAGTAGCAGGCCCACAGATTCCAGTGGCTTTTGCTACGTGAGAACAAGTCGAGGTCGTTGGCTGAGTGAAAACACCATATCTTAGAGCGTCCATCTGTTTGTTATCTTCGCCGAGTCGCCGTGGGTCGTAGTCAGCAAGGTAACAGCAAGACGTCACTAAAACGTGACTCTTTAAAATGCCATCACAAGTCCCGTGCACAAATGCATGTCTGGGACTGACACACGCAGGGAGATAAATCGCCAGCAGCTGGATTAGTACTCCTGGGCTATCCTGCTCTTGGAGGCTTTCTTTAGCCACGGATCTCTTCGATGCAGGGACTTTATTTCTAAGACAAAATCCACAACTGGAACAAAAAAGGATAATTGTGGCTACGCGCTTGGCCGCATAAACAAAAAACCTAGCAGACCCCGTCCACCCTCCTCGTAAATACCAACGGCACCTTTACGGGCCTGCAAAACTCGAAATCAGTACTTGCACCGCAACCAACATCATCTTATAAACCCACGTCAAGGTCAACATCGCCCTCGTCTTCGTCAACCGATCCTTTCGCTGTTGGAACGTCTCATGCGCGAACTGCGGCTTCCTCCTTGACGGCAATCTTATACCGCGACACAAGCATCGTCAAAACAGCTATACCCTCCGTTTCAAAGAACCTACTCATTGATGAGTAGCTATCACGTGGGGACCATAAATGGGACGCACTTTCGTCCTAAACAGGCACGAGCACCACTACTGAATGGGACAAATGCGTCCCTGTTCCAGTCGGGCTCCAAGAACCTATCAGGCTTGAAGGTATGGGGATCTTGCCAGTACTTGGCTATCGTCACCATGACAAAGATCAGTCCCACGAGCGCAGCCAGAGCCAAAGCAACTTACGGTTATAGTGCAATGCGGGTGTATTGATCAGGACACTTGTTCCTGCGGGGATCGGTACCACGCGCGTCACGCCTTGTGCATTGGTAGTGGTCAAGGTGGTGTCCTCGGCGCTGCGCTTTGGGATGATTGGGACCTGATTGCAAGCGTATCAGTACCTTGTCTGTGCGCCCCACTTGACCTGCTCACAGGTGGATACATCCGGAGAGTTTCGTAGAAGACGCTATGAGTGTGATTCAATACCATGTAACGAAAGATGTCGAGGGAAAAACGCACGCCATCGATTGGGTCAACAACGGCATTTCTTCATATGTCTATTAAGACCCGGGAATAGGTCAGTATGAATATGTGTTGAATGGATGCGGAGAGTGCGAACAGGTATACGGCCATCAGGGACGATGGATTTGATATGCTGGTAGAGTTTCTCTTGCTCGTCCGGGTAAAGAGCTAGGAGCGCAAACGTGAAGCAGAGAGTGTGTGCCGTTGTCTGTGTGAAGGAATGTTGTCGGAAAGTTGATTATAGATGTAAAAGGAACATACTTCATGGCCGGCGAGGAGGAAGATGAATACGTTGCCTGTACACAGAGTTCCTCATGATGCAATAGTAACAGGGGAATACGAACGCACTGATTAGCTCGTCAGTATCAAGCTTCCCGCCTTGGTCGAATTCTTCATTGTTGGCTTCCAAAAGACTGCTGAAGAGATCGAATCGCTCGACGTCTGGAGATTTGATCCTTTTGTCAATCATTTCGGCCATGTATTGCTACCGCATCCGTCAACTTGATCTGTCGGGATACCATGGCAATGGGTGAATCTCACCTTGAGCTCAGTAAAGGCGAGTGCAATCTCCCTCGTCTTTTCCGAAAGTGACATCACACGATCCGAAAGAAAAAGTCGTATGATGGCGAATGAGGCGACAGAGTGAAGGGCGTTCTTGAATGACATCGCGTGTCCCTTCCGGGATGACGAGGTCTTCTTGCCAGGTCATCTTCCGACCGAAGCCAGCGACACCGATGACGAACAGAGCAATCTGTAGAAGTCATAAGAACGGTTCCGGGAGTCGGTAGAAAACCAGAAGGACGCACAGGGAGTGTGATATCAACACAGTGATCAACTGAAATGACCTGCTTGTCGCCCCAGACATTCTGGAAGAGGTCGTTCATAATAGCAACAGTCTCGTCCCAGACGAGTTTATTGTTCCTCTGACAGATGAGTAAGTTTCAAGTGGAAGGTATGTGGCCGAGGCGGCGTACATCGGAGAAGGCGGGTGCTGTAATTTTGCGGTATCTTTTCCACTCCTCGCCTTCGGATGCCACAATATTATGACCGTAAAACGATAGTGCATCATATTGGTCGACAGGCTTTGGGAAGCGAGCTCGGGATGAGGTTACTTCCTATTAATGAGCGTTAGATGGCATAGACGCGACTAGAGTTATGACGGGGTGTACCTTGATCGCTGTGGCGTCTGCGAGAGCGATATCTGCTCTTGCGGGGAATGCACTCACTTGGGAGGTGATATCACAACCGGCCCACTCAAAGACTGAAAATAAATAGTGAGCATGGTTTTACTGGACACCAAGACCCGTGAAATCCTTACTAGAGTATTTGTCTCTAAAAGGATAGTTTTTGCCCGGCAAAATGCCAGGGAGTCTAGGGAGGAGATTGCCTACTCCGCTATTGGAAGTCATCAGCGTACGGTATCCTGGTACATTGCTACAACGCACAAAAGTCAGTGCCACGGTGCGGATCGAGGGCAAGAAACGAACCCAACACCCCTTGCAGCCTGCCAAAAATCTACGGTCTTTTTGAGGGCATAAATGATTGCGAGAGTAACAAATGCCTGCTGCAACATGGCGAGGGCGGAAAACTGGGAGACGGGCCCCCATGTCAGCGCCGGGCGAAAGCATAAATAAGCAGTGTAGGTTTCCACGACATCTCGAGATCTGATTGACTCCTTGTTTCGCACTTTGCCAGGAACAATGTACCGGGGCGCCCGCGTAAGCCGAATTACTCGAATGGTCTCGTGACCCAACTCGTACGAGCACAGGTGAGAAACACGAATAGGAATGCCGCAAGATAACCAGACCTTCCAGCAGTAGGTCAGGCCCAGCTGGCATTCCAGGGCATGTTCAGAGGCTGGAGTAACTGTTGTGTGTGTAGTATGTAGAATGACTACTTCTCACCATAAAAAGCCTATAGGTTATTATGTAACGATGATGTCCGTATCATCAAAGGTGAAGTTTCAAGTCCATTTTCCCTGAAAATTGGGGGATAAGGGGATGACTTGCAAGATTGACTCAACCATGCCTTGGTCTAATTGCAGTCCACCCAGAATATGGGAGAGTTAGTAACCATTACAGAGAGTGGTTCTCTTGCTGCATAAGTTTTGGCGGATAATATCTATTATGAATGAGCCGAAAAAGATTACAATTGGGTCGATAAAAATATAATCGGGTCCTTCTATTGCACTACAGATTTACATGTAAAATTTCCAGTGGCTCGATTAGGACTTGATTTCCGGGATGAAATCCACAGTTGGAACGAGAAAGGGACAAGTTGACAACTACGACTACATACTTGGCCGCATAAACAAATACTTAGCAGAGTCCGTTTACCCTCCTCGTAAACATCAACGGCACCTGTACGGGCCTACAAACTCGACTTCAGTATTTGCACCACAACCAACAAGATCTTATAAACCCACGTCAAGGTCAACATCGCCCTCGTCTTCGTCAACCGATCCTTTCGCTGCTGGAACGTCTCATGCGCGAACTGCGGCTCCTCCTTGACGGCAATCTTATACCGCGACACAAGCATCGTCAAAACAGCTATACCCTCCGTTTCAAAGAATCTACTCATTGATCAGTGGCTATCACGTGGGGGCCATAAATGGGACGCACTTCCGTCCTAAACAGGCACGAGCACCACTGCTGAAAGGGACAAATGCGTCCCTATTCCAATCGGGCTCTAAGAACCTATCAGGCTTGAAGGAATGCGGATCTTGCCAGTACTTGGCTGTAGTCACCATGACAAAGATCAGCCTGCCGAGCACAGCCGAAGCCTAAGCAACTTACGGTTGTAGTGCAATGCGGGTGTATTGATGAGGACACTTGCTCCTGCGGGGATTGGTACCACGCGCGTCACGCCTTGTGCATTGGTAGTGGTCAAGGTGGTGTCCTCGGCGCTGCGCTTTGGGATGATGGGGACCTGATCGCGGGCATATTCAGCGCCACCTTGTCTGTGCGCTCCACTTGGCCTGCTCACAGGTGGATACATCCGGAGAGTTTCGTAGAAGACGCTATGGGTGTGATTCAATGCTATGTAATGAAGGATGTCGAGGAAAAAACGCACGCCATCGATTGGGTCAACAACGGCATTTCTTCATATGTCTATTAAGACCCGGGATAGGTCAGTATGAACACGTATTGAATGAAGCGGAGAGTGCGAACAGGTATACGGCCATCAGGGACGACGGATTTGATATGCTGGTAGAGTTTCTCTTGCTCGTCGGGGTAGAGAGCTAGGAGCACAAACGTGAAGCAGAGAGTGTGTGCCGTTGTCTATGTGAAGGAATGCTGTCAGAAAGTTGATGATAGACGTAGAAGGAGCGCACCTCGTGGCCGGCGAGGAGGAAGATAAATACGTTGCCTGTACACCGAGTCCCTCAATGATGCAATAGTAACGGGGGAATACGAACGCACTGATCAGCTCGTTATTAGTCAAGCTTCCCGCCTTGATCGAATTCTTCATTGTTGGCTTCCAAAAGACTACTGAAGAGATCGAATCGCTCGACATCAGGAGATTTGATCCTTTTGTCAATCATTTCAGACATGTATTGCTATCCCGTCCGTCAACTTGATCTGTCAGAAATCCATGACAACGAATAGGTCTCACTTTGAGCTCAGCAAAGGCGAGTGCAATCTCCCTCGTCTTTTTCGAAAGTGACATCATACGATCCGAAAGAAGAAGTCGGACGATAGCATGTGCGGCGACGGAGTGAAGGGCATTCTTGAATGACATCGCGTGTCCTTCCGGGATGATGAGGTCTTCTTGCCAGGTCATCTTCCGACCGAAGCCAGCAACACCGATGACGAACAGAGCGATCTGTGGGGGTAGTCAGAGGAGTACTGAGAGTTGGTAAAAATCCAGAAGGACATACGGGGAGGGTGATGTCGACGCAGTGATCGACTGAAATAACTTGCTTGTCGCCCCAGACATTCTGGAAGAGGTCGTTCATAATAGCAACAGTCTCGTCCCAGACGAGTTTATTGTTCCTCTAACAGGTGAGTGAGTTTCAAGTGGAAGGTGTATGGATGAGGCAGCATACGTCGGAGAAGGCGGGTGCAGTGATTTTGCGGTATCTTTTCCACTCCTCGCCTTCGGAAGCCACGATATTATGACCGTAAAACGATAGTGCGCCATAACGATCGACAGGCTTTGGGAAGCGAGCTCTGGATGAGGTCACCTCCTATTGATGAGCGTTAAATAGCATAGGCACAACCGGAATTATGAGAAGGTATACCTTGATCGCTGCGGCGTCTGCGAGAACGATGTTTGCCGTCGCGGGGAATGCACTCACTTGGGAGGTGATATCACAACCGGCCCACTCAAAGACTGATAATAAATAGTGAGCATGTTTTTGTTAGACACCAAGACCCGTGCAAATCCACACCAGAGTATTTATCTCTGAAAGGATAGTTTTTGCCCGGCAAAATCCCAGGGAATCTAGGAATGAGGTTGCCCGCCCTAATAGCAGAGTTGAACAGTGTACGGTATCCTGGTACATTGCTACAATACAAAGGATCAGTTCCACGAGGGAAATTGAGGATAGGAAACGGACCCAACACCCCTTGCCGCCTGCCAAAAGTCTACTGTCTTTTTGAGGGCATAAATGATTGCGATGGTAATAAGCGCCTGCTGCAACATGGCGAGGGCGTAAAACTGGGAGAAGGATCCGCATACCGGTGCCAGTCAAAAGCATAAATAAGCTGCGTAAGTTTCCACGACATTTCAAGATCTGATTGACTCCTTGTTCGCACTTTGCCAGGAACAATGTACGGGGCGTTCGCGTAAGCCGAATTACCCGAGAGGTCTCGTGACACACTCTCAACATCACCCTTTCAAGTTTTATTCATCCACAACCTCATCAGTACGCCGACAATGTCCCGCAGCCCTGGCCCTGGCCCTGCTACAATACACGATTCGTTCTGGAGGAACTCTCCCTCACCTAACCATGAGGAAGAGGAAGAGGAAGGTGATGGTGGTCAAGAGTGGAACTATGAAGTGGTCGGAGAAGAGGTTGACGGCGAAAGGGTCAGGTATGTTCGGAAAATCACTGCCTCAGCCACGGACTTTTGATTGATCCTCCTATCTAGATACGAGGTAATGTTCTCACCATTTCACCTTGCCTAATTTTGACCCTCGAGTTCAAGATCGACTGGGACAATTGGCGACGCAAAGATGGTACAACACAAACCTGGGACAATATTCACTCCTCCCACGTCAAGCAATGGAAGACTTTGCAAGCTCGGAGAAGACAATCGGTACTACTGGATTCCATTGATATCGAACTCGATCCGTTCTCGGGAACCGATATTCACAACACCGAAACACGCCTTCGTGCACAGGCATTCGAAGAAAAGCTTGACGCACGACAGCGATATAGTCCCAAGCTCGAGGAGCAAATGACTGCCCTTCTCACGGAGAAGTTGGGACCTGGCTGGGACCTCGAATTCCAAGGATATTCCATCGTCGGCCTCCCAGATGCCCACAACGCCAGCGCGTGGTCTGCGGTTATCGACCATGCGTCAGCATCAAACCCAACCTCAATCAGCAGCGTGCGGACTCAACCAGGTCAATGCCTACACCAGCCTCCTTCAAATTCCTCGTCATGGCGTTCATCATCACGGCCACCACTGCCAGCACAACAAACGTCTCCGAACAACTACCCCCAGAAACGCAACCCTAGGAGGCACCAGTAGTGGGCCATCGAGGTACCCATGATTAGACCTCACTCAGCTGCTTCAGTCACGTCATTCGCTACAGGGAAGATGAAGTTCCGAGATTGCCAAGTATATCGGGTCGGAAAGGCAAATCTCCAAAGACTAGGTAAGTAGGAAGATGGTTCCTAGTTCTGAGCTGGATGCTTGACTTTGCAAGCAATAGCCTACGCCTGCAAACGTCGATGCAATGGACGAAGATAGCTCAATCAAATGCTGCCGCTCCGATATCATTTATGAACGACGTCGATGACGAGGAATTGCCACCGGGAATATCTCAGTTTCAGTATCTTGAGAAGGGGTATATCTAGTTAAGCTCTTTGACTTCTGGCGGCTTTCAGAACGAGCTAACAACGGCCTAGTGCGGATGGGATTGACCAGCCTAGTGTAGCATTCCAGATCGGATGCGACTTGCAAGCGCTGTGAATTTGCTTCAAAGTGCGATTGCCAGGACATCTCTGACGTGGTAAATAGCAAAGGCCAGAGAACCTTTGCATACAACAAAGCTGTGAGTCATTCAAGGCCCATATCCCACCGGGATGATATTGACATTTATCAGGGCTTATTTAGATTCGACGTTCCAAGAGGTGTTGAAGTGATTGAGTGCAACAAAGTAGGCTCAGTCATAAGAGACTCAGCATACATCGTTTTCATCCAAGAGCCGCACTAGGTTTGTCGCTGTGGCCCGAATTGTCGTAATCGTGTCGCTCAACGCCCGCGAGACGTTCCTCTCGAGATTTTCAAGACTGAAGCAAAAGGATGGGGTGTTCGTGCCTCGATTGATATTGTGCGCGGTAAGGTACTGGGAATGTATTCTGGGTGCGCCAACACTTGCTCCCCCTTTGGTCGTTACTAATATTTCCCTAGGTGCCTGATGTACGCAAAAAGTGTTGTCCAGAGACGTGATACTGATACAGGGCTGCAGAACGCGCCAAGTAGCCCTGGAAATGGACACGTTGACAGGAGGCTACTGCTTTGATCTAGATGGGCAAGAATATTTAGAAGGGAGTGGGGAGGATAGACTGGCGGAGGACGGGAAATTTAGCGTGGATTCAAGAACTTGTGGGAATTGGACACGATTCGTCAAGTACGTCTCTATCTATTTTGCGTGATCATCATAATTGACAGTAATGCAGCCACTCGTGTAGCCCAAATATGACTATTTACCTTGTGGTATATGATACAATACCCGCCGTACGTATACTCCACTCTTCGGTGGAGCAGTTTTCACATTTTACCATGTCGAGACAGACAAATCGCCCATATATATTTTTTGTAGCACGTGAATTCATCAAAGCCGGGACAGAACTCACTGTGGACTATGATCCAGCTTCTGCCGACCCTCAGAGCATGGAAAATCTGACCGCAGGAGATTCTGGGGGAATGAAGATGTGTTTCTGTGGTAGTGCAAGATGTAGGAACTATGTGCGGATGTGCTGACACTTCACTTGTCAACAGTGGTATATTAGGAGATGTATATACTCAGAATGGATGGAGCACATTATACATCAATGGAGATGACCAGATCAGAATCCAGAAGCTCAGTCAACCTTATTACTCGCGCGGACCTTGCGAGAAGCTGACACCTTTGGAGCAACACTCAAAGCCTTCACAATGTCCTTGCCCAAAGCCCAGACAATCATACTCGGAACAATGATCCACAACCTTTGCACAGTGAGTTCATTCATTGAGCACAAACGAGGGGACATCAGCTCACCCATTAGGCAAAATCCAGTACAGCACCAAATCTCCAAGTTTATTGTGTCCTACAGCACAGAAGTTGCAATAATATTCTTGGGCCCAGTAGAGAACGGTTTTAGCGAGGGTCATGAGGGCAGAGCCAAACCCAATCACAGGGGCGCCAGGCCACTCTGCGACATGGGCGAGGTAGACGTAGGCCAGATTGAGGACCGTCTCGATTACGTTCAGGAACGCTGTGTAAAACAGAAGGGAAAAAAAAAATCACGCATCAAGGGGGGGACTTGACGGGCCCCGGAGAAAGGGGTGGCTGCGGATATACATACACTGAGCGTTAGTGAACCCGTTGCCTTCCTGTAGCGCTGCCACGCCATAGACCTAGATAACCGTTTTGCGTTAGTGGGGTTTGGGTATTTGGCGTGATTAGGAGTTGCTGCGCACCAGGTCCACCTATAGGCAAGTGTTATGGAGAAGGCGGTGAGATTTGACAGGAAGGGACGGCCGGGGTGGGGATTTACGTACCTCTTGGTAAATCGCATAGGGACTCCAGAGCCAGTGCAGGTCACCGCCCTATTCAATGATTTCAGGTGCGTTAGACGCTCTCCGGTCAGCTGTCTCTTCTTTGGGCTGTTGTGGAAATGAATTGGGGCTGACCTTCATTGACCTAGGACTGGAGCGCATGCAGAAAAAAACAAAGAAGGAAGTAAGCCGTTGATGTCGTGAAAACACCATGTGTCGTAGGGGTGAAGGGGACGTACCGCATAAAGCAGTAGCCTGCATCCCAGGCAATGATAGGGGCTGTAATTGTAAACCAGGCTGTTATCCACCAGTACGTCTTGACTGCCATATTATCGAAAATCGAACGGTGGGGAGGGTTGTGGGAAGGAAAGCTGGTTGTCCTTCGTCCCAGCTGCTGGCGATCCCACGAAGAGGTATTTTTAGGAGACTGCTCATCTGGGGATGGGTCACGGGTCACGACTATGAGCAAAGCAAAGAGCCCGACACGCTGTACTTTGTGGGCTTAGCGAAGCTACCTACTCGACTATTCGGTTGTCATTGCTCGCAGAGCAGAGCAGACTTGACATTCTCGCGGGCCAGCCGTTGGGTCCCTCCCCAGGGGCGACACGATGGAACTGCCAATGGAGTAAAGACCATTTCCGTGCGTAACTTCCGATTGGTTGCAATTTCCAGGTCCTCGTGCTATGTCATGAGTGCTCACGTATTTTGTCTTGAGGCCCAAATGTCTCCGCCGTGCCTGAACAGTCTACTGCGACAAAACATTCTCAACTCGAAAATTCATTTCGCCCTTTTTCCGGCGATACGTACTCCGGTATAGTGTGATTTGGGTGAAACAATAATCAAACATGGAGGGATTGAACCGGTCAGGAGCGGATTTGACATTGGCCGCAGACAGCCTTGTCTGGTTCATGGTTCCCCTGGTGTGCGCTGATTGGTCGATAATCAGCCGCACTGTCATGCTTCTCGATGCTCTACGGACACCGTGAGTTTCAACGGATAGGTTCGCACGGCCATTCCCAGAACAGCCATTGGACAGAATATTTATTGCTTTTTCCGACGATCGGAAAACCAGTGCCACCGGAATTATGGCTCTACACATGCGTGCTCGTCTTTAACGCGCGATAATGCGGAAGTGTGGGTTTCATTTTCCTCTTTGTGCTAGGACTGCTGGAAAAATGGGAACGATCGCCAAGTATGGAGGTACTTGATTCTGCTGGTTTTATTGTCAGGTTGCAAAAAGAGAATCGAGCAGCATCCACAATGGCGTCACGCTCCCCATCCATATGATTACCGGCCCAATCCGCCACGAAGCCAAGGATACTCCCCCCATATCAGGAGGGAGTACCTTCTCAGTTGTTCTGCTCATTTTGGACCTTGGTTCCTGCGCCCGAAAATCGACAAATCGTCAACGTGGCTGATGGTCCGGGATGTGTTTAAACTTGCACTCCGTAATTATGTCTCGGGATCTACCTGATGGATAGCGACAGTGAAAGGTTGGTGGCGCCAGCGCCCCAATCCTCGCATTTTCAGCACTAGAGTGAAGTTCTCCTGTCATCCCCAGAGTTTTTCTGCCCGTCACTGCAGCCTGCGATGCGTCGGTGGGTTACCGGCCCCTTCCCTCTTACGTCCGTCAACGGGTCCTCCATTGGCGGGCAACGGCGGCGATGGCCAAACAAAGTTGAAAGTTCATACAAAGGATCTTCCTCTTTATGGGCGGTGCGCGTTACCCTTGGCAGGGGTTCCTTTTTCGTCCTAGGCGGCCCTGGCCACAACCCGCTTTCAAGCGAGCACGTACAAGGGTTCATGTCCTCCACTCCCTTGGCAAGGCGGCAACCCCCTCCTCCCCTCCACCGATATTCGGCCTGATGAAACTCATGATGGAACAGCTGTTATCCGTGCACAGGAGCGGCGTCAATCGGTGAAGTCGTGTACCTTATGCGTAACAGCATGCGTAACGTCAGGCACCGGCAAGGCACCTTTTAGAACCGGAAATTTATCCAGGGTTACGTGCGCATGGTGAATAGAATCATGCCCGACTCGGTAGAGGCCAGTCAAAAATATAAAAGGCCCTGTGGCAGTGGGTTATAATACGGAAAATCCCTACTTCTTCCCCTCCCCTTCGTACTATTTTATCTGCTCTAGTATTCACGATGCGAGTTCAACTCCTCTTCATTGCATCTGTTCTTGGCGCTGCTCTGGCTGCTCCTGTCCCTGTACGTCCCCTTCTCCATTCTTCATGCTCTCGTTCACCGCTGACGGTTTCCCGACCTGTGCATATAGGTGGACGCTGAAGCTGCAGCTGCCGTTGCTGTAGGTGTTTCCTTTGAACTATCCATACACCAGCCTTTGACTGAGTTGGTGACCTTTGCAGAGAGCACCGAGCATCGCCGATTGGAGGAGAGAAGCTGACCCCCAAATTCGTAACCAAGGCTGGAGGCGCGAGCCCGAACCTCAAATTCGCAACCAGGGTTGGAAACGTGAAGCTGAACCTCAGATTCGCAACCAAGGCTGGAGACGCGAACCTGAGCCCCAAATCCGTAACCATGGCTGGAAACGCGAGGCTTTACCCCAAATTCGCAACCATGGCTGGAAACGCGAAGCGGATCCCCAAATCCGCAATCAAGGTTGGAAAAGGGAGGCAGAGCCTGAACTGCAGGTGTGATTAGCGAAGTCTATGGTTGAGATGGGAGCCGGAGGTTAGCCCATGAGCCGTGCGGGTGCTATGGTTCGCCCAATATCGGTCGGGTGCTGTGCCGTTGAAAAGGGAAGGATTTACGGCTCTCAAGTCGGCGTTAGGATTTATTGGGGGAGAGCAAATATTATCGTGATTCGAGGGTCGACACCGAGTATGTTGACTCTGGCCACCAGAGAAGAGGGTTTTTTTTTTTCGGTTATAAGGCACAGACGTTCTTTTGTTGCCATCACATCTGTCAGTTTTGTCAATATTCCCAACGTTCCTTTCTGTAACAAACGACTACTCTCCTTCATTATATCCCTGTTTAATGGGGGCTCAGGGAGATCAGTAGGTCACCACATTGTCTCTTTTGTTACTTGCAAGAAGTGTAAATTATGCATACTAGTATCCAAGCAGGATTAATACAGGTTTTCCAATTGTCTTCACCTGGACAGGGGTGTAGCAAAAATCAAAATGTCTGATTGGAAGAATAAGGGAACGTGCATCCCCCCCCCTCACCCTCCCCGCTCGGGAACGAAATGTTTTTCCACCGCCCCGAACAATGTCAGAAACGAATGGTTCTCAGCCACCAAACGAGCCTGATTGACTTTGGGGATACGTCTACATGTGACAAGGGGTCCTCACCCCCCAAGACTCACTGGTAGGCAACTACGCAGGCCATAGGATGGGGATCCCATATAGCTGGGGCCGGGTGTCTGCTTATACAACTAGTTGCGTGGCCCACGTAAGGTGAAGAGCGTTCTAGGTTGCATTAAATGGAACTATCGAGAATGGGGAGAGGTGATCATTATGTTATTGACAGCTCTCCATGATTCGATGTTGAGGGCTTCTTCTGTCATGACATGTCAATTCTGTATCACTATGGCAGGGGCAGGGGTAAGGATAAAAAGCCTGGATCCCCAGCAATTCTGTAGATGGCTCCAAGGGCGAAAGGGCTGGGTAATGATCTTCAGGGTCAGACGTTAAAGGAATTTGAGGAATGAAACAAGAAACTTGGTGATAATCAAGACGAAGTGCGTCAGGGTCGATTCAAGGACGTCAGCTTTGACATCGTCGTGCTCTGGCAGGCGATACAGAAGCTTTCATAGCCGATGGGAGGCGTCGGGAACAGTGGGCAATCGGTTAGGGTCTCGCACTTTTGAGGCCCTGAGTGCGGTGGAATAAAGCGGTGTTAAAGAGAGCCGGATGTCAGACCCTTTTGATCACTGCTTTGGCGACCAGGAAATAGTCTTTTGAACGAAACCCAAATTCACTAGATACTTAGGGGAGTCGACTGTAAAGGGAAGGGGTACACAGGCTATTTTTGGTTGTTGGATGTAAAGCCGGACCGGAGATGCGGACCGTAAAACAGGAGGTAATTCGCATGCCATTATTCTCCTGGCCTGATTTCTTCACAAAAGCCCTACAAACACCACCCAAAGCATCTGAAAACGACGAATACTTACAGTTAAGTCCGTTTTGGATGACCCAGGAATCGTAAAAGAGGTTTGGGGCACGCCTAACGTCATTCTGACAACCCCTAAGAACCCTTGGCCAGTTACCAGTCTACCCGTAGTGTCCGGTTGCTCGCCATTCTGGAGTTGCACCCCTCGTCTCCCTAGCAGTTATCTCTTCCCCGGTCAGCTCGGTCTGGTCCCTGGCTGTTATCGAACCTCCCTCGACTATAGTATTCTGATAAATAGAGGCCATTTTAGTTGATAAATTAGCTGAGGCAACCGACCCTCTCTTCCCGTGTCGGGCGGGATTTCTGGCATAAGGGTGTGGAAACGCATACTGTTACGTGCCTAAACTCTGGTTCGTGGTCACGCTCAAACTTTGTGTATGAGCAGGCCTCGGTTTTCATTTCCAAATGCTGCGGACGATCGCAATATTTCCTGCGGGCTTGCGTCAGAGAAGGAGCCTGGATCCGACCTATGACAAGGGCATGTTCTCCATTCCTAGTCAACGTCGGATTATGAGCTAGGACCGCCAACCTAGGGTGTGTGCACTACGCATGTCCTCGTGTTCGACAGCCCATAAGGCTCGAGCTTCGAACACATGTATAAAGGTGAGATCGGTATTCTGTGGGTTTGATATCTTACCGAATGTCTTGACCTAGATGGTATAATGAATAGCGGATGTTTACGGAGCTGGCATGAATAATCTCGCAGTCATAACCTCGGATGGTGTAGGTTTAAGATCCAGCATAATGACGATCTAATTTGTGGGTGAAACATCCAAACGTTCCGCAGCCTCGGACCTAGCGGAAAGGGAGCCCCAAGTGGGCAGCGTTTACACGCAGCTTGCTTGTGTGTGCGTCGTCGATACCCCCACTTGTTCTTCACCTTACCAATGGAGATATACAACATGAACTTCTCAAACCGAACATCCAAGGAGTTAAGGCTGCCTATCTCCTAATCAGCCACCCCCCGCAGGAAATCCGTGGAATGGAAGGAATTGCGAAGAGACCAGCTTTTCATTTGGTTCCGTCATGCAGACCCATTGACAGCAAGACATGCTTCATTCTTCCATGAAATGCGCAGTTGATGGTCCGAAAGCATCCCGTCGAGATATTATCTATTTGTCATTTCTCCTTTTCACTACTTGCACGGTTCCTCATTGAGCTCTGGGGATCGGATCGATTATGAGAGTGCAAACGCAAGCATGACGGTGTCTTCATCTTTCAAGGACCCGGTCCTCTCTGTTTTCGGGTTGGCTGCCGAGCACTTCAGAATTCGTACATAGCCGTGCTTCAACAACACGAAGTGTGCGATACACCATTGGTACATCAACAGCGAAACCCACTCATGTCATGGTCTGTTGAATGGTTCCTTGCAGACTTCCTGTCTCCCTGCGTTGAATACATTTGGGGGGTCTCCAACGGGTTCTTTAGGGTGTTTAGCTGTATGCCCTGGGCAGGCTTTCGGGTAGATCCATCAGTAATGTGCCTCGCTGGCACTCGATTCATCCATGGATAGTGAAGCTAGTCCATGACATGTTTCTTGTGAGACACTTTTTCCCCGTGAAGAGTCAAGCACCCTGAATGTGACTTCTTGACTCTTCTAGACGTACTAATCGATTTCGCAGAGCTTCTTGAGCCAGGCTCGGGCTTCCGAGTACTGTCAAAGCAGATATGACAGAGATGTGCTAGTGGGTTGCACATGGGCGAATGTTCAGGATAGAACCTTGATCAATAGTGTAGATAATCATGTTAGCAATATGTTCTGCCCAGGTGGTCGTTACGGGGCGAGTGACACATGCATCTCTTCGAGTCACGACATGCGATGGACTCTCCATTTTCGTATCATCCCAAAATCTTATCGCTCTGTTCATCGTCGCTTCACCTCGACCATGTCAGCACAGGTTAACAAAACCGCCCACCCTTTTGACAAGTCCCCGCCTCGAGGCCCTGTTGAACAGGAGGTTTTTCTACGCCCCCGCCTTTGAGATCTATGGAGGTACGCTGGATATTTTATTCTAATCAGACCTTTGACTGGACTTTTACACTACAGGCGTCGCTGGGTTGTACGACTATGGTCCACCGGGCTCTGCGCTGCAAGCCAACATCATCGCCGAATGGCGCAAGCACTTTATCGTGGAGGAAGGCATGCTTGAGCTCGATACTACCATCATGACCCCTGCCCCCGTTTTCGAGACCTCGGGCCACGTAGCCCGCTTCGCTGATTGGATGGTCAAGGATACCAAGACAGGCGATGTGCTCCGTGCAGACCATCTTGTGAAGAACGTGCTGGAGGCTCGGTTGGCAGGGAACCTCGAGGCCCGTGGCATGGCAGTTGCTCCGCAAGACGAGAAGGATAAGAAAAAGAAAAGGAAAGGCGCGAAGGTTACGGCGGTTGTGTTGGACGACTCGCGGGTGAAGGAGTACGAGACGATTTTGGCACGGGTATGTCCATGTTTTGCCGTATATCGAGTATTTTCCTGGTTGACCATATTTTGAAAGTTGGACAATTTTTCCGGTCCCTGAGCTTGGACATCTATGTCGTGCACACAATATTCGTAATCCGGATACCGATAATGAAGTCGGGGAACCTCAGCAATTCAATCTCATGTTCACCAGTAGCATTGGTCCTACGGGTCAGCATCCAGGGTATGTCGTAGTTCGCGTCTGCCTTGATTTCGACTGACTTTGGGATCCTGCAGTTATCTCCGACCTGAGACCGCTCAAGGTCATTTCCTTAATTTCTCTCGCCTCCTTGAATACAACAACGGTCGCGTTCCCTTTGCGTCTGCTCAAATCGGACGTTCTTTCCGCAATGAAATTTCACCCCGCGCTGGTCTCCTACGTGTGCGCGAGTTCACAATGGCTGAAATCGAACATTACGTCGATCCGGAGGACAAGAATCACGACAAATTCAACGAGGTTCGTGATGTCGAGATCGCCCTTCTCGACCGGCATGTGCAAGAGGCCGGTAGCAACCAAACGATCAGGATGAAGGTTGGCGAGGCCGTAGATAAGGGTGTCATTGCCAATCAGACCCTCGGCTATTTTGTTGCGCGTATATACCAGTTCCTCGTCAAAATTGGCATCAACCCCGAGCGCCTCCGATTCCGTCAACACATGGCCAATGAGATGGCTCACTACGCGACGGATTGCTGGGATGCGGAAATTCATAACTCTACAGGGTGGACTGAATGTGTCGGCTGCGCCGACCGTGCAGCATATGATTTATCCGTTCATACGGCGAAGACAGGTCATCCGCTCATTGTCCGACAGGCTCTTAAGGAGCCTATTGTAACAGAGCGGGAGGCCGTTGAGTGGAACAGGAAGAACTTGGGAAAGACTTACAAACAAGATGCCGGTGTTATTCAGAAGCTTGTGGAAGCGCTGGATGAGTCTGGTCTGGTCAAGCTTAAAGGGGAACTGGCACAAGGGTGAGTGGCGGTCAACCCCGCTCTTCCGATCACCCGCTTATTGGCTATTTGGGTAGCTCCGCCGCCATCTCTTCCTCGGACGGAGGGGAGTTCCAGCTTACCCCCGATGTCCTGACCATCGAGCGGAAAGTCTTTAAGCAGTCCAGTCAGTTCCGAACGCATCTTTCCGTTCTTAATCTTGCAACTCACATCCGCTGGTTCCCGTTGTGTGACCAGTACGCGAGTTCACCCCTAATGTTATCGAGCCGTCCTTCGGTCTTGGGCGCATTCTTTACACTTTACTTGAGCATAGCTTCTGGAGCAGAGAACAAGATGTCGAGCGTGGTGTGAGTATATTACGCAATTGTCCGCATGTTCGAAAGATAACGGATTCCTTGTACTAGGTCCTCTCGATTCCACCCCTAGTGGCTCCCACCAAGGTTCTAATCGTACCTCTAAGCGCTCGCCTGGAATTTGACCCGCTGGTACAAGAAGTTTGTACGTCACATTCTCTTATCTCTCCTTGTGCCTCAGTATTGACACATTGCCTCTCCGCATTTCCAATCATCTTTAATCCATACCTACAAAGCCACAAAACTCCGCCGTGCTGGAGTTTTTTCTCGTGTGGATGACTCTAATACATCCATTGGCAAACGTTATGCCCGCAACGATGAACTCGGCACTCCGTACGGAGTAACGATTGATTTTGCCTGTACGTACAACCCTCCCCACCTTTGTGCTACTGGGCTGTTTCACTGATTACCTACCCCTTCGTTTATGACCTTGATCCATTGCGCCTGCTGGCCGCCACGAAATGACGCGAAACTTATGAACACGAATGCGAATACAAAATAGCCGTACAAAACCGGACCATGACGCTTCGGTAAGTTCCAGAGGTTCATTATAGGGCCTCGTGTTTCTCTATCTTTATGAACTTAACGTTAAATCTTCGCTATCTTTCCATTATCAGAGAGCGAGATACCATGGATCAGCGGATTGGCTCCATCGACGACGTGATTGCGACTGTCACGGACCTGGTGAATGGGAATATTGATTGGGCGGAAGCTTGCCAGCGCCTACCTGCCTACGATGGCGTTCAGGCGGTCGATTGAACTGTCTGGGCGTTATTGAGCTCCCTGGTCTCTGGTAGCTTCTGGTTGGGATGACAATGTGGAGCATTATCATCACCGCCCCTTGTCACTGCTTACTTGGAGATAGACATTTGAACGAGGGTCTTGGAAAAGGGGGGAAAAAAAAAAAAGCGAATGTACGGTCTAGCCTTCCCGGTGTTTACGTTGAACAAATTGATTCACGACCTGATTCTGCGTGCGCTTCGCTGCAAATGAAAAACCGGATGCATACCAAAAAAGATCTGCCAAAGCATGATAAGAGCCGGGATGAGATTGAGATGAGGACGAAGCGAGGGATTCTATCTTCAGACATCTCCTTCACATTTTCCAAGTTCCGGAACGGAAGCGGAACAAAGCAAACTGCGAGTTGGAGGGTTCAAGAGAGGGTAGTTCTGTGTTGAGTGTAGATGCTTTACATGGTGAGATAGGGATCTTCTCCCACCGTTTAAATTTGCGAAGGGCCGGGCGATCGCACGGTATATGCTTCCATATGTCTGCAAGTGGCATCGCACGGTCATTAGCCAAGGTCTTGCTAATGATCCATGATAGACTCTTGGCCGAGGCGGGTAGAGGGTTTGGGCACTCAAATTCTAGATAACGCCTTGCCATAAGCTGGAGATTTCTCGGGAGATCGTCCCTTTTGTTTTTCCATTCGTGGTTGGAGCTCGCTTGGAACTTCACCCGGCGGACGAGTGGAAGAGACCGCGTTTTTGGGATGACCCTCCTCTAGGCGAAAAGCTTTGGGTCATGCGCATTCCCGTCTATGGAAGATTGGAGTTGCAGCATGCACGCATAATTCACATCGGGAAGGAATAGGGGCTTAGGGGCGGAGACAGAGACGGGTGGGAGAAGTCAGAGAAGTCCGCTTCGACTGCTGGGTCTGAAATTGACCAGTCAGCTTGATAATTTTCAAACTTTACTCATCAGAACCGACCTGTAAGAATGTGAAAGGGAACAAGACCCTCCCCGTTTCCCCTTCAGGATCGAACACTCACGGATCTCTCCCCCGGAAAAAAAATTGTAAAGAGATGCGAACTTTGCGCGATGGGTCTTGTTCGATGGAGTGCGGCCATCTCTCAGGGTAGCACTATAGAGAGAGAACCAGAGATGATCATGGATCATGCCAGCTGTACGAGGGAGAGCCGTGATCACACCTCGGAATGTTCTGTGGTTTGATGAACTCGTTTGGTTTGGAGGAATTAAACGGGCTAGGAACTAATGTCCATAGCAATTAGGGAATTATCCCGCGCCCGCGACGGACCATAACAAATGACTATCGAATTTTGGTTTCCCCGTAGAGGCTGGCTCGGCATTTTGGACCCCCGCTTGTAATGAACCCTTGGTATTTTTGATAACTGGCTCCGGGGGGCCATGCTGACAATTGGGTTCCAAGCTGCCATTCCATTGACTGTTTGACCCGGATGGTCCGCGGCTCCGCGAGAAAAAAGAAAAAGACGGAGCTGTTTGTTGCGTGGAATGTTGTGCGCTACATGCCTATCCGGATGGGGAATAGAAACTATCGATATTTTTGGGTCGAGAGGGTGTAAAGAGAAAGATCTAGCTTCTGGACGGGTGGTAGGCCTCACATCGTGTCTTTTGCCGCAGCGCGGTTTGCCCCCCCCCCCCCCCCCCTCGTGCAAAGGGGCATTAGTAGACGCCAGACCGCTGTGTGAGGCGGCCCTCTCTATGAAGAGGAGAAGAACCTTGAGTTCAGAGGTGGACCCTGAATGGCCCCTTTTTCCCCGATGTGCGTAGACGCGGGAGGGTTCGATGAGGTACAATGGCTGCAGTAGAGAGAAGCCTAATCATTTCAGGGTTGCCTTCTGGTCAAGTTTCATTCATTCTGACACAGCCATTGGTTGGGGTTCTTCCCCCAAAGTGGGGTTTGTGGAGATGAAGTTGTTGGTAGTCCATAGATATCAATCGATATAGGAAGGGTAGGGGGGGTGGCTTGTGGTCGAAGGTTCGTTATCAAAGGAAACTGGTGATCTTCTTTCGGCCTTAGGCGCTACGGTCGCGGCATTTCACTAGTCATGGTAGCTCATAAGATATATCATCGATGACGAAGATGGAGGATAGAGATAATATTGCCATAATGAGGGGGCATCCAATGATCTGTAATCAGATAAAGAACCCGAGCGCGCTGCGCCCACTACTATCCGACTGGACTCATCATCATATCATGTCCAGCTTCGTGCAATTAATTCGCACACTGGTGAGTGGTCAATACGTTTATGGGGACTCATTAACTGAACCTTGTTTTATTAGTTGTGCATGGTGGGGAACTCTGGCATTCACCTCAAGGCCTCCCCCTCGGTGGAATTGGATGAGCAACCGGGGGTCAGTCGGTGGTGTGATTTAAGTTGAGGGTGTGCACTGTGAAAGGGAGACTGGTGCTTCCAAAACAAGGTTTGCACCTTTTTTTTTTTTTCTTTCTCATGGAAAGGTTAGCGGACTCGAACAGGAAGCACGACTCAAACTGCGCAAAGAAGGTGGGGGGGGGCCGGAAATAATTAGTCTGTGCAAGCATTTTGAATTGAGAGAACAACACGTGGGCTTTGTCTGGGGAAATTGCCAAGGTTGAGTCAGCTGATGGTGATATCAAAAAAAAGATATTTCACAGGGATTGCGCGCCGTGTACAAAAACATAACATGGGGATCGCTGATCATTTGCAAGGATGGCAAGAGGTGGACGATAAGTAAATGCTGAGCACTGGTCCTGTTCCAGTCGCGGGGCGCCGCCGTTTTGAAATTGTGCCCGACCTTGCCACCTCGTGTCGTGGGCTGGAACGGCATGTGCCGGGGACAATTAGTCAGTCATTGCCGACTTTGGGAATTGGGGACTTGACGTCGGCGTTAACTTCTTGGGGGGCAGGACTACTGCTTAATCGCAGCTGCGGTCTCCGAGTGGCGACTTTGGGTTATAATACGTGAGTAACGCCTTATGGTGAGCGAGCGAGTTGGCTGACGAAAGGGCGTCCCCCCGTGAACACCCCAGAATCTTCAGGGAGAGGCAGAAAGGAGGACGAAGCGGTTGAGGCCTCGAGGCCAGGCAGAGAAGAGGGGGACGGATATGAAGCTACAGCTCCCAAGTTGAGGATACGAGTTAACATGAATAATAATCTCTGATGTTTTCTATCTGGGTAGGCGATCTTGGCAGTAGATCTGACCAAGTTGCCGTCCTGGATTGTTCCCCTTCTCGTTAGCCAACCTCCTTGCAACCAGATCCATCGCACATCGTGAGATTTTTTTTTCTGTCACGCACTCATCTGGATAGTATAAATCACCCTCCCTCTGCCATCCAATACCCATTCCTCACCCGGTTTTTACTCTTTCCTTCCACCGTCTCTCGTGAACCATGTCCAACGCTACCCACTCCTCGCCTATGCCTACCCAACCGTCCAAGTCAAAAATCCCTTCTGAGCTTGTGGCATACCCCAGCCTTTCCCGGTCCCTCTGCACTTTGTCTACTGCTACAAGCTTGGATACAGTGGCTCTGCATCCTTCACCTTTTGCACAACACGCCTCACAGGGTGAAACCAAGGTGCGACCACTGGCTCTTTCACCTGCTTTTTACTATATGCCAACGATCTTGTACACACACATAGCTTGAAGTTGCACTGAAACAGAATAAACAACGACAACAGGAAGACACGGCAAGGCTACAGCAAGAACAACAGCAGAAAGCGCTTCTGTTGTTGAGAGAGCGCGAGCAGCAGCAACGGCACAACGTTAGTAGCTTTTTGCAATTTCTCGAGACGGAGCTTCCTGGTCTAACTTGGTCTCTCTTTCTCAGATGTACCTTTCTCAACCTGAAGCTCCTCTCACTATCAAAACCCGGGTTCGTAGGCTTCTCCGATATCCTTCTCGGTAACGCGTGACTGAATGAATTCTCTACAGAAATCAAAAGCGAACTGAAAAGTCTTTCGACTTGCTTTTCGCGCATCGCCCCTCACAGGGCACACATTAGACGATCCATCTTGGCTATATCACTTAGGGACTTTGCAGACTTAAAAAACCTCATCATCATCATCATCATCATCATCCGGCGTGGTGGACTCATCCATTGTCATTTCTCTCTCACTTGTCTTCATTCGTGCATCCTTCCACCCTCTGCTATCGCTTTTCTTTCCTTTCCAGTACACACACACATTAGCAATCCTCTCATCTCTCGCACTCGTGATATCATCGCATTTAACTCTCTTCTTTTGCTCTGGTCATTCTTTTTGGGCATTTTGACACTGTATATCATGTTGGAACCTCAGACTTTGTAGCCTCAATCTATAGAATTTCCCAATTATTCGAGGCTCTGCTTCATCACAACATCAGAAGTTTCAGTACATGCACACACACACACACACACACACCCCGGCCTATACGACGTTGCCCTGGAGCCCCTATGCCACGCGAATTAAAGGTGTTTGACCCTGACATGCCACACGGATAGGGTTTTTTTTTCTTGGGGGGTTGGATCCTCATTCTCGGCTCCCGATTTCCTCTCCCGGCTTCCTTACGTCGTCAGACACCGTGTGAGAACCGAATAGCGTTGTTTTCTCTCCAAACTTGTTTCCCTCGGTTCCGTGTTTCAGGTCAAGCTACATAATAAGCTTATTGAGTTTTCCTGCATGTGGCTTGTCGGGCGTGGGGGTGGGGGAGGGGTGTTACCAGGCCTGTCGAGAGGGGCTCGGGATGTCACACACCGTCTATCTCACACATACACACACACACACACACACACACTAGTTCCGAAATTCATGGGCAATTCAGCGGGCTGAGGTGAAACTGGACTGCATTGTCCCCATGGTCATTTGAGGACAGTATTCAACGCGGGTTCTCCCGCCTCGTTACTAGTTTCCTGGATCCAAGTATTAACATCGTAACTACCACGTTGTCAATGCGCCTTTAGAGAACTGTCATCTTCTCTCTCTCTGTCTCTCATGCTGAGGAAACCAGCTTCGGCATGTCAACCTTAATGTGGATTCCGGAGTAATCGTGAGTACCTGATGCTGTCCCGCCGGCTTTGAAGTGGGCTGAGAGGGGTCCGTAAATGAACTAGAGCGCAAGATCCCGAATTCACACACGCTCCCTCCCCCCTCCCTCCCCTCCATCGTGTTTGAACACACCCCTTGGAGTGGGTGTTTATAGGGAAGTAATATTCCCACACGTCCATCATCATCATCAGCTCATCCATCTTCTGGGACGTCATTCAGGTTTTTATACTCACTCGGCATTGTCTCGATGGACTCTAGATCCGTATCTCGGACACGGAAGCAGAGGAGACCCATTACTGTACTTAAAAATCAATCTTCAGTGAGATTTTATACATACGGGGCTAGTTTAGGCTATCTTCTTCAGCTTGGGGAAGGCTGTGGCGGGCCCGTGGGGCTCTGTCCTGACTTTGAATTTGGTTTTTACAACTTGATTGATTCATCTCCGAACCAACAGTTCGTTAACAACCGCTCCCTTAGGAATGGGCTACTCGCTTCGTTATGACTTCACAGGGTTTAAGCTATTCGCAAGTTTCACGACGACACGTTCAATATCCTGAACTCGTTGTTTCGCGACCAGAATAAGATTTTTGACGACATCTCGTGATCGCATATGGTATGACCACACGCCATCTGCGCCCGATCTCGCTGACAGCGGCCTCCGTATTTCCGCCGGCAGCGCGCCGCTTGATATATAACTCCCCCCAATCAGGTCGGTGTGTGTACCTGGTCGCACCGTGCATCACCATCATCAGGCACTAAGTAAAGACTATAATCAAGGCATTTGCTGCGGTGTTAATCAATGGATATGCATCATCCCCTGCTGCCCCTGCAAACAAGCCAACAACAATAACTCCTCCAAAGGATTCACGACTTGTAACAAACTCCGAGTCCTGGGGTGCATAGCCTGGTTGTAACATAGGACGATGTCAACATCTCGGCTAACGATTTTACCTCGCTCTTCACCTACAGGGTGTCCCACCTCCGTTCGAGAGCTGTTTACTCCTTCAAGTTTTGTTTCTCGTCCCCCCCTCCCCTCATGCTGTCCATCACAACAGCGGTTATACTATCTCGCGCACCGAGGACGAAGTGATACCCGAGGCAACGATCCACTTTCTCTTTTTTGAGCTCAAGACCTTGTGGACCCCTTATCGGACGAATGATAGATGGCGCCAAGGTATATGGTTTCAAAAAAAAAAGTTGTGTGATGTCCGCCTGCAAAGTGGCAAGCGTGTCCACTTTGCTGGGTAATGCGAACTCGTTCGGGTCTTAAGAAAAGGCACCCTTGCCCCTCAACCTCAGTGCTTGGGGCTGTCTTTTTTTTTGGGGAATATCAAACGAGCGACAGGCCCACCGTTCTCTTGGTTAGTTCCTGGGTGAGCGGCCATAGCTGTTAAGGAGGCCAAAGTAAGTAGGTTACCCCCCAGCCTTAGTAACGTAAGCTAGATGTAGAAATCTTCATCTTCCCTGCCAAAGCAGTATCAAGTCCTCGACCAGTAATTCTCCCCAGCTTGGAATCCGCCGAAGTCTTAAGAAACGAGCTTCTCCTGCCCGAGCGGAGATTACGCTTTCACAAGTGTGTACTCGGGGCGAAAACAAGTGGCGATTTGATTGCTCGTCCGCCGGCTGCACACCCTAGGGTCGATGGTGAAACTACCTCTACGTACTATATTATGCCCTAGACTCCTGCACTCGCCATAGAACGCGCTCATCGTAAAAAAAAACGAGATGAAGCTCTCACTCACCCCAGCAACTTGGCGTAGCTCTCACGGCAGTGCCACACTAAAAGTCTTGAGATCTGCCATCACATGACAGCAACCTCCAGGAAGAGTCATTGACAGAGTTACTGATAGTCAAAAGCGATATTTTGACAAGATGGGAGGCACCAGTTGGTTTAAGGTTCTTCTCGGAGCCCTTGCCCAAACAGTGTTTGTCATGCGTGTTCCCCTTCTAGCCCGTTTATTACGGTCAGTGGCCAACTCCGTGAGAGATAAGTAGCCCTCAAGATCCGGATGAGCGCCTCTGTCATGTCAAGTTTTCCTTCGCACACAATATTTTGCGATCATCACCACTGCCGCCTCTTTCGTGCTTTGGGCTAAAAACAGAAATATCACGGCAGATGTCCTACGGCACGCAAGGAACCAGTGGGAGATGCCTTTCGCGGGAGTGGTTGTACCGGTCAAGACGCAAAGTGATGTGACAGTCCCTAACCTCTCTTTCCACTTATCATTGTCTCAGCTAATGTACTAACCGCGCATCCACCATGTTATTGTGCCCCTGTATGAAGAAATCTGTACCCCAAGGATACCGAAGCGCCTCGGTCCGCCTTTACGACCAGACACCACTCCTCAGCTTCGTTTCGGGGCTGAATATCAAAATACACTTTTCCACGCGAGCGCCTTCCGAGGGGTCCGTCGCCTAGGTGAATCAAATGCTCCGGTAAAAGTAAGGCCCAAGGAGGAGGAGGAGGGAGGGGGTGGGAGAGCAATTGAACCCCCGCGAATGTGGTGGGCATGACCTTTTGTGGTGATGGCACATGTGAGTTCGCGGGACCTTCACCCCTTCCAAGATATACATAAGTATTTTTGTATCGTGTGTGTGTATGTGTGTGTGTGACAGGCTATCGAACATCTGTAAAATCAAAGGGGTGGATGCTAATGCTATCTCGATTTAACATTCGGAAAAAAAATAATTACAGACAAGAGTTCCGTGTGATATGTGCCGCGGGGCACTAAGGACCAGGACCGTGGCCCTCCTCCATGTTCTCTTCCTTCACCCTGAAGAATTCGCCTGGATTCTCACAAAGAAATCTGAACCGGAAATAGACGCCACAAACTTGAGGTGTGTTCGCGTTTGGCTGCTTCTGGGGCCAAGGGGAAAGGGTGGGTGAGGGGGAACGAACGAGCAGAAATTGCGTTATTCGGATGCTTTTCGGGTGCATATGGGACCATCAAGTCGATTCCAGGTTTCCTCTGAGAAACACCTTCAACCCCGATTCGAATGAATGGAAGACTTAGAGTGGAAGGACGAACACGGTACGTGTTCACGTCGACTGCCGAGGGGTCTGGCAGATCAGGGTATCTTCCTACGAGTAACGATACAAGTCAGCCATCTCCCGTATCGCCTCTCGTTGAGTGACGGGTCCAATTATGTTATAACAAACTCGAGACAGGGCACATACTCAAATGTAGCCATGAGGCACTTACAAACATCAATGATTACGCGTCGATTACCACTAGGTTCACTCTTCACTCATTCTAGTCTATGAGGGTCGTCGGCGGAAATCTCCTCAACTTCTATCGTAACCTATAATCATATGTTATGGGTTCCCTACAAGGGAAGAGCCAGGGGCCACATGCTTCGTCTTCTTTCACGTAATGCCAAAGAGACAATTGCCGGCGAACGAACGTTTGCGATGTGCAATGTCCCTAGTCAACAAGAGGAAGGGAAGCTTTGAGAAACTGTTGCTCTATCGTAAACCTCCTCAATAGGGCTTCAAGTTTCGAGTAACCAAAGAACATGGTTGGATCCCAAACGCCTGGTCGTAAGGAACTTCCGACTCCAGACTTGGCCATGCCTGGCCTTAAGTCTCCAGGCCCATGCGAAACCCCTCCAGGTCTGCCCAGGTCCAGGGCCGCACTTTTTTTTTTTTCAGGAACATCAAACTAGAAGAATAATTCATCAGAAGCCGATAGTACCTTGAGCATTTTCGCAGATCCGCAAAGGGGAGTGCAAAGACGGTTCAAAAAAGAAACTGAATCCAGCACGAGGCCCAGATACACAGCCCCTCCAGACAGAACTGACCAATTAGACGAAGCAAACACATGCCGCAGTTGATCCAGACAAAAGGCCCAGAAGGACAAGCAGTGAGCGCTAGCGAATCGTTGCATTGTTCAGTCATGTGCTTGACATACGGCCAATTTGGATATCACCCAAGAGAGCAAGCAGGAGGCTATGATGCATTATATCCCACCCGGGCCCATTGCCGCACGGAACGGCCCAACGGTGTTTTGTAATGCTACCACTCCGACACTCTGGGAAAAGTATTTACCATACCATACCCAGTTGATTATCAGGCAAGGTACGTCTCGCATAGTGAGGTGACATTCCAAGGCAGCTGAAGATTATACATTGAACATGAGAACCTCGGGGCACCCATCGGATACGAAAAGGCATGTGAAGGTAAAATTTAACTCACAGCATAACCCATCTCTTTGTTCCGGTTGCTCCGGCCATGTTGATCAGCCCCAAGCAGCTGTAGTACTGTAAACGAGGTAGGTGAATCGGCACGGATGTTTAGGATCAGGTGGCTGCTCACCTATAATTTACGATCAGATGCCCATCGGTCGCGAACATCTGAATGAAGGTTTATAACATCTCTGACACCACTAGCCAGGAAGACACACTTTGTAGAGGTTCGAAACACTGTCATCTGGCGCAGGAGAGAATGCGAGGTTGATATATGTAAACTGCCGACAGTCAGATCAAGTTTAGAGGATAATTTGTTGGGGGCCACTCACGAGGGGTTCGCCAGCGGGCCAACTCAGCTCCTTCCTCAGGAACTGGATAACAGCCTGGAAACGGTTCGTGGAGTTGATCTTGTAGAAATTTTGTTTCATGATCGGCGCGTTTCCGACGGCTTTGAAACGAACGACGACTAGATCGTACGCGATAATTTCAGTGTTTGAAAGCCGAGACAACTGTCGCAAGTACCCTTTGAAGGATCCTTCTTCCTATAGCTTTCGAGAGCTTTGATAGCCTTCACCATCGGAGACGCGTCTTGTGTCTCTGGCTTTTCACCTGCATTGTCTTCCGACATAGGAGGGGGGTTTCCAGGCTGGGTCATAGCTGGGGGTAAACCAACAGCCGTCCATCCTAAACTCAATGGGAAGTCACGTGATTTTCCCTTTTAAATTCAATTTCATTTCCGAAGGATGATTTCTTGGGAAAACCTCTCCAGCAGCGATTTCGGTCGAAATCGAAGCAATAATACACACAGTCCACGTAGACTCATAGTAGATCTCGCCAAGACCACGCCAAAAACAAACAAACAGTGATCAGTAAACACATGAAATTTACCCTGTCGGCCAATAAGAATGTAGAATGAGCAAGGTGCGACCAAGTCCTGTAGCTGCGCTGGGCCGGTAATCGATGAACCTCCCTTACCTTCTCCTTCCTTGTAATGGGTGTAACTGCAACTGAAGATTCTCAGATTTTAGATACTATTGCTACATTAAACTTGGTTTGCACAAGTACAGTACAGGAAGGCTTTAGACTCGCTGTAATAGCATGTCTGCGGGAGGGCGCGCAAAGTCCACTTTACTGGCACGTTTCTCCCTATCGAAGTGGCCCATCCTGGAACTAGACCCGGCAGCGCTGTTGCCGCTACATGCCGAATTCCCATCGTCCTCGAACCAATTTGGAATATCAGCCAAGACGGAAGGGCTATTGGAAAGTGTCCTGGACCTAGTGAGGTGAACGCGCACAGCAATGAGGACAAAAACGATGCCTTTTGCATTGGGTGTTAGCTCAGCTGTAAAAAGGCTATAGATGTCAATGGGTGCCCTCACCAATGCTAGGAACCACAGCTGATTGGACGATGAACTGGGCGTTGTGCTGCATCGGATAGAGGATTAAAAGCACCAGAAGCTGGCCAGTGTATATAGCGGCGCTCTCGACAACGATCCTTAAAACGCGCATGAGGCTTAGCCTGGATGACGTATCAACAACACCGTTCGCTGTGGATCTCCGATGCTGGGTCCATATTTTGAAAGCAATCAATCCCGTTGTAATGACGTTCTGCGCAAATACCAGTGGATAGATAGTTGTCATCCAAGACATAAGCGTATCGAAGGAGACCATTCCGAGATGGGTGAACCAGACGAGGAGCATGATATTGAAGACTGATACCGATGAGTAGAATTTAAAACAGATATATCGATACTCACCGAACTCGAAGACCAAAAGGATAACGGGGAGAATAATTACATAGTAGTTGTGATTCCAGATCACGAAGCAGCGGTAGATCTGGAGACCAATCACCTCAGTTTTTTGGGGGGGTCCGGAGCCTGATACGACGAACCACGAGCGCATCCCCTAGCCAAGTCATGGTGCACAGTAGAGCATTGTGTGCGATCATATCCCAGCGAGTGAAGTCCATGAAATAGACCACTGGCGGCTCTACAACCCAAACATACCCTTGGAGCATTCGGTACAAGCTTAACACTATTTAGTGGGTTGAGCGTGTTATCTCCACCCAGGTGGTATAAACGTTGGCGTACTAGCATGTGCCGTAGCAACAATATACATTAGCACCGTTGCTATCAAGTACACCTATTCCCATATTTCAGTTTTATACTAGAGAGCAAATTTTTACCACTCGCTCACCTTGGCGGACGCAACTTTTTCTTTCTGCTTTCTCAACATGATGCACATGGCCTCTATGAAGAGACACGAATAAATTCCTGCCGTTGTTTCATCCTTTACAGCAGCTCATAGCAAAGTGTTATGACCAATGTACCATATATCAAGACCTTGATTACATCCTTTAATTGGCTGTAAAGTCATTCGGAAGCTTCTTACCTCAGTCCAGATTGCGACAATGTGCGCCACTTCTGGTGTCAACGGGTCCGTGCCAATGAGTTCCGTAGACATTTTGGTATGTCCATCAACTATTCCAGCAGACGGGGTGGAGGGAGGGGAAGTTCACTTCACCCGAACGACGTTCTCATCATCCTTTTCTAGCTGAACGTAGGGAAAGGAGCCCCCGAGAACTGGTGTGACCTATTGTATGTATCAACATCTCCAAATATAGATAGCATCCGCTCGGGGTCCCACTTGTTGTCCACACTGTTGCGTCCTGCGGGTAATTATGGTCGATCCCAAGGTGTCAGTATGCTATTAACATCCATTAAAAGCGCCGATACTTCACACTTAAGAAATCAACCCCCCGGGTATATCTCCGGTGGGTGTATTATAGCTGTTTAGGACCCCCCTAAGGAGAACTTTACATCCGCTTGTTGAAAATACACAGATCTCCTGTCATCGCGCGGGCAGCTAGAGTGAATAAAATTTCCCCATAAACAATCGAAATTTCCGGCCTTTAATGCGTGAGCACTTCATGTCGCGGAACTCTGACATCCACGACAGTACCTCGGTATTTCTCTATCAGCAGGTCCGGCGAGAAGGCAGTCAACAGGCTGACAGAACGGCATGCCTGCTTCAAAAACCGGAGCCGTATGAACAGGCAAGTCTGAAGAGTGGAGAAAGGTGTTACCGAAGAATGTCCTCCCGCATGCCATAGGGGGCCAACGCGATAAATGCGGTAGACCCCTCCCATCGATAAGGTTATCAAGCCTAGAACATTGAAACTGTTCTTTGACAAGGGCTCGGCCCAACATACACAAAAAATATGTCTGGTACAGGTTTTGCAGACTCTGTTAAGATACAGCAGTCGAAGTGGAGCTGTTTGTATGGAGCCCCGGGCTCTTAAACGAAAAAACTCGTACGTTGTAAACGGGCCAAGGTAAGCTCCGGCGCCGTTGACAGCTATGGGACAGGACGGTTTGCGCAGCTCAGAAAAAGCCGGATCTGGGAGTGTCGGCAACCGGATGCCACGCTTGAAAGGAAGAGCATTGCACATGGCAGAACAGAATATCTCGTTCCTCGTCATAGACCCTGTTTCCTAGATCGGAAATAAAAGTACATGTGAGTTGCACCATTGAGCTGGCCGTCAAACTCGTATATCTGAGCATCGACCAACCTTCTTCGCACCGACAAAAACCTTAACGGGGATGCATCAATAAAACAATAAGGCGGGGTCATTGCGATCCGAGCCAACGCACATACGCCTTGCCGTAAAGTATGTGGGAGTCACTGACTGCCATTGAAGCGCCTATATGGTGTCCGTGGTATTTAGGAGTCTCACCAGGGCCGGTGAGCTTTTATTAAATACCTGTTCCCTTGACAGAAAGAATAAGTTGACTATATTCGAGATCGAGCTTCCTAGGAGATTCCCGAGGACAAAGGAAGGCAAGATGCCAGCAAAGGGGATATGTTAGAGGGAGGTACTAACACTGGTACCCAATTACCAGGATTAAGTTGGCTCAAGAATTCAAGGTTGCGTTGTGTATATGCAAGTGATCTCATTGGCTCTTCAAATCTTATCTGTGGGATCACCTGAGAGTGGTGCGTGGCTGACTGTTCCGTCGTGGAATTGAACACCCTACCTAAGTATACCCGTGTCCACCAGATTAAGTATGGTCGGCGACGGAAGGGGCCTCATGCCTGGAGTGGGAGCTTTGAGGAGGGGAAAAGAGTAACCCCGAACTCACTGCTCAGGGCCAGTGTGAGATCTATTTGTCAGTACGTTTATCTGTTGCAACGATCTGCTGTTGCCTGATGACGTCGAGGGGCTCTTCTCAGTATCAAAGTCGGATCTCTACCTGTAAAATGGACAGCCTTTGCACTAGGTGGAGCGCGTACAAAGAATTGCCAGGGTGGCACCTTACGACCGAGATAGGTCCTGTCTTAACAGCATATGGCTTATAAGTGTAGTTTGAAAGGAATGAGATATTCTCGGTATAAATGCGGTAACGCGCTGAATGCCATCCTGTTTATCGGCATTTTGTTATGGGAATAGTAAACCGGAGGTTACGTGTCAGGACATAGATGCATTCACGAGTGGGAGACAATGCTCGAATCACGATGGCGTAAGGCGAGGACTTGAACGTCATCCGGGTGGTGGACCGAGTGGATTTCCAAGCCTATAACAGCCCATCAGTTGTGCCGTTTTCTCCACATTACAGAGGACTGGGTATCTTCCTCCACCTCGTCGTTGGCAGTCATAACGTTGCAGCCTCTGCTTAAGGATTCTGACCAGCGGCGGAATTGGGGTGGCAAGCAATGGGTATCGCAGCGGACCTGAAATTTATAGAATCAGAATCACCTTCACAAGCTTTACTGATCACTGGTGTCCGTTAATCAACTCCAGCCACGTTGAGTAACCGACGTCAGGTTCCGTACGCATCATTTCAATGTTCAACATTCTGCTCTCGTATCGGGTCTCGCTGTCATTTTTAGTTCGTCAGCTTTCTCTATTAATACTCTGCGGTAGTTTGTAATACTATCCTTTATTATTATTATTATTATTATTAAAGTCAGCATGTGTGTGTGTATCTCGAGACTACATATGAGTTTATATTTATCATATCGGGGATATAGTTTAACTGACTTGGTTGATTGCTTAATTCGTAGCGCCCGTCGGTTCAGATCCAGGGAGGGTTCTACCGTTCCCCGATCTCGACTAGATAGTCTGAAAACTGTTCCATACCGATGATACGGAACATTCCGTTTCGCCCCCACTCGCTGCTGGGGCCGAATTCTCGTCGCCAAGCACGACCTATACTAGGCGTCAGCCGGATTCGTTATGTAGACAAACAAATGGGCTTACTGAGTCCATCTTCCCAGGCATAGAGTTCGACTTTCCAACCGCGCTTGAGTGCAGTGCGGACCGGGCCTATGAAAAGAGAGATCAGCTCCCGCTGTCTGCCATGTCCAGCTCAACTCACCCAGAAAGCCGTCCTCATTAAACTGTCCAACATTCCCATCACCTGTTGCAAGGACGATAGTTGCACCCTCTGGAACATCATCCGTAGCGGCGATGACCTGGTGCAACTTGAGCTGCAGAAGCTCATCAACTCCCTGCTCTCGATACTTGACACGAGCTGTTTGATGTCCTGACGTCGATGCAGCTGCTCCGGTATCGCTGCTCATGTTGTCGGAAATCTGGCGTACATGGACTTTCTTACTGGGGGGGTCGAGTCTATTTTTGACCCGGACGCGCTTCCCAAAGAGCCGTAACCAATCGCTCGGACAGGGCTCGAGGCACGTTTCTTAGGACTTCCAGTATCCTTGTTCTGATCGTATTTTGTGGATTTTTCCAGTCTATCCGCACCGCTCCCGAAGTCCGGCACGCGCATGAATATCTTTACTTCGTACCCCAAACGCTCGATGTGCTCCATCGGTTGGTACAATGGACTGGAAGCGACAACTACACGACCTTTCAATGAGCGGAACGTTAGATATAATTTTAGAGGGGAGTGCAAACACAAATGTCTCACGAGAAACGGGTCGGCCTCGTTCTAGAATCAGGATAAGAGCAGTATGCCAGAGGTGTAGCGAGGCCCTTTTCGTTTTTACTATCTTATCCTTCACTGGTCTTGCCAGCTCGTTTTCGGATTTGATCTGTCCATGTCTCTCGAACTCGGATGTTGGTGGATCATCGTCATACCCAGAGTAATCATGCCCACCTCCGTCCGAGCTTGCATCTTTTCGGCGGGGTGCCATAAGATCATTAGTAAATGATCTTGATGGTGCTGAGCATGAGAGGGAAGAAATGTCCCTGTGTGCAGTTGCAAATGAAGGTAATGGTATCAGCGGCCTTGCCTCCGGTATCGGTAGACCAGCTTTCGTTTTGGGTATTGGTAGTGGTCGTGGACCCGTATTTGTAGAAGAGCCTGCCCCATCGGTTGGCTGGGTGATCGCGGACTTCGACTTCGGAGGTAACTTTGTTTTGCGTGATATACGCTTGAGATACGACAAGAATCCAATAAGGATATTAGAGCTACGTAGGTAGTCCGTGAGCCAGAAACACTGCACAAAGGTGAAATCAGCTTACTGATCAATGAAGATATGAACGGGAGTGTCGTTCTTTCCAGGGCCCTTCCCCACGAGGATCGGGATCCTCCTCTTCGTGTCTCCCTCTCTGGAGATCGCTGTCTCCTAAACTGCTATAATCAAAGGAGCAGTCATCAAGGAAAGCCTTTGCTTTTTTCTTTTTCGATGACGAGGGTGCTGCTCCGTCCATCGCGGGCGAACGTCCATCCAACTTCCTGCAAATCTTTCTCAATTGTGCTCGCTCCTCAGGAAAAAGGGCCTGAAGATGGTATGCCAGGGTTATCAAGCGGACCCGTTTATCCTGCATACACCCTACTTCCCCGAGTGGCACAAGTGATGCCACATGACCAGCAGGGCTTGGACGGACCACCCCCTTCCCTTTCTTCTTCCCTTTGTTTTCCGAGTGTGGCAATCCTATAGCCAATCCAGGCATATCAACTCCCGACGAGTGGGATTCCTCCACCGCACTATCTGTATTCGCACTCACGTATGCATCATGCCACAAATCCGGAACCGAGCGTGAGTGTGACAAGGTCGGCGATGTTAAAATAGGGGCAGTCACCGGCAACTTCCTCTTTGTCCTCGACTTCTTCTTCTTCCCCTTCTCTTTCTCTTTCTCCTTCCCTTTATCCTGCTTATCCACTCCAGTGACACCATTCTCTTCTCTCTCGAACGTCCGGGAACCAATTAAGCTGTGGCCATGGTATGTCCTCGGGTTTTCATTCTCGCCTTCCTCCTCATTCTCCAAACCTGGATCGAACTTGCTTCTGGTCGCCATTGACATGACATGGTGTGGTCTGTTGGGAATCGATCTATACACAGTTGTACTCGTTCTTTCCCTTTTAGAGTCCCGGCGGTGGATATATGAACGACTCGTGTCTGATCGAAGGTTTCGTTTCCCGTCCTCGGAATCGTCTTCATCTTCATCATCCACCTCTTCATCCTCGATGGTATCTTGGTGATCAGAAGACCAGGGGTATAAATAGCGGAGGGCACGAGGCGTGGCTAGATCATCATGCTCGGACTTGGAAGGCGAACCTCCCACAAATGTGTGAGTACGGGCATTAGATAGTAATGAGGATGAGGCGCCGTTGGGATCAGGACGTTTTAGAATAGATATTGGTTTGATATCGCGAGATATTAAAATTTGCTTGGATCTACTCTTGTCTTTCTTCTTTCTGGGAGAAGGAGAGTTAAGTGTTACGATATTTGAGCCATTGGTAAGACGATTCAAAGACGAAGTTTGTTTGCTTGAAGTAGTGCCGTTGGGGCCACTATCGAATGTATCATTTATTGTGGATGGGGGAGTGGCGGGAGTGATTGTGCTTGTTTTAGGGTTGTCTTTTTCTTCTCTTAGTCCGTGGCTCTGGAATTCGACTGCAGTTAGTCGGTGGGCTGGTTACAACAAGATAGTGAGAGAAGAAGTTTTGGGCAAAGATGAACATAAGCTAATAAAAAAATAAGCCCAGGAGTGGTGATATGAAAACTGGACATATGCCACAGAACCATAGAAGCGAAATTAAGCAAGAGAGGGATAGTAATCACCAGTAGTATATCTCCGTGAGGCATCTTCTCCGGCTACGCCCTCTTCTAATCCTTCCCGAATTTCTTCGCCTCGCTGAGGGCTGCTCCCTCGTTGTAACCCAGCCTCTCTTGCGGCCGTCCACCGTGCACGTTCCGCAACGATGAAGCTCAACGCTTCATCGAGGTACCCCAGTGATGGTTGGTCGTAATCAGAATCTTGCGACAAGAAGTGATAACGCGGCTGAGGTGATGCTTGTTGCATTTGGTAAGGAGCCGCAGGGTCTGTTTGTCCACGGGCGTGTGTTTGTTCACGATGTGTTGTAGGGAGTGAAGGATGGGGGAGGACAGTGGAGGATTCCAATGAATGTTGGCGCGTAGCAGCCGCGGTTGCTGAAGTAGTCGGAAAGGCGACGGTGTGAGATGGTGTCAGAGAGTGACTCGAAGGTATGTCAGATGATTCTGAATTGACTATTACAAATTCATGTAATACGGATAAGGCAGCGGATGTCGTGGCTGATGGTGGCGGTGTGTCGTCCGGTATAGCCGACGCAGATGAGTTGTCGTCGACCACAGAGGGCGTCTGGCGGTGTTCGGAGGGAGAGTCCTGTTCCACAAGCGGCTGGAGCTCCGGCCGCTGGGAATTTGGCGGTGGCGGTGCCAGAAGTTCCAAGCGCCGGGTCCAGGGCGACTCCAACGCGGGCTGGTCCGCAGATGACAATTCACTTGGCCTTTGGGCGTAATAGGCATTGATGATATCCGACTCTGCGTGCGAGAAACTCGAAACTGTTCGTCCCATGGTCGATCGAGACAAGGCTATTGGGATTGTAGGGGATGACGACGTTGTAGTCTGCGATTCCCGGAACGGAGCATCGCTAATGAGCGCGGGTGAAGGAGACTCCTGGAAAACACTGGACTGAGCGTGGGTTGTACTGATTTGAGGTTGGTATGAGATAATAGATAATGTAGAACCATACGGGCGAGAGCGGGAAATGGTTGTATTGTCGTCAAGGGGTTGGTTTGAGGTCGGCGAGGAAGTCGACGGCACAGAGGACATGGGTGGAGTCGAGATATCGTTGACCACCAGCACGTGTGGGTCGTAAGATGTTGGGAGGGAAGGTGGAACGGATGGGCTAGGTTGCGTTTGTTCATCATGCGATTCAACCGCCGATGCCACTGAAACTGTCTGTGCATCGATCGAAGATGGAGTCGCGACTGGCACCACGAGGCGTTCTCCGGAAGCCCCATCTTCGTAGCTGACGAACTCGTGTAAACTGGCAGCATCGGTCTCCGAGGCAATTTCTACGGTTCTTGCACTCTCAGAGGCAGGAGAAGGGGGCGGCGACGACGAGAAATAGCTTTCATCTGCCTCCTCCAGCACTCCCGCTGCGCGCTCAGTGCGGTTTGTCGAAGTTGTACGTGTCGCGCGGCTGGAGGAGTGTAGGTATGATTGGATAGGGATCCGGTTCCAAACGGTAGACTCTTCGACCGTGTCGCTGTCGCCACCACCAAATCCGGGGTAGCCAGTGATAGTTGTAGGTGTGGAACGTGTCCTGGACGACGATGATGATTGGAAATGTGGTGGAATACGAAGTGGTGGTTGAAGGTGGCCCCAAGCCCGCAAGACTGTAGTGAAAGCGCCCAGGTCTGGTTCTTCGTCAGATGTAACGATTTCTGAGCCAGACTGGTGACCGGGAGAATCCGAATCTGAAAAAAGAGGGGATCGCGGAGAGGTGAGGGTCGAGTGGGTGATTTCGCTCATGGATTGTTCAGAGAATTAGTGGGTGAAGCCTGGAAGTAAATGAAAGAGAGGCAATAAAAGACTCGACTAGGAACGTGTTGTAAGCAAGGCAACTAGACTGTTAGAGTGTAAGGTAGATGTAGACGAGATATGGACAGGTAGGAAGAGAAGATGAATTGCCTATCGCCTCGAGGTCCCACAGATCTCATCATTCCGGCCACACGGAACAATCTCTTCATCATACAGCTTAGGGCATCGAGACATTCACCATGCTAACGGTACCAAGATACATTGTACACTGGGTTTTTCACATCTGGTACTAGTAGTGCAGCACCTTGGGTATAGTTGTGGCAGCTACTGCACCCAGGATAAAGGCAACCATCACCTGCGACGTCGCCCATCTTGCAAGGTAGGAGCGAGGCTCCCAAGCGCCCGGTTCGTTCCCTTTAAGTGACTTCGGATCAATATGGGAGAAGCGCGTGCTTGACCCGTATGCAGAGCAAAGACCGGGAAGTCCATCCAGGCTTTTCACGTTTTTCGTCCCCCAGTAGAATTTGAGCCCCTCTTCTGGTCGCGGAGGGGACTTGTCGGAGGCTGGATCAGGGGAAGAAATCAGCTGTTCCTCTGCTACGATGTCTTCATCTTCCATGCGAGCGGCCATCTCTTGAAGTTTCGTCCGGTTACCCTTGAAGGTATAATATGGGATGGCGAAGCCGCAGGACTGGGGACAGACCATGAGGGTCACGATCACTCCCATTTTGTTGCAACACCACCTACAGTTCCGACCTTGTAGACATCAATCATAATGACTGAGCGAGAGCCGGGCTGGCGCTTGTCTGGCAGAATCAATTTGTTGTACTCTGGGGTGTCGAACTCGTACACCGTTCCTGGTGGAGCGCCCATCAATAGTCGAAACAGACGGACCGACCCTGATGCACTACTACTGACCTTTGCCGAACAACCGACAAATCCTTGGTGGTCCCTCGAAAGCAATGAACAAGATGGTGATCCGCCCATTTTCTCGCAGATGAGAAATGGTCTCAACACCTTTGTATATGCAATATACATAGGATCAACCAACAACTGTGAGGTTGTCCGAGCAACTGCACTCACCACTCCCAGTCATATCCTCATACCAGACTTGCTTCGAGTTCACAATATGGAAGGTTCCCTCAAACCCCTTTGGCGACAGGTTGACATGCCCATCTGGGTTCAAAGGAGCAGACGCAACCCAGAACATCTTCTGTTGTTTGATCCAAGGAACGATGAAGTCCGGGATCTCATCAAAGAACTTGCCCATCTTGCCAGCGACCCTTGGTGTGGGGCGAGTGCGTGTTTCTGAGAGGTGGGCGGATATGAACCATGGGCTACTTATTTAACCTGATTGCGTGGTATGTTCGGCCCTAACTTATCGGCCATTAGCGAAGCCATGTGACAACATTTACAAAAAGAACTCTCTGTCGGGGAGTCGAACCCCGCTTTCGCGCGGTCATTAAGGAGTGACAGGCGCGTGTACTAACCGATATACTAACAGAGAACTTGGCATTATGTCGTGTGTACTTAACAGCATGAGAAGATGGTATCGAACGCGCCCGTGACCTGGAATTTGCTTATTACACTCGCGTCTACCAGCCCATACACAATACACTTCGTTGTCGTCGTAAACAGCCCTGAACCATCCAGACGCCAGAGTAACATCATATAGACGAGCTCATCGAGCACATACACTCAATAATGTCAACAGCACCCGGACGCACTGCTCACGCGAGAGCGATCTTGGGCCCCGAGTTCTATGACCAATTATCTCAGACTAGAGTCCTTTTAGTCGGGGCTGGTGGTATTGGTTGCGAACTATGTAAGTACGCAGATACTCTTCCAACCCCATAACCTGATCATATGCTTTGCCGTAGTGAAAAATATTGCCTTGACGGGTTTCGGCAATATCACCATTCTGGATCTGGATACGATCGACCTTTCCAACCTAAACCGTCAGTTTTTGTTCAAGAAAAAGGACGTGAAGCAAAGTAAAGCCTTGGTACGTCTCGGAAATCGGTGCTATGGCGAGGAACAGAGGCGCCCTTCGTTCAACCGTTAATAACCCGATCACAGATCGCTGCACAGAGTGCTGTTCCATTCAACCCCAATGTGAAGATTAATCCTATTCACGGCAACATCAAGGATCCCCAGTATGACGTAGAATGGTTTAAGCAATTCGACATCGTCCTCAATGCTCTTGACAATCTCGGCAAGTCCTCTCCTCTCTGAGTTAAGGCATTAGCTGTCAACTTGTACTATCAGACGCCCGCCGTCAGGTCAACAAAATGTGTATGGCTGCGGAGGTGCCATTGGTAGAGTCTGGTACAGCAGGGTATCTAGGTCAAGTACAACCATTGCTCAAGGTCTGACTATTCATCACTTTTGATTGACACGGCACTGACTCGTTCGTAGGATCGAATGGAATGCTTTGACTGTGTCCCGAAGCCCACCCCGAAAACCTTCCCTGTTTGTACTATCCGTTCGACGCCTAGTCAACCTATCCATTGTATCGTATGGGGAAAGAGCTATCTTATGGGGCAGGTTCTTGTCCATTCTTGCGCGTTCCGGTGCTTACATATTCATTTAGCCAGCTTTTCGGAGAAGATGAAGACGCAGTCGGTGAGCTCGACCAAGCCGAAAAGCAAGGGGAGAATGGTATGTCAACTCAAGGTATAATCCGGCTTCCAATGACTGATCGGTGGATTAAAGCCCAGGAAATCGAGACATTGCGGAAAGAGGCACTGGCCTTTAAAGCGGTCCGCAGGGCATTGCGCACGCCATCTCCTAACGGATCCTCAGATGTCGCCAAAACAGTCTTTGACAAGGTCTAGCTTCCACCATTGCGTGTTCTTTTCGCGGCTTTCCTCACCTATGTTATAGGTCTTCAATGCTGATATAAGAAACTTACTTATCATGGAGGATATGTGGAAAACACGCCAGCCGCCTACTCCCTTAGACTTCGACGCCATCATGAGCGAGACATTCGCTCTCCATCCTCCGAATGCAAATGGTCACGTCACTAGGGATATCAACACGCCCGTGGTGGCTCCAAATACTTCTCGTGGGCAAAGTAATCAAGCTGTCCTGAAGGATCAGAGGAAACTCTCGCTCAAAGGCAACCTTGAGTTGTTTGTCTCCAGGTTAGTAGCGCATTTCTTCGCACCCGCTGTTCTGATTTTCTTCAGTACAAACCGTTTGGCTATGCGTCTGCAAAATGGGGAAGACACAATCCCATTTGACAAGGATGACGACGATACATTAGACTTCGTTACTGCTTCGTCGAACCTGCGGTCGGCTGCATATGGGATTGAGGACAAGACAAGATGGGAGGTGAAGGGTCAGCTCCTTTCGTCACACGGCACAAGTCTTTATTACTCATCCGTGTTCACAGAGATGGCCGGCAACATCATTCCAGCTATTGCAACCACAAATGCTATTGTGTCCGGCCTTATCGTTCTTCAAGCCCTCCATCTCCTTCGAAAATCATATGACAAGCTCCGGAATGTGCATCTTCAGTTCAAACCTTCTGTGCCGCTTAGCCATATCACCCTCAGCAAACCCAACCCTAATTGTGGTGTCTGTCGAGACACGTATGCTGTGTTGCAATGCGATCCTGCACGAGCAACCCTAGCAGAAGTGGTCAGAGGCCTTCTAGGCGACGATGACCGGGCGGTTAGCGTATACGAGGATAAGCGGATCCTGAGCGATCCGGATTGGGATGATAACAACGATCGGACGCTAGAAAGTCTGAATGTAACAAGGGGCAAGTTTTTGACTATTGTGGACGAGGATGGGGAATGGGGAACGATATGTGTTAACTTGTGTGCTCTCCCGTAAGTCTATCTCAGACATCTTTCAAACTAGCGACTGAAAGTGCCAGGCCCAACCACCCTTCTAATGCGCCACCATTTGTTCTCCCAGACCCCTTACCAAGAGCCCCACCAAAGGTTGTGCCACCAACATGTACCGCGCCAGAGACACCACCACATCCACCAGCAGTGGAGACTTTCGATGAGGACGAGAATGGGGTCATCGAGCTTGAACCGACGCCGAAGCGGCCCCCCCGTACATCCGGCACCCTGGACCAGGGACGACCGAAGACGTCGAGGAAGAGAGAGAATTCGTTTCCACAGCAGAGCCCAAGTAAGAAGAGGCGATTAGATGAGGATGGTCTGGTGATGTTGGATGGAGCAAACGACCAGATGATGGACGATATTATTGTCATCGATGATGATTGAAGGCTGAGAGTGTGTGTAGGTGTGGAGTTACTCGTATATTTCCTCCTGATATTGCGTGATGCGCTTACTAGCTCCTTCCTAATGAGACTGTGATACTTGGCCCGTGCTACCGAAGTGTATGCGTCTGAACCAGGTTCCAAGACTCCTTTGATAGTGAAGAATGCACAACTGTATGTACAGTATTGTGCACTGCCATTACCAGAATCTCTGTCCAAGGCCATGCCACCAATGCTTGCTGCGCTAGAAACACCACCACATCCACCAGCAAAAAACTTTTCAGGAAGACAAGAACAGGACCATCAAAATTGACCTAACACCAAAACACCCCTCCCATGCAGCTAGCACCCTGACCCACGGGCAACCAAGGACACTAAGAAAGAGAGAAAAATTGGGATGAATAGATGAGGATGACCTGGTAGTGTTAGATAGAGTGAATGACCAGACAATGGATGTCATTGTCGTTGCTGATAATTGAGTGCTGTTGGAGTTTGTACATATGGAATTACTTGACTGTGCTTATCACTAATTTTTTTCTAATGAGGGTAATACTCTGCTTCCTGTGCTATAAAAATCTATATATTCCAATGATGCTCCAAGGGGTCTCTTCACAAAAATCTGGCTCAGCAGTGTCTCATAATGTGATAGTGTAGTCACCTACAGTAAGGGACAAAACCTTTCCAATAATTTTTATACTTCAACAAATATGTTAATAACTGCCCACCTATCAAAGATGAAACCTTCATATTTTAATTGGGAATACATATATGGCTCATATATCACCTTGCCAAATATCATTATGTCATATGCCATTTTGGGAAGTCAGTGAATTAAACAATCATTTAAGGTCATTGGAAGGGTTTTGTCTGTCTCTAAGAAATTACCAATAATTACACGTTCAGTACTTTGTATAACCTCTCCTGCCATCCAAGACAGCCTGAACACTATTGGGCATACTCTCTATCAGATTCTGACACACTTTGACTGGAATCTGATCCCATTCCTTTTGTATCCTCCCCCATAATTCTTCTATCCCCTGAGGTGGAGTGTCATACTCCCCTAACTTGATTTTAAGGTGAGCCCATAGATGTTCAATGGGATTGAGGTCTAGAGATTGTGGGAGCCATACCATAACCTCTATTTCAGCTGCTTTGAACCATTTTTGGGCCTTGATGCACCTATGTTTGGGATCATTATCTTGCTGAAAGACAATATCCTCCACCTCTTTGTCATACCACTTCAGACTTCCCTTGAGTTCATCCTCCAAAATAGTGACAAATAGATTACCATTCATCATACTATTGATCTTGGCTGCCAACCCTGGACCCTCCCACAGCATACAGTCCCATACCATGATAGAATATCCTCCAAACTTTGTGGTTCTCTATACCAGCCTATCACTAAGCCTTTCCTCTGCTCTTTTCCAGACCCAAACCTTTTCATCCTGACCCTAAGCAATTGATTTTGGCCTTGTCTAATCAAACCGCTCTCTTCCAGTCTTCCAGAGTCCAGTCTGCATGTGCCTCTGCCCACTCCAGTCTTTTCTCTTGTGTATAATAGAGAGTTTAGGCCTTTTCTGCTTAATTACAGCCTTCATTCTGGCTCTTTTGAGTGCTCTGTGAGCTGCTTTGGAGGATATAGGCTGGTCAATGACAGTATGAAGGGTTCTGGTGATTCTGGAGGCATTTTTGGCCTTGTGGGATGTGATAAGATTTGATATTGCCAATAAAAAGCTTGGTTGGACAGCCACCAGGTAACTTTAAAAGTGCAAGTGAATGCAAGATATAGTGCTGAGGCCAAGACCAGTGGTAGAAGCAATATGGGTAGCAGAGTGGCCTTTATCCAAAAGGGAAAGAATATGGTTGCATTAAGTTATAGAAAGAGATTGTGTTATCAGAAGTCCCCTTAAACCCCTTATAAGAAGCCTCACTGGAAGGAACTCTTATCAGAAGCATCCAAAAGTATATAAATAGACAGAAGACCTGTCATCCTGAAACAATCAGAAGTACCATCAGAACAATCTATATTTAGATAGATAAGGATATGACTCACTTACCTGGGTCCAGATATATATAGTAAGAGCATAGCCACACATAGTAGTATATAAGGATACTGTACCATACCCTTGTATCCTTATCTTAGTGTTATAAAGTTCTTGCCTCCTATACCTCTTTGCCATAACTGGCTGGACTTATAGTGCTCCAGTCGTCTCCAAGTCATGCTTAGTAGGACAGGACCAAGTCTGTATAGATATCCTGTGTCAAACCCTGTGTTACTCAAGAGCGAACCCCTAACCTGGGTAACAGATTGCATGTTAGCAAAATGAAGTTGGGGGGGTAGTGTGAGCTAGGAGAGTGAGCAGCTATATTTATACATTATTCCAACCAGTCACATAATATTTATTTGCACTTATTTGGCTGTAATAAACAAAATTATGTGTTTCAAGTAGAGATGGACAAAACCCCTCCAATGACCATAAATGATTGTTTAATTCACTGACTTCCCAAAATGGTATATGACATAATGATATTTGGCAGGGTGATATATGATCCATATAGGTATTCCCAATTAAAATATGAAGATTTCATCTTTAGTAGGTGGGCAGTTATTAACATATTTTTTGAAGTATAAAAATCATTGGAAAGGTTTTGTTCCCTTACTGTAGATTAGTGTTGAAATCATCTCAAGAGGGGATAATGACTATAATGTATATTCAAGAGAAACAACAATAGAGGGGTGAGGAGGTAGGGAGGTAAATAGATGGGGTATCTACTAGTAAATATATAGCTTATCTACAACATGTTGCTCATGAGGTAACCACATACCTCAGGCATCAGCATTCTATCAGTTTTCCAGAATTGCTAATTCCAACAAGTAGTGCACTATTCCTAGGTTGAGGTAAAACCAAAAATTGTTGTGGAACCACTTTGTGATATGAGTATGATATCAGTCACAGTACACTAGAGACTCCAGAATGTGAGAATCACAGGTATAAGTATTACAATCCTAAAACTTGTCCTAATATTGGGGATGTTCTACCTTATATATGTATAAAGAACCTTTACACTTGACTGAATCAGTGGGCTTACCAAAAATCATACTATTATTAACAACATATGAATACATTAGTGATTATTGATCAACTTGAGCTAGTGACTAGTGATCAGTGTGTCACTGATATGTATTAACTCTACTCAGTTCAATACCCAAGCACCAAAGAGATTGAGGATGTTGGTGGAGGCACAGTTTACAGAAGGAAAAGGAATCTGAGCAAATGCAAATTTATAATCAATTTACACTGACCAATACAGTTCTGTAAGTAGTCATCATAAGAAAAGGTATGAAAGGCTTGGTAGTTATCAACTGATGGCCTAGATACAAGTCTGAGATAGACTAGGTGTAATTGATGCAAATATCAGCATACATACAAGTTGGTACAAGCTAGGAATGTTAGGTAGGAGCCATTCTGCAACATCTAATTTATTAGACAAATTTACATTATCTTCCATAACTTTATCTAAAGGTTCTGACTGTTTGATATACCCTTGTTGCATGTCTACTAAATTTTCTCTATTTCAAGATTATAATTTTTATAGTATATAAAGACCATATTTATTAAAGCAGAATTTAAAAGCAGAATGTTTGGGAAAAATGTTGGCATTCATACTTCTGACTTGCTCCACTGATAATTTCATCCAAGCTACAAGTTCCATCATGGCCCCTCAATTTGGCAAAACACATTGGGGGCATCACTTGTAGAAGCATTGGGAGGCTTAGCTGCAACAGTGCTGTACATGAAAACTCAATTGTAAACATATCTGTAGACATATAAATGCCTCACGCACAGACTGGGAGACAGTATGGGATTCAAGTGGAGGGTGAGACTACCACTGAACCCAGTGCTGCTGATTTCTACTGTTCTGCATCCAGAATGGCTAGACTGTACTCCTCTGGTGAGTGTTAAACCACTTGCCATACTCAAACCGGCCCGCCGAGCCAGAGCGCTGTACATGTTGTACACGAAGCGCTTGCATATAGCCCTTTTCTTCTTCCCGGGAAGCGGCGCTTGCATACAATACAACGTGTATGGAATAATCTATCACAATGCGAGTACTACAATCTGTCATTCTCAAGCCCCGGTGGCGAGGGGAAGTGACCAAACCTTCGACAATAAGGTTAAATGCAGAGGCCACCACCCCTTCCTCATGATACGAGCACAGAGCAGACAAGGATCACCAGTTTACAAGCCCCCTCTTCCACAATAGTCCTCCTCTTCCACCCTCACCGGGTCAGCGTCCCGTTCCCAGCGCAGGCAGCGCTCCCCGTAGAGTGGGGGTATCATACTCCTAAAGTAGACGAACCGCAGCGTTGGATTACGGAGAAACCATTGATTGACAAGATGCCTTTGCTCTTCCAGTGGCGGCCACCTTCGAGGAGTCCATACAAGGATCCGTAAAGTCGGAAGCCTGCATATACAATCTAGTTCATGCTCGCACTAGAGAGCCTGGGTGTCAGTAAAAATGGTCTCTCAACTTTCGGGTTACAATGAGAAGGGGGGGGGGGGGGGGGGGGAGGGGGGCGGGGCGAATACTCACTCCACCATTTACCAATTGAAAGATCTCGAGGGACTCGAGATGGGGTGCGAGTACATCGAGACTGGGCTCGATGGTAGTGCTATCGATGGAGAAGACGCGGAGCTTTGATATCTCTTGCGCGAGTTGCGTTAAGCCTTCGGTGTTGTCGAGAGCAGGTGGGAGTCCAAGCGAGCTTGGTGACATGATGGCCGGGTAGGACATGTCTGATAGATCGAAAATCGCCAAAAAAGACATCAAGCTGAGGACAGACAGTGGCTGGAAGGTGGCTCCCGTGAAATACGTATCTGAGAGATCGAAGTTGCGATTGGGAAGAGAGAAACTGAATCATGGCTTTCTCCCCCTTTTTGCAGTGAGGCGATTCCGACCAGTGGAATTTGTGCAACTGAAAAGAGCTGGGTTGGAGCAGCGCTTTTTGCAACGGACCAGATGCTAGCTCATCGTACGTTGGCCCACGACCTCTAAAGGTCAATCCTCTGAGATGCTTCATCAAGCCAAAAGCATGTGCGACCAGCGACCAAAAGGTCTTTCCTTGGCGGGTTTTGAGCGTAAAGGTGACCGAGCGAACGTGCATGGCAAGAGCTGGTTTGCTACGCGTGATAGTGTCGAAAAAGAGGGTACCCTCTCCAACGTTGACCATCCAAGAATCATTGTGTCTTATGCCCCAATCTCTCACTTCGATTTTCCGGTACAACAGCTTTTCGGCATCAGGTAAGAAACATCGGGAGACAAGACATAGGCTGTTGAGTGTAGACCGGTGGTCTCGTGAGAGTTGGATTATGTGAAGAATAATTTCGGGGGGAATGTTCATGGTATAAGCTGGCGGTGGTAGCATCCCGACCAGCAATGTGTGGAGGGGGTGTTGATGGCCGAAGTGCTTACGAGGGAGACAAGGCGTGACATGTCGTCGTAACTGGTGCTGTTAAAGAGTGGTTAGGGACATGAAACCGGACCGAATATGGTTTTTCATCGCATATTTCCTCATGTCGAGTGCGGGATGACAATGACCCCCCTTGCCCCATAAGGTCATTTGCTCCCACTTTGTAATGAAGCCAGTCCGTGGGGAGCACTAGGGGACCATATGATGGCCCTACTTGCGTGGCATATTGCATATCCGAGGATTTTCAGGAGAAACATTGCAGCTGCCACAGGGAATGCATTTGTGCATGCCATCACCTACTTGGGGGGGTTTTACACTGAAGAAGATTCGGTATTTCTAGGGCCGGCATCTTCAGTGCAAAATATCAGAACAGGCCAACTCAACCTTGGACGTTAGCAGGCTGGCAGAAGAGGTGGTTGCGTCGAAAAACGGAAGAGCATTGCCGCCTCCATCGGCGCTGCTTTTCCGCGGAGAAAGTAAAGCTACTCCGCTAAAAGAGCTGTTCTTGAACGTGAATACAGCGAGGAGATAGTAAATCAGGAATATCTCATTTGGGCGGAGCCTGGGACACGAGGGAGTCGCATCGATGTTCAAGAGATCCCTTATGTTGCTGGCAATGAACACTGAAAGAAGCAGGGGGATAAGTGCAAGCTATCGCTGCGACATTTCAAGAGAGGAGGGGGGGTTTGTTGTGCTCTTTAAGTATGTCACAGAATGATGCATATCTCCTGAAAAAGTGGTTGGTCTATTCATGAGGCACTAGAACTCGCATCAGCAAATGGGGTATAAGTACGCTACTTTATATTCTAGACATATCTTAAATAACGAGACAAAGCCGGGGACGAAAGCATAGGATAGCGGATAATAAGAAAAACCCCGATTAGACTCCTTGGGCGTCATGTCTACGAAGGATCTATCTTATACCATTCAGGGTAAGAACCGGGAAAAGGATGAAAGAATGGGCTCACGTACCAAAGTTCCTTCAACACTCCCTTCCTTCCCAAGTCCGAGCCACTGCCAGACGTCTTCTTCCTGGCCCCACAGGTAGTATACAGCGCGGTGATGTAAAAAGTCGAGGTGGTGAGGGAGGTATTTGAAGACGCTCGTAACAAAGAGAGCGAAGAGAATGGCCAAGATGGACACTAGGGGGGAAGGTGTGGGGGGTCAATGGCCTGCCCACGGATGTTAGCAGAGAGGACGGTGGGTGCTCACACAGCAGGACCTTCTCCCATGGTTCGAGCATGCTTAAAACGAATGTGCTCTCGAACCACATGCGTTGTCGCCATAAAAAAACCTTGATACTGGATGCATCCTTAGGAGGTGGCCTAGTGGCACTGTGGTCGGGTTTTGCTGGCGGAAGGACCAAAGGTGGTGGAAGGGTGGCCATGGGATCTATGCGGGTAGGAAAGAAGGGGTATTTGACCACTCGGTGGGTCTACCAAGCGGTGCTCAGAATGGTGGCTACGATACTCCAGCGGGCTTTCCCACGATGCTTTAATGACACAAGCGGAGCAACAAATAATCTACTTTCGCTTAAGCGCAACAATCTTCTGCACATCCTCCCGCAACTTCCTCCTCCCCTCCCGAACCAGCCCTTCCTTATCAACCAGACCCAGTCGCAACGCCCTATCCTCGGGCATCCGAGCAAGCCGGGTCACACTCCGGATTCTCGGCCGTCGCTTGACATACCACTCCCAAGCATAACGCACCACTGCACCATCAGCATCATATGGCGTAGGGATTTCCGAGTAGCCGGGACGCGCTGTTGGATGACGGACGTAGATAGCCGAGCAGGTAGAGAAGGACGGTTCGATGTAGGCGGGGATGAAAAGGTGAGGAGAGGCATAATAAGGAAGGTAAAAGGGGGTATCCTTGTTAGGATCCGGTTTCGCAATCTTCGAATACCTGTTCACGTCGTCATACTTCTTATCAGGAAGAGGCTGAGGTTTGAGGAAGCGGATGGCAGAAGGATTGACAGAGATCATGTCTCCAGGCGCCAGTCGGGTGTTAGCATTCATATGCTGCAAGACACACGATGAGCATACAGAGAAAATCCAAGTGTCCCACCAAACACCAACCTTCTTTCCATTCAGCCTCACGTCCCCATGGATAACCAATCTCCTCGCCTCGTAAATGCTCTCCGCAAAGCAACACCTAAAAATAAACGTATCTATCCTCCTTTCCACCTCACTAAACATCAAACTCCCAACAGGCGGCATCCCCTTGCTCGCAATATCCTCTTCGCTCTCCTGAGTCCGCTTCTTCCGCCTCGCATACTCCTCAAGGCTGTCCTTGTCATCACCAGCCTTGACGGCACGACGCGGACGGACGTCAGGAATAGTTTCAGGGAGATACCACCGCTTGAAGATCTTTTCGTTGATGTAGTCTCCGTGATAGGCACGTACGACCGCTTTCGAGAGCCAGCGTTGTTGGAAAAGTGTTTGAGAGCCCGTGTTTTTGAGTTTGATAGACTCAGATTTGGGGCCAACGGTGCGTTGCCAGAGGTTGTACAAGTTTTTGGGTGACCAACTCTATGTGCTTGCATAAGAACATGGCTGGAAATGGGTCACCGGCCGCCAGTATTTGGACGTACCATGCGGGGCAGAGCCCGACGAAAGTTGAAGATGCCCCGATCGCGCATCGCTTTGTGAGTGGTTCAGCCCTCGCCTAGCGTCTGTGCTGGTGGTCAAGAGTATGTCGGTGCGAAGGTAGTTGTATGTACGTGACGAGGAGGGCGACGCGCCCCGGCTAAACCTAGAAAAATTTGAAACCCCGATTACAAAAATAGACACCACTATATACATCATTTCCTCTTCCCAACGTTGCTAACCTTCTCCTTGAACCCTCCCCATACGCCCTCACCGTGGCTCCCAGCCTTCTCAACCCCTATTTCCCTTCGGTGGTGCTTCTTGACACGCCCAAGCATCCACACGCCGTACCATAGCACAAGCAACCCACACATAACTGCAACTCCGCCTGTGACAGAAATAGTAACTATCGACGTTCGACTGAACTCTCCGTTATGAACACCATAGATGTTGACGAGGGTCGATATTATCCCTGCGAGCGAGTTGAGCAGTCCTGGACTGGAAAAGAAAAAAGAAAAAAAAGACACATGAGGAACGAGGACAACGACAGGAAGGGGGAACAAGACGCGTACAGGAAAATCTTGTTGACGAGCCAAATGTAGTTGTTCATCCATCTCCACCAGAGATATACCATTCCTATAATCCCTACACCTGTGCAGACAAACGCGATTACGAATCTGTGAAGAGGTGGTCATTAGAATAGACGAAATGCCATCGAGATAATCGAATCTTACAAAGGCAAATTTACAATCCTATCAACCAACGCAGCTCCAACACCCGCACTCAGGTTTAAACTCCGTAAACTCGTAAAAGTACCTGGAAAGAGCACAAATCCAGCAAGCAAAATCCACGTGAAGAATGATGCAGAGAGGTTAGATATCGTGGGTATATCGTCAAGCGCAAGAAGCATATTCATATATCGCGATCGTGAAGAAGGCGGAATAGCATTATATTTCGCCTTTTCCTCCGCAACTGTGCGAGGCTGCTGGGACTCGGCAGGTGGAGGGCGTCCAGGGTGTGACGTAGTAGAAACGGGATCTGACTGGGATTGTGGGCGGGGTGCAGAGGGGTGAGGCTCCTTTGTTCTATTTGCAGGCCCGGCTGAGGTTCCTGTCGCTTCCTTCTCCGGCGTGCCGACGGGCTTTGGCGGTGTTGGAGGTGGCCTCACCGTGTCGCGACCCACGGGCTTACTAGTCTGGGGCTCTTGCACTGGGGAAGCCGGACTGCTCGCGCCGACATTCCTCTTGAGAGTAGGTCTTAGAGCCCTCGGCGGTGACGGAACAGGACCGGCAGAAGATGGTGTGGGGGTCCCAGGCTGGGGTTCCGAGGTAGATTCTGGTGCCACAGGGATTTTCGGCTGAGGTCGCACCTGTGGCTTTGGTGCGCCAGCTTCGGAGCTCAGTGCTACCTTAGCCACTGGATCTGTTGGTGGCTTTTCACCTCCCGACACGGGCACAAGTGGTAAAGGCGGTCGTGAGCTCTGTCCCTCCCTCCCAGATGAAGGAATAGGTGCCCCGCTGGATGCGCTAGAAGAAGGGGCGTGCTTGCTGACCCTTAGCGGAGCGGTTCCGATGGGCCCCGCACCACCACTGCCAGCCGCAGGGGCGTGACCTGGGAGACTAGAACCAGCTTCTTGGTCAGATTTTCTTTTCGAATCATGGGCTATCGAAGGTGTGAGTGTAGCGCCTTCGGCACTATCTTGTCTCGCGACCGGGGAAGGGGGAAGGGGTCGCGGGGGGTGAGTATGAGCTGAGCTTCCGGCGTAAGATTGAACGTGAGTATGAGTATCGTGGGGGTATGGGAGAGGTTCAAATTCGAGATTTGTTCCAGCAATGAAATGACCCGCGGCAGAACCCACTTGACCTGAACTTTGTGTACCGTACGTCGAAGATGGAAGTGTTCCCCACGAATTAACTTGTCGTTGTGTTGACGGGCTGGGAACGGGTATAGTAGCGGGTATGGGTAGCGGAGGACGACTGTCAGTACGATGCCCGGTTTCAGAGTTCGTTGAGGCATGTGTTTCGGGCACGGGAAGACCGAATAGCAGGGGTTGAGGTAGCGATCTTGGCTGATGGGGCTGTGGCTCTGGGAAGGAAGGGGGACTGGCAGTCCGTCCTTGAAATCGAGGCTCCGGAAACGTTGGTTCATCACCAGACTGTTCGACAAATTTTCGCAAGTATGATTCCACGTCTTCTAAGTCATCTGGGGGAGGTCCACTGCCTTGACTTGCAGTGGCTTGCTCATGCGTCTGCGACGCCTGAGGGACAGGTAAGGGCCTCCCTTGGTTCCCGCGAAGGTCATAATCCATCGTTGCCGCCCGCCTGGGACTCGCGGAACCTTCTCCAGATCCCTTGCGGCCATGGTCAACATCCTCGCCCAGTGCCACAGTGGCACGCCTCTCTGGTAGTTCGCGCCATCCTTCTCCGTTCCCGCCTATTCTGACAGTACTGTCGCCTCCCTCGCCTTTCTCGGCGTCTAATTCAGCGTGCGCATGTGGCGGAGTCGAAGGGGCAGAGGCATACAACAGTTCCGAGTCACTGGCTGCAGTAGATGCCCTTTCGTCCTCATCCTGACCGTGACCGTGTCTCTGAGGGGGAACAAAGTCATCTGGATCCCTGTCGTCGATGATCCGCGTGCCCAACCCGGATCCACGTCCACCTTGCGCATGTTCATTGCTATGTTGTGGGTGTGAGTGCGGGTGTCCCGGCACAGATGGGAGTGGACGGGGGGAGTTTGACGTTGATCTTGTAGCCTGGCCACCCGTAACCGCACCTGCCGGACTTGGGGCTTGAGATCTTCCAATCGTCGGACTGGGGAATAGCGGCCTCGAGAAGTTAGGCGTTTCTCGAGCTGGGGACGTCGGGGATGGCGCTGAAGAGTTCCCAGTGTGACCTGAACTGGATGGGCCCGCGACATTAGGCAATTTGGTATCAATATTGACGTGAGACGGTTGTGGCATCACTGCACTGCCTGCCAACGGAGGACTTAATTACAGTTGATGGGCCTGTGATAGTGATTTGCCAACATGTGTTAGCCTATTGACGGGATATTGATAGTATATCACTCACTGAAGTTATGTTCTCTGCTTCAGAGTGGATGGTGGTGACCACTGACGGGGTCAATGGGATCAGCGGAGGGTCCGGCTCAGGGGCCTGGGAATGGAAGACGGCCCAAGCCACATTCCCGCGCTAGCCTCTGAAAGACGACGACTTATCGAATTTCAACGCCCATCTCTTCTCACGTGCACAGTACTGATAGGCGCCTAATTTCCTCGGAGTTGCCTTACTACTATGTCGAATAGCTAACACAATTTCTCAATGACCAAGATTGATAAATCCCAAGTCCTTAATAATTCCCAGATCTACTCTCAGACTACCGAACTACAATCCATTGGCGAACGGCAGACACAAGAGTTGGCGAGCATTCTCTTCCTCGACTCTGGGAGAGGGCTCATCGCTCACCCCAAACCAGGTCTCCAAATCCTCCTCGATGCCTCTATCCAAGACGCCTTCCACGATTGGGACAGCACAAGGGACTACGATGAACATTGCTGCACCTATATGAGTGGTTGACATACAGTCCGGATTGTATCCAGGTGCAGTTTCAAGCATCTAATCAGCTGATCATCTACAACACCCAGAACATGGAGCTTGGAGAACATCTGACAAAGAACCTTTCTGCCGTCCTCTGCCAAACCCATGAGTTGCCACATCACCAGTAGCCACTATCCACTAGGATCTTACTGTCAAATTCGAAGGTCGGTCGCAAGAGCTCTTTGAGTACTTCAATTGCCAGATAGAGATGAAGTGACTCATTTTCTCTTAGTTCCTTCTCGTCCGCAAGGCCGTTAGTGGTACTGCCAAAATAATCACTCTTGGGACAATGGTATACAAGGATAATCACATACACAGCGCTGCTCAACCGAGTGGGGTCTGTCAGATCGACGAACATAGTGGCTATCTGTGAAGCCGTCGCGATATCCTCATCCTCCTCCAACTCTGCTCGTGATTTCTTCGCTTCGGAAAACATGCGCAGGAAAATCTGAATATCGCTTAGTCCCCAAACTGGGTAAATGGCAGTGTTCTAGCACTCACGCTCATGGTGTTCTTCTGATTTGTGACAGAAGAATAGCTATAAACTGGGAAGAAGCAAGTCAGACATTACCGTAGTTCCCGGTTTCCAGACGTCGCTGGCGAGAGGAAAGCAAGCATCAAGTTGGCTATGGATTAACACCTTGAGTCAGCAATAAGCGCGAACACTCGGTGAGAAATACTCACATTAATACCATGTGCTATACCAGCAAGTACAAGCTTGGACATTCCGAGGCATATGGTTGCCAGGACGCTAGGGTCTCGTTCCTCTCTTAACCTCGAAATAAGAAAGTCGTCAGTGATTTCCTGGCTCTGGTGACACATCAGCAACTCATTCTTCGAAGACAACTTTCAACGAACTTTCTTAGGTTGGGATCGCACGAAACCTACCTCGTGTACCATAAGCATGTCGAAGAAAATCTTGTACAGGCTCGACTTCATCTTACCGGGAGAAGTAAGAATTTGACTTGAAAAGAAGCCGACAGAGCTGAGCGCTCGCCTCTGGTAAAAGATATGAGCCCAATGGGACAGCAGAAATAGTGAGAACTCCAACCTGTGCGATCGAGCAACACAGATCAAGGCAGATCAAGGCTCTCTCGCGGATGTGGGCATCTTTGATGTGTACTGAAGGTATAATTAGGTCGCGCATTAGGCCTTCGAGTGTTGAGTTCTCTTTAAAGGTCTAAGGAAAAGCTTGTTTCGGCATCATTCTAAGTATGATGTTTTAGTCTCGATCCCCTAGATGTGCTCATACACAAACCTACGACAGGTTCCTCGGGCTCATCCATAATAGGATCTCCCGGATCAACGATACTCTCGACAACTTGGATGAGATCCTCCTCGTCTACGGAGAGTTTCCTCAGGACATCTAAACAGCAGCCGACAAGGGACTCGGGAAGCAGTTCCATTGAACTCATATCTCCTGATAACCTATTGAACGGGTGAAGAAGGGACGATAGGGTTGGTTCACTTACTGACTAATTGAAGCATCTTTCGTTTCCCGATCTCATCACTGCAGTCCAAGTTAACAGCCAGCTTGAGCATCTCTGCGAATACCAACTCCTTATTGTACAGATCGTCCTCTCTCTCTTGCAGCTCTGCGTCATCAAAATCGGGTACCAGCTTGTCGTCAATGAAAGCTTGAAGGGCATCTAGAAGGGTATTATATGATTGTTGAATGGAGAATGCGAGCGCAGTCACGACCGGAAGAACCGTCTCCAGCCGAATCTCATCTTTTGTCGCAATGCAGTGCTCGACGAACACGCGAGCAAGGAAAGGCCGCCCAGGAGTGAGGTTTTTCCCAGTAACTACCTGAATTAGGCCGAATTCCAAACGTAAGGCAACATTAAGATAGAACATACCATGGAACTGGATGCTACCCAAAATGTCTGGACATGTCGTAAAGACGCTGAGTAATGCATCTGCAGCAACACCCCCCTGGCCCCAGATCAAACATGTTTAGGAGTGAAAGGATCCCCTTTGCGACCCCTTCAGTTCTTACCACATCCTGCTCAGATTTGACCGCGGCGATATTAACAACATCAATCCAAGTCCCAATCAAGGACGATGTCCGCAGTCCGAACGGATTCCTCCTGGTCACCGAGACCATCTTTTATGATCTGTTCCCTCTGAGCGATGGTGAACGCCCGTGGGTGTGTTGGTCCCATGACTTTGAGCTTATCGCCTTGTTTTGTGTCGAGCTCCAGGACGGCGGTGAGCAAGACTCCGGGAACGGTGGTTTCCGTACCACTCATCCCCCGAGTATATGAGGAAGAGTGGTCGTGGTAATAGGTAGGTTGAGTAGAACGGCTCATCGGACATCACTTCATTTTCGTGAATGTCAGGAAGATTAAGACTGAAGTGGTATGGCGTACGAGGAGAAATCATGAGTCAGGGCATCGAGAAGTACATCGATCACGGAGACTTGACCGCTTTCGATGTCATCATCGGTCTCCACGGCGCAGAACTTGGAGATTGCTACTACTGCTTGCGACCGGACGCTCGCCTCCTTATCACTCACACGAGCTAACAAAGCATCACGGAGCGCGTCGTAGATTTCCTTGCTAGAGCCGCAGTCAAAAAAGTCGATCCATACCATGTAAAAGTGATTCACTCAATCTCTCCGAGATGGGAAACCATTTCCACCAGGGTCTGCAGAACACGGTAACGCACATTCTTGTCCTTGGCCTTCGAAACTCTCAACAAAAACTTCAAGAGTCGTGCCGTAAAACGAGTCGCAGTCGAGTCTTCGTCGTCAACGTCGACGGACCCTTGTGCCCATTTTTCATCCGCAGCTGGTGTACTAGGTGTCAGAAAGTACAAGAGTCATCCTCACCCCTCTCGTTAATGAACTTGGTGACAGGCGTACGCCCCAATAAATTTGATTACTCTATTAGCAGTGGTGATACCCTTTTTAAGGGGCAAAACGAGCACAAGCATGCGATTTATCATGTCCTCAAACAGTCCTTCGCGCCTGTCAGCCCGATGCTCCGTCCATTGCTCACCGATTCCCAGAAATTGGCTGCATCTCAAATGGATTTTGTGGAGGGCAACGCAATTCTTCTGATGGTTTGCATCCGAGAATTGAACTTGGTCGAATATCTTGGATATATTGCAGAAGAATGATATGCAAAGTTTATCGCCGCGTCTGGTTTGCTAGACCTTCCAGGCATTGTGGCTGGCCAGTGTTTAATGAGAGAGAAGCCGATTGTTTCATCAGACGCGCCGCGATCACGTGGCTTTCGCAACAGTCACATTTAATATCTCTCTCAAGACTTTTACAACTCGTTATACATTATATTTCACTTAGTCTGATCAGAACGGAGATAACCCTCAGCGCAATCGCGCATGGACATGCCTAAGCCACAGCTACCCAAGCAAAGGTTTTCCTGAAGAAATAACCGGCCAGGCATGTACGGGACCTAACCGGTGCAGGTTTTCAGCCCGCTCTGCGTGTCATATTTATTGTGGGCTAGGACCCCACAAGGCAACTCGGCGTGAAGTAGTTACAAAATAGTACACACCTGTAGTAGAGCGGTAATGTATTGAGTACGGGGCGGTACTGGAGCGGGTATGGAGCAGTTGGGTATCAGTACTTACCTTGGTTTTGACAGTGTATCAGTGGCTATCCACAGGAGATGCTTTGCCTGTGAAGAATGTACAATAGATTTCACTCGATATCAAACAAAGGACAATGCTCCATTTGTCTGTATTCATTGTCATTGCAGCAGTGCGACAGTTGTCATGTTGCTCCGGTGCTGTAGTTCTCGTGTATTGTGAGCAATTGACAGCGTTCTTGGTTAGTGTGTTGACCGAGGACAAACGAATGTTGTTATGGTTGAAAATAGTTAGTATGTTCATTGTTAACATTATGGTGATGGCAATGGTAGCGGTAAGGTATCGGTGATGTGGTGGTTGGGTGCGGTACCGTAGCGGTGGTGTGCGGGAGCGGGAAATTCTCAAGGCCGCTGCGCTACAGGAACGTGCTTGTTCCCAAACAATATCACAAAAGTGTCAGCGCTCTCCTAGCCCAGGGTTTAAGCACCACGTCCAAGGTGACAATATTCAATCGCCAATTCTGTTCCGTGTTTTAATATACCTGTACGCCTTGATGTCAGGATCAGATTCCGAGATGACATCACTTTCATATGCACTTACACACTTCACAAGATCGCGCAGTCCAAGGCGATGTTAGCCCTATCACTACGCAGGAGAACGGGGAAAGAAACGGTGTAGCATTTGTAGTGGGTCGCTCGAGACTGCTAAAAGCATTTAGCACTCTGAAGAGGAACGTCTTGCAGTGCTATAAGTATTCCATAACCAAAATTCGGTGTGGAGAAGCAACCATGGAGGATCCCAGGCACCCGCCAACATTCCGTGCTCTCCTTCGAGGAGGAGGGGGGCCGGGTGAGAGCATAATTGGCCATTTTGAAAAAGTAATCAGGGGTGAATACATAGCAGTGATTCTTTCTTGCTTATGTCAGAATCACCCGAGCCAGATCGGCATTTGATGATCAGGCTAGTCTTTCACTCATAACTTCGACTATCACTGGGCCATCTTTCTGGAGTGTTTTTGAATCGAATATCTGCTTATTATTCCTACACGAGCGTCGAATTGGCTGGGTATATATTATATCCCTAGCTTGGATGTCTCCTGCTGACCCCATTAAACTTGGATCCAGTCATGGGTCACAGCTTTAGCATCCTTTTCCCCTCTCTCTTCGGCGCCGTTCGAGCAATAGAGAAAAGTCCCTTGGCAAAGCTACCCAAAAATGAGATTCTGATAGCGTGTGTCTCTCATTTCGAGATGCTATCAATGACTCGGCGGTCTAATCGTCAAAGCATTCAATCAGGCTCGTGGGGGTCACAGGTTCGGGGATGAGCCAGGCATGTTATTAGAACTTGGCCTCCACTCTGTTTGACGACCTCGTTCCTAGCTTATTCACGATGCGACGGGGGCATATGCGGCTGAAGTTGCTCCCGAAGAACGCATGGATGACGAGCCGTTCACAACCGAGATCAAACAAACCCAGTTCACGATTCATGGAGTCAACTTTGCGGACTTCCCGCTCGTCTTCATCGACACTCCCGGGTTCGACTTTCATAGACATAACAACGAATACACCGCCCTTATTTCCTTGGCACAATGGCTGGAAGCTAAGTGCGTTTGAGGCCCGCCCTACCCGGAATGCTGCTTGCTCAGTAATATCCACAGTAAACCCAATACCCAGCTTCATGGGCTTATCTATATGCACAACATATGGTCCGAGGACTTGCATCGCCGACCCCCATTCAACTCACCCGACATCCTCGAAAAGTTGTGTGGTCAGGATTGGCCCAAGAAAGTCATCCTTGTGAACTCACACTGGAATCAGCGCGAGAATCCCGAGTCAAGGATGCCCAGAATCGAGAAGTACTGGGAAGAAATGAGCCACGAGGGCTCGACGATGGAGCGTTATGAAGCCTGCAAGAGCAGCACCGCCTGGAGAATACTCAGGCCATTGGTCAAAAACGCAGAGGCCGCCCGTGAGGAGAGCTTGATAGGAGAACTCAACCAGCTGAAACGCCATTTATCCGACGAGGTCCGCCGAAATGTCACACGCGTTTTGGCGAAGAAGGCACAATTAATACGGGGAGCTATTTCAAGGCTTGGGGAATCCCCGGCCCCACTGACACAACAGGAGAAGCAAGAATATGACGCTGTGCAACTTGAGGCGGTATCCCTCTGGAAACAAGTAGAAGATGTCATCACACTCGAACCTGTGGAATTGCGACAACGCTTGGCGTCTGGGCGCTAGTGGTCAAACCTACTGTTCCTGTAAGCCTTGAGCTCGAACACGAGATCACTCAAGTTGAGGAGGCTCACGAACTTACACCCGCATGCAGACTCACAACCCTTACGTCCCTTTGTATTGACGGCTTAATTCAGTCAACTTACCGGAGTGGCGGTGCGGGCCTTGGTTTTACCGGAACCCCCAGGTCGTTCGCAGTCATTTCCAGTCGAAAATATTTGCATATTCGGAAATAACACTGTTGGATAAGATCCTCTGTGTTCGGGGGTCTTTGTCAAGCCACTCCCGCACTGACACCCTCCCCTCCGACTGGCACGAGGGGGTTGTCTTTTGAACTCCCCTTTTTCGGCATTGCTATTTACACAGTTTCCTGATGTATTAATGTTTAATAAACCCTGTGCCCCCGGGCTGTAACAAGTACGGCATCCCCCGAAAGGATAGTTCTCTTCGGGTCCTGGGTTATCCGCTGGCACCCAGATTGAAAATGGGCGGGGAGTAAAGGCGCTGACCACGCTACCTCATTCTTGGGTCTCTCAACGTTGACAGATGGGCTCACTTGCCTTCTAGCCCGAATTACCGTCTTTCCGGGTCCCAGCTGCCACCTACTTAGTTCTTCTCCCCGGCGAGCGACCTGTGCAAGCCCTGTCGGCTCAGGCTGTACGCATCAACACCAACAGCTGGCGCAATCAAGGGCATGAGGCGTCCATGAGGTTTGACCATAGTGTAATTATATATACCCGCCGCGCACTACTTTCCACGCGAGCTCTCATTTGTGTTAGTGCCCCCACGATCGAGTTTCAGCGCAACCTATCTCAATATCATCCCCTTCGATTACTACCAAAGGTAAGTACCATTTGAATACGTCCTTGAGGTGGTCCCACAGAATGCATAGGGACGACAGCTTAGTTGTCGGTCATGGGCTGTATCACATCCAAAGGATTCCATGAAGGAATATTTATTGCGTATGCCATTCACCTGTATACACATCAAGTAATTCACATTCTCCCGTTCAGGGTCGTGGGCCGCACAGGCTCGGGAATGAGTCAGGTCTGCTTCCGAGTACCCTATGATGAGGTAGTCCATGTTAATCTCTATTTAGTTCATTCATGACGCAACCGGCTTGTATGAAGCCGGTATCGCAGAAAATTCTTTGTATCCATTTACACAAAGGATCACACCTGTCACAGCCACTATATCAGGGATCGGGCTCGTCACTCTCATCGATACGCCAGGGTTCGACTACTCCAGAGGCAACGATGAATATACCACGTTCGCCAAACTAGCAAAATGGTTCAAGTGCAGGTGAGAACAAAATTGCTATTTGCTTGAATGTCTACCCACCACGAATGGTGTGCAGATATGGGCGGAACGCCCAACTCCATGGAGTGATCTACATGCATAACATTTGGAATGAGGAATTGTACGGTGGACGATCCAAATTCTCCGACTGCAAAGCTCTCCAGAAACTGTGCGGGCCCGACTGGTGTCGTAGGGTTATCTTCGTGAATTCTCATTGGGACGAATGTGCTCGTAGGGGCGAGGGAAATGCCGTAAACAGGGAGAACTCCTTGAAAGCGGACTATTGGAGCCTTATGCTTATGAAAGGCTCGCCTGATATGGTCCGATATGGACCTCCTGGTTCAGGACTAGCGTTGCGAATCCTGAGGAGCATAATCAGGAATTAAAAGGGCATGGGAGTGTTGGTGAAAACAGGTGGTGTATTTGTTCGTCCTGCCGTTTATTCAGCGTGTTGTTGTAATGATGAATACTTTGGAGTTTAGCGGTTGTTAACCTCGCTGACGCTCCCCTCTGGCCAGGGGAAAGTCAACGCCGTCTTTTTGTGGTATACTCCTCAACAAGGGGACCTATCAATACTGGTGATTTTCTCTGTTTCTATCTATCCTTACTGTCGTCATTGCTTCTGGTCTTTTTGCACACCCTAAATCCTTCTCCATGCGCACTAGTTGCGCTCAATCTTGTAGTACCCATCTGACTCACATAGTCTTAGAAATCGGACTTACGCTGTAGTGGTTATCTGTGTAGCTTACCTGTACGATTCTGATCGTCCCAATTCGGCAAGAATGCTGTTGGTCGCAACAGGGAAACAAGAACATGACACTCACAGCACTTTTGCAGCACCTGGTATTGCCCTCTGGATCCCCAAACCAGAGCCCCTAAATTTTGGGGACCAACTCCACAAGAGCTCATAGCCTCTCGTCACGGCCGAGTCAAAGCCGAGCTATGAGCGGCCATTTGAACTTTCACGAGCTAGAATGCTGTGATGCAATCTCGATCAACTTTTATGAACACAACAACCACTACTGTAAGTCGTACGACTTCCAACACCCCCAGTATCTCTACAAAGCCTCAGTTTGGCTGTGATCTATCGTAATCCTTTGTCAAGTCCATGATGGATTGTGAGCTTGAGAAACTCCTTACAGTTGTGCAAAATCCATTGAAATCCGGGGGATTGACTCCCTGAGCATAATATAGTTTGGCAACATCTTGATCGGTTAGGATGGGAGTCGGACATAACGCTGGACGCCCGCACGACGGTACTGGAAGGAATCTGCTGCGTGCACGCAATGTTTCGTGAACCCGCTTGTCCCTCTAGACTTCACAGCTTCCTGGGATCCTTCAAATTTCATTCGTGTACCCGTGCGCTTTGATGATTGGGCATCGTCCAAGCTTCGGTCTTCGTTGTCCTATTTCTTATTTGAGCTTTTCGTTTCATCAGAAAGTTCCGCGTTCAGAGTAACCACCAAAGCAATATGGATATGGATATAATGACTTGTAGTATAAACATCATCTGTACACACTTAGCCAGAATGCTCGCTCCCCAGCAGTACCCTCACCCTCTGTCTGTCTTTGAGGCCTCTTGATCAGCAATTCAACATCATAGTCCTGGCTCCACTCTCCTATCTATGGCTCATATATTCCGCATCTCTCCCCTCTCATATCTGAACACCTGGCTCCCTGGTGGATTATCCACGTACCTTCCTGTCGATTTGCTTGGGTATTCGCACTGCCTATACCAGAATAACACTCAAATCATTCATCGTACCCACTCCTCGGACCGCTTAGACTCGACACCACAGACTAATTTACCGTCTAGATAATTACCAGGCCGCCCCTAACATCGCCAGAATTCAATGGACCTCTTTTATTGCTCTGATACTGTGCCAACGGGTACTCCTCTAAACACTCACGTACCTGATCAGCGCCTGCCACACATTTTGCAACTCTCACTTCAACGTTTCAGTATTATTGGGATGAAAGAAACAATCTACACTTTAGTTGTACAAGCTCATGTCACCATTTCAGTGCTGAAGGGCTTGAGAATACAAAATTGTAAGCCCTCTCAATTACCCCCCTGGATAGCCCAGCCGCAAGCCCCGGTGTTGATATCGACACTGTAGGTATACCCCTCTTGGGTATCCCTGCTACCACCGCCCTATTATATCATAGCGTGGCCGACAGAATATTTGTGAGCTCCCAAGATTCCATATTTAAGTTTATAAGATTAACCCACCATGTCATCAGTGCACCTGGTGATGATGTCGTTGAAAACAGTCCTGCAGCTACGCTGGTCGGGAATGATATCGCCGGGAGATGTGTTAAGCGCAACAAAGTCACCTAAAACGAGCGTGGTCAGTCAAAAACGCCCGGCAGGAGTGTAAAATCGTGACGTACATCTTCCGCCAACGGGGAAGTTGCCAAGGTTGAAGCAGCGGGAGAGATTATCGGTCATGCGAATCTAGGGCACAGACTTGGGCGTGCGTCTCGTCTGTATACGAAGAGACGGACTCACGAAATTAGTTGAAGCAACACTGTCACAGAAAGGTTCGATGAACTGAGAGCAGTCTCTGGCGCCCCTTATTCCGCCTCCATTCTGACTTGGGGTAAAGCATCCGGGATTCTGGACAGGTATTTGGGAATTAACAAGTGTGCCAGTCAACAGAATGGTAAGAGCCAGCCGCTGCTGTTAAGAGAATGGAGTATAAGGGTCAGTTTGTTTGGAGCTGGGGCGATCCAGTTCAAACTTACAATGTTTATGGACATGATGCTTCGGAAGGTGCACCCTTTGAGATTATTCGAAGGGACTCGGAGTTCGAGGTATCGACTAGACTCATACCAAGGTCTTTTATGCTGGGTCATAATCCCGACCTATCCAAGACTGAAGAGTCTTGGGCTACAAATCGGCGGATAAAATAAAATCGTAATGAGTGCTAACGCCCCTTTACAGCCAATTGAGAACCGGACGATCCTTCAGTATAGCAGTGAGATTCTAAAAATAGTACTACCGTTGGCCCATTTTCTTTCTCTTAAGCGCACCAAGCCACCCCAATATAAGAATAACGGCAGCTGGAACAAGAAAAACACCTGTCAGCTCCCATTCGTAGACCACAGATAGGGAGCAGCGAGGACAATACATACGTCATAGCGCATAAAATCCTCATAACAATGGACAAGTGTACTCGGATAGCAGTGCCCTTTACAGAATGCGACGGGTTCTAGCTTAGAGAAGATCCTCAGCTGACAGTCGCGCCCTCGTGAAGACTTGGAGAAGGGGACCCGTGTTTTCACAATTAGGCGAAACTGAGCCTCGTCAAGCCCGCCGCCCTCAACCGGCCGCGCCGTTTAATCGGTCTGAGTCACGGGTTTATCGTGCGTAACACATGCGCCAAGCGCCTTACCAGAGGCTCTAGGCCAAAAATCCACTAGTCTTCCTCTTTATATGCAGTTCATTAGTCGGGGCAAGGGGCTGCGTTGGCCCAGCTTATTACGCCAGTGGTGCTGGGCACTGCAGGAGGCCGTTCGGCTGCGGCCTACTAGTCGCCTGTCGTGTCTTGTAGATCTGATTGCATAGCATTATCCACACCATCGGAAAGGGTTGGCACAGGTATCTCGCTGTTACAGGAGGATTCAGGATCTCCCACAAATTCTACTTCAAACCAGTACTCTGGTTCCGGGAGGGGTATGACCGGGCAGGAAAGGTTATCTCCGGTGGTGACCGATCCAAATGGTATGTGCCTTTTGGACAAGGCGTCACCCTGCCCCAGCCATGTGGCCCACACCGTCGAGTCATAAAGCTGGTCCTAACCAGTGCGTGTATATTACAACCTGTACTTCACCAACTCTGCAGGCACTTGGGGGCGGCGAATTACTTGATATACCTGTTTCTTGCTATCCGACTTTCTCTGCTATCAATCTCGGCACGATTCGATACATTCTACCACCAGAAGCACTATAAAACCCGGCGTCGCGGATTAAATAAATACTCCTAATTGCCTGGTTAGGAGTTCCAGGAACAAGGGCCAATATTAATCTCAATGCTAGAGCTATATCCCCCTGGTCACTCCTGACACGACCACCGCCCTGAGAGATGGCATTCGTCACGAACTTTCAAGTGCGCAAATTCGCATTAGCAACTCACCAGATCGCCCGGGCAGTTGCTTAGAATCGCGGTAAGGCCCGCATTGCAATTGACTTCGATAATGGGGTTGTTTTGATTGAAAGTGTTGAGAGCAGTAAAGTCACCTAGCACTTGTGATAAGCAAAGCAACCATAGGAACGCAAATGTGCTGAGACTACATCTCTTGCCACTAGCGGGAAGATTGAAGCAGCGAGAAATACTATCACCGACGCGAACCTGTTGGGATGGATCGAGTAGGTATGTCACTGAGCACCGGAAGATCTGTCTCACACTGTTAGCAGGGTCAACCTGAGCAGCATTAGCACAGAATGTGCCAATAAATTGGGCACATTCTGCGACGCCGCTTGTTGAGCCTGAGGAGAAGCACGTAAACGTCAGGCCTGACTGCGCCCGGACAAGTGTGCCGGCGAAAATAGCTGAGAGGACAACCAAGTACTGTCAAAAGGAGTAAGGATGGGACTAATCGGCATACGGCCAACACATTCTGGTTGGAACGCACGGTTTGGATGGACATGTTGATTTTGAGGCACAGGACACTGAAAGGAGCTTTTTGCAGTTGGATTATGGCCTTGTGGTGCTGACTGAAAACTTGCTTTATACTATTGCACAAGCCATCTCGTCCCAGATTGAGGATCCGGAACCATGAAGCACCGTAGTGCGAGCGTGCAACATGCCACTTGCATCTATTTCGGAGACAGTAGGTATGGTCAAGACGGTGGGAACATATGACACCCAAGTCTTGCAATATCCCAGGCACCATGCGAACTTTGGCACAAGTTACGCGAACAAAGGTCCAAATCAAGAACCAGTAAGGATCCATGAGGGGTGTCGAGAGTATCACAGGTAGCTGTTGCGACCAGTACGAATCAAAGAGACTGAGATTTGTTGATTGGGAAAAAGTACTGAACATTTGATATGTTCAGCTACTGCCTAGAACCATGGCAAGTTGATCACGATGCCATAGGTGGCCATTGGTGGTGTCGGATTGTCCCTTCCCATCTCCTGTGGTATGTTTTTTTCTCACGTATAGCTTTTGATTCGAAGATATTTAAGACATTTAACACAATGCTCGTAGTACGAGCACTGTGATCTGCGATTCGTTCGGGGATTACGGACAATTGAAGCGGGCCACGCACCTGACCAGCACTGAACCATCCCGAGTGGACCGCCCCGGACGGGGGTCGCCTATCGCATGGTACCAAAGGGTCTAGTCTAAGGCCTGAGGTTTGTGAGCAGGTCTGCCTCCGACAAGGGTGACTGTTCATCCAAATAGTATATTCAAAGCCGTTCTCCTTTCGCAATAGATTGACAAGAGATTATGGTAGGCTCATGATCAAAGGGACTTTCGAGCGCTGGTGGTAGATTTAAGATCTGATCCCTTGGTAAAGCTCGAGGATATTGATCAGTGCCGGATGAAATCAATTGGACGGCATGTAACGCCACTGGGCAAACTCATGAGTGCATGAGTCATGATGCCGAGACAGATTCGAGTTGTCGACATGAAGCTCCGGGGGACGTACAACGTGCCTACACCGTTGCTCGTCGGACCCGGGTCAGGTAGCGCGCGTAGTGGGTAGGGGGATTGATCATGATTGATCATAATAATCACACCGGGGATGAACGTTCGTTGCGTTGGGATGACTCACGTAGCATGGCCCGGGTAGGGTTGCTCAAGCTGGTGAGTTGTGGGGAATTGCTGACGTCGTTTGTTAAGAATCTCCATGCAGGTCACCGGAAACTTGTAGATTTCCAACGGCCAAGGGGATTGTGGGGGTTGCCTAGTGCAAACATCGCTGCTCAATGGGGTAAATCGCATAGGACTAGTTTGGTTTAGACTCAAGTACCCCAGCAACCGGCCGAGGATACTAATTTGTGTGGGAATGTCCCGTCTTACGAGTGGCCATTGCCGTCCAAACGTATCCACTCGGTGCAACCACAAGTGAAGCGCAGGGAGGGTGGAGGAGAGCATATTTGAAATATGTATTACGTACCGGACCCGTAACAATAGCGCGGCCGATCCGAGGTTCGGACTGGGATGAACAACACCAGGTTTCTATGTTTCACCACCCTTACTCGCATCCTATCCATGAAATCTTACCACAACCATAGCACCACCAGGGGAAACATAAACCCCCTCACTCTCCCCCCCGCAAAGCTTCTCGGCGAGGATGTTCGCAAACCCCCGGAGCGTGCCAAGAATAACCGTCTTGCTATGCTCCTTTGGCGTCTCCAGCTCTGGTTTGAATGTACCTTTGGTCTCACCGTCATGGAACCCTGGGAGCGGATGGTTGTCCGTACGTCCCTAGTCCGTAAAATCGCGGCGTTGATCTAATCTGCTTTTAATCTTGTAGTGACCTTCTTCGCGGTCGTTTCCGTCCTCGTGTGTACTGGCCTCGTCCGCTATTTCCCCCAGAAACTCGCAGGTCTTCAAGGAAGGACAATGTATTACCTATGGGGCCATACTGATGAGTTCCCTACTTGGCTTCCCTAGCTTCTTCAATCGTCATGAACGTACGTCACTTTCCTTACCCATCCGTGGACGGCTACCTCTGCCTCACACTACCCGCCAGACACTCCCGCACTCTCAGATCTCAAAAGCACACTTGCACGCGTAAGACACACGCCTAGACATCATACAAATCTCATGCCGTACCGTTTCATATTATTCATACACACCATCCATACACGCCATCGCCGCGATACTGTCCGCATCCCATGTTGCGCTTATATCCGCGCCTCACGATCCTTCTCGGCTAGTGTCCGGTCTAGATCATTTACTGTATTGAAACTTCATCTACTCTCCCATTCGTGCGGGGCTAGCTGCTGTATTTATGCTATCCATTTCAGCGGCGTTTGTTCCGTTTTTCCCTCGTATCTCCCATGGGCTTTAACTCTTCCTGCGTTGTCACATTGTACTCGTATCCGCTACATCCCGCATATGTCAACATGTTGTCTTGAGACCAATTCCAAAAACAGATGCGGTATTCTATCACATGACAAGATGACCTAGGATGAAATAGCTACGATCCCGAATATCAATGCACTACATAGGGGACGGAAATGAATAATTTACACACATCCTTTAACTACCGTTATACATATGCATATGCGTGCCAAACACGCTCTATCGTGTACAACGCGCACTTACAGGCAGGTAAACCAGCCCTGCAATACTCACAACCCATTAAGCAGCAACTACCAACCAAAGGTCCTGCAGACGAAGATCATAATCAGCAACCACAGCGCAGCATAAGATCGAAAGACCACACTCACTCTTCATGAACCTCAATCCCACCCACTCTACCTCTTCTATCACTATCCACGCTCCCAACCGCATTAACCACATCCCTACCAAGTTCGACAGGTCCGCACACACCCACAATAACGCCGGTGATTTCGTGAATATCCTCCTTCTCCCTCCTACCACCAATGGCAGCCTCCATCTCAGCGTCCACCTCCAATCGTTTCCCTCCATCGTTGCGGTCTCGACGGCTGTTGGATCTACTAGTGCTAGCATGCGGTTTCTCGGATTGGTGGTGGTGGTCCGTATCGAAATGAGCACCGATGGCGAGGGCTTTTGATACAGCGTAATCTATGATTTTCGAGATCCGCGGACGACCTGGAGAGAGTGTAAATCCTGGGATAGAAGGGATGGAGGGTGGCGTGGACGAGGCGCGGGTGTAGTGGACTGATATGCGGACAGGTGTGAATACGGATTGGTGGATCAAGGCCGTCAGTACCGGGAAGAGTGAGGCGAGGGCGGCTGGAAGAGGGGTGTCAGTTATATTTTTTCGTGGGGTCAAAGAATGTATGTAAAAAAAGCTTGCCGGAATCCTGTGTGACCCAGATCAGCTCGATGGCTTTGACCCTGCTCATTCCCTTCAAGTCCTTCTCTATCAGATCCTTGGCAACGCTCAAACCAAAGGTAATTCCGCTGCCACCAACAATGATGACTGCTGCGGAAAAGCTTGCGAAATTCGTGTGTCCAGGACCGCCTAAAACCACCCAGTCAGTAACGAGGCCTTACAGATCAAACAACCCCAAAAAAGCAAGTGTTCACCATAAGGACCTTCAACCCACACCTTGACTTCGCGTGCCATCCAGCCATCCACATAACCACTCATCTTAGCCATTTCAAATAACCTATTCGTCCACCTTCCACTCCTCTTACACATTAAAATCATACCTTCCCCGCCGCCACCTTCGCCTCCTCGCCTCCTCGCCTTCCCCTTATCATTACTGCCACCCGATGGATCTGATACGCCAACTGAAGCGATGGTGAACGGATGCACCTCTGTCCATCCTAACCATCCCATGCCCATGGATAGAATTCGCACCCTCACGTGCTGTCCTGCCCGCCATCCTGCATTGATATTGGGTATCTCCATCCTCGTGAGGTCTAATTCCGACAAAGGACGGATCGTGGCTGTTGTGACGCGCGTTTTAAGTAAGCGGAGGATGTAGTCGAAAGCGAAGAGGCCGATGGTGGCAAGGACGTAGGGGATCAGTGTGGGTTTATGGAACCACAACTAGATGACGACAAGTGAGTTGTAGAAATAAGAGAAAGTGGGTGAAGATCACGTACAGCGGGCATCATGACCGCGAAACATGTCACATGTGTTGCAATGAATATATTATAGGCCTTTTCCCTCCAAAATGCAAGGGAGAAAAGCCAGAGGACGTCAAGGCAGACAAGGGCGACTAGGCCCCATGCATTTGGCGGTAGACGCAAAGAACTCGTGAAGATTCCACCAATGGACCATTTATACGCTGACCGTGAGCAAAAAGTATGAGAATGGTGTGTTCATTCGTTGTTTTTTTTTTGATACCCACCGAACCCAATTCCGTGTAGATTCGCGCCGATGACTACCATTCGACCAGCGAACCGGTGGAGAAAGTTGAGCTGTGTGAATGAAATGTTAACCCCATATGAACAAGTGGAGACGATAAAAAAAAAACAGGGCTTGCCTTCTCATACCCCATTCCCCAAAGCATACCCAACACGTTGTTCTTGGCTCCGTACGCCATCACAAACGGTATATGTGCCGTGGCAAGCCACCCGACTCGATTATAATCCACAAAGAAATTCGACTTGTATACAGTCGCGTAAATCAGAACCCAGAAATACATCGCAAGCACGATCCCCTGTCCAACAGAATAATTGGGCGTAATCCGGTAGCGAAGTGTAGGAAGCATCCAGCGCGAAAACGAAGGACACGAGGCGATGTGTACCGGGTATTGTGCCTCGATCTCGCGTCCCCTAGCGTCTATCCGTTTGAAGCTCTGTTGTTGTTGATGATAGTGATACGCCAGCGTGTGTGAGTCATCAGTAGCCATGTCTTGTTGATGTTGTTGTTGTGGGCTTGTGCCAGGTGAAGATGGAGGAGGATAAGCGTTATGATAAGCCTGCACGATCTTTCCTGAGCGAGAATTCGACCTTGATGGGCGGTAAGGAACGTGACGGAGGATATGGCCACTGAGCCACTCCTGAGAGCCAAACAGACCAAGGCCTCTGGGGAGCCTGTAGAGGGAGATGGCCCCGATAACAGAGAGGAAAAAGATAGTCAGGTTAAAGACAAAGGTGCTGGAACTCTTCTGTCCCGACGCCGTGAACCCAGCAACCAGGACGGACACATCAACAGCCGCCTCAGCCATTGTACTGAAAAAGAGGCCGCGCCCTGGAGATATAAGATAAGGAGAGAGCGAACAAAGGAGAAGGAGAAGGAGAAGGGATAGTGGAGCTAGAGCGCGAGACGCCCAGGCGGCAAATACTTGTCGAGAATGTCCCCAACGTCAAGAAAATTTGTGGGCAGTAACTTATCGGACCTTGGACGGGGAAGGACATCTTGACACCCGAGGCTATAAGTAGACGTCGACGGGAGGAAAACGAGGCTCAGGGTCGCCATCGATCAAATTTTGAACTTGAGCTTCGCACATTGCCCGTGGGACGGTCATTGACTCTGCAGCTCATGTGCTTCATGGGAACTGTAGGAATTTTCTACATTCCCCAGAGAGGTCATTAATGATCGCGATCCGCAGTCGGTTAGGAGGGACGGGTGGTCCGGAGCACCTGTTAAATAGGCCCACTGAGTCAGTTCCGAGTTTCTATTTCTGCTCTAGACCTTCCGAGATAAGTAGCGAAACTCGAAGGGTCGTGTCATCCTAGCAAAAACGCGCCGGGAACAAGGCGGAAAGGAAAACCTTAAAAGGCCACCCCCTTACAGCTGGATGTTGTTCATGCTCTTCGTGCCACTGGCATGCTCCTCGGCAACATAAGAAACCTGGTCGAATTGTCGAGGGTCAATGGGCTGGACCGATCCATTTTTATTGATTGCCCCATGCGCTTACTGCTGATTGGCTCGAGGGGCGAAAGCATGGAAGGCACCCATTTTCGCCTTTCCAGAAATTCTATTCTGATACGAGCCTCGAGGTCACCTCAATGTACCAGTTAAATGCAGTTCAGATCGGCCAAGGCAACAGCTGACCGACTAGTTTTGGATGCCTACTCATTGAAGGCCTTCTTGCGAGCAGTTGAATCCCGACTCCCCCTTCTGTGCTGTGCATCTGGTCACGTTACTACTTCTTCTCTGAGTCTGTTTCTAGTCTGTTGTTTGACAGCAAGGTGTAAATCAGCCTGCGTATATCTTCAGTCGGAATCCCTGTGTCTCCGAAGTTTATAAGCGATATCTGAGGCCATTTAGACTGTCCCTAGGCAGCAGTGATATCCTGGGTTGAAGACACTTTCTGATCGCCTTAGGGGGAATGCAGATGGGGAATCAAACGCACGTTGCGATTCTTGAAAGCTCAAACATCCCTCTTTATATTTGTGCAACGACCTCAAGGTTCTCCCTTATCGGACGGACTCTAAGTCATCGCCTCTGCTTCATCTCGACCACATCGCTCCCTCCTTGATGAGCCTGTACCCTGATGGATCACCATTTAAGCAGCTGCACTGTACCAAATTTATTTTAATTATCCCCGAACGCTTGGCATGCTTTGCGTCACCGAATTGAGGTGACAATGACTCCTTAGTACAGTTGTAAAAATAGTGATATTATTGTGAAAACTGACGAAATAATGATTTAACCTCGGTATGTCGCTAGGGCTTTCGGCAACTCAATGGTTCGGAATATATGGACGAACGGAAGTCGTGTTTCAGCTCCATTTTCTCTCGTCGCTGTACCAAACTCAATGATTCTAGGCTTCTCTCAGTGTGCTATCTCTTAGGATCAGTTGGCCAAGCCGCAACAAGAGAACAGTAGAGTATCAGGGAATTTCGTACATTCTTCTGAAAGGCAGGAATAGCATATCTGATGGTTGAACTGCCACTATTCATCACTTGCACAAGGAGGGTGGCTGAGGTGACCTGGATATATCCGTCAGACGTATCCCAATAGGCTGCACTGTGAGTCTGTGTCCAGCAATTGAAGCTCCGGATTCCCGGAAGTACTGAATAGCCCCAGCATCTCTCGAGATACCAGGCACTGCCCTCTGCCGGCCCTCCATCAAATGTTAGTCGTGATAGCGTACTTTTGATTGTTTGAATAAGTACAGGGGACAATGATTGCTACTAGTTTTGTGGGAAGTTTGATTAAACGAATGGATGCATTCTATCCGAGTTATGCATGAATACACCTATTGATGTTTCCGCGGGGTCATCAAAATGTGCGTGCCGATGAAGCGCTGTTGTTTCGCTAGTCATGGGCGCCACCTCCCCACGATCAAGAAATACATGGCCCTGAGGGCGGGCGTGCCTTGAACTAAAGTGCTGGTAGGGGTATGTGGGGCCAGTGACTCAATATCTGATGACTGTTCTGGCATTGCAATAGGAGAGTGTATCGGAACGTCTAATCGCTCAGTGGTGTTGGGTGGGCGGCGGGAAATGTATCAGATGCCTGGAAGTACGGAACAGAAAGCTCGGCATTGTTCACTGGTGCTCTCCATCACGTGGACGGAATAAAACACTGGGGAGTGATCCGGCGTTTATCCACAATAAATTTCACGATCACAACTCGCTTGTACTTTCTGCCGCTGAGATTAGGAACAAAAACCATTGGCTCAAGGGTTGGTGTAGCGTGGAATCTGCATATACCTTCCGCTGACGATACCATCAAGGTTCAACTTGCTGATAACAACACCCACCACTAGGGGTCGGCACAGATACCTCGGTGACTCAGGAGTATCGGCCCCGACACCAGCTCAACTAGCAGATTCAGAATCTGTTGTGGCAGTGGAATACGTTCTGGTATGTTGCCTCGCATCTGTTGATAAGTGATTCATCTCGGTGAAGAGTCTTAGGCCGTCGTTCTTCCTAAACATAAATACCCCTGGGGTTTCCCGGCCTTCAGCCCCCAACTTAACTCCTAAAGAGACAGCAAATGGTATCTCAGGCAAACGGTTACTGCACGGAGACTTTCCGACCGCTCCTCGCGCGGCTAGTACAAACCCCAGAATACTTCACCCCCGACGACCTCAAAGAAGCCCTCAATCACCTCTTTACTCCCCCACGTTCTCCACCCAGCACAAATCGGCGCATTCCTTACGGCTTTACACATTCACAGAGTCGAACGACGACCAGAGTCTCTCTCTGCCGCAGCTGCAGTCCTCCGTGAGCGCGCGCTCACAGCTGCAATCGAGGACATCGACAACGACTTCGTAGTAGATATTGTCGGTACTGGTGGAGACGGATACAACCTCTTCAATGTTAGCACAACGGCCGCTATCGTCGCTGCTGGGGCTGGCGCTCGTGTCGTCAAGGTACGTCAAACCCACGGCCCCTCAGCATCAGGATGATGGGAATGAAATGTATGTTTTTAGCACGGCAGTCGAGCCTCCACCTCTTCCTCAGGTTCAGCCGACCTGCTTGAAGCCCTCGACTGCCTCTTCACGGCACCAACGCCCGGTACACCTCTCCCCATCGCACGCATACCCTTCACCTTCATCCTCGCGCCTCACTACCACCCCGCCATGGCTTCCATCGCTCCCTTCCGCAAAGCTCTTCCTTTCCGTACCATGTTCAACGTGTTGGGCCCTCTCATCAACCCGGCACGCCCTCGTGGTATGGTTCTTGGAGTAGCCGAGAAGGAGATTGGTTACACCTTTGCGCGAAGTTTACAAGAGGGCGGGGTGGAACGTGCGTTGGTGGTGTGTGGGTATGAGAGGATGGATGAGATCAGTTGCGCAGGCCCCACTTGGGTCTGGGAGCTGAAAGATGGTAAGATCACGCAGGGAACAGTCACTCCGGAGGACTTTGGGTTGAGCAGACATCCATTGACAAAAGTCGTGGGTGGGAATCCCGATGAAAATGCGGAAACGTTTAGAAGGCTGTTGGATTGTGGGGGCAAAGTTCCGGATGATTTGATGCCAATTTTGGAGTTTGTGTTGATGAACGCCTCGGCGTTGCTAGTGGTTGCTGGGATTGCGAAGGATTACAAAGAGGGCACCGAGTTAGCCCGTCAGAGTGTTTTGGCTGGGAAGGCTTGGAGGGCCTTGGAATGCTTTAGGGAAGAAGGGCAGAAAGCTGCTGGTACGTTCTTTGATCCTTTGGAGGCTGGTACTCGGCTGACACGATTTTAAAGCGGAAATACAAAAATGAGAAAATCTTGGCGCTCTCCAACGGATCAATAACTTATGGCATCTACTTCTGGCTGGCCAGAAAAGGTTTGTGGCGCTGTGCCATGTTATATGTGCATACGTCGTTGGTATCTGGTCGTTACATAGCTATGTATTTGTGAGACCCGGGGCTATGAAAGATTTCACTTGTTATTTCGGTTCAGCAACGACACCACAATGCTTGCACTTTCTCAGAGACTCGTCACTCTGCCATCGCTGGATCACCGGTTTCAGCTGAACTCCCAGATCAGTGACATGAAACGCTTCTTCGTAGATAATGGTGGGCTCGGCATGGGCCGGAGAACGGCAGTACCACCTGAGCCGGTCTAGAGAGTGCTTATCAATACTAATTTTAATGGGTAAGACGAATAAAAGGCTATACCAAGGCTGTCTTTCGGACGCGTGCGCTCAACAACGAGTCCGATGGTGTTGGCAAAACGGACCGGGTTGTGTGGAGTGTTCGCTGTGATCGGGGTTAGCTTGACCGGTTGCAGGGAAACTATTGGACTCGCCTGGTAGTAAGAACATCTCCCCCTCTCCTATGTGGATGTCTCTAAACTCGCCGTCATCTACAACTCGTAGGAGCATTCCGCCTTTTTGTTGGTAAAACCACTCCTATTTTGACTTTCAGTCAGTAAATCAATCCTATACAGTCAAAGTTTTGACCCACCTCGGTCTCATTGACGTGGTAGTCGTTTCTCTCGTTGGGTCCACCAACAGTCATGATTACATAGTCTCCCCCTTTGTAGAGACAGAAATTATTGACAGGAGGTTGAAGGAGGTGCTGGTTGTCCTGCAACCATTTAGAAAAGTTGAGTGGTTGAGCAAGTGGCATTCTGGAGGTAGATGGATGTGTTGGTGAATGGGAAACTAGCCCATGGCATCTGTTTTTATATGCTCTGGTCCATGTCTGTGCAACTGATCCGCAAAGTAAAAGTGAAATTAAATTCACTGCACGTGACGATAAGATGAGATCACGTGTGATGGACACACGTTGTGGCACAGAGGCAAATTTGGGTTTCGCCTCAACCTGGTAACGCTCATCCGCCCTCCACATCCTCATGGTAGGTGGGCCTATCTCAACGCTAGCTCACCAGTCGACTTTATCATAATCTTGGATCTCTCATTTTATAATATTCGGGAGATCCCCCCCCCGAAATGGTTTCGACGTCATCGACTGCCGCTCAGGCGCGTGAGATGGAGAAGAAGAGGAAGCAGACACTGGAGAGGGCCAAAGCCAATCATGTTAGTGTGTCTTAATGTAAACTTGAAGACCCCTCTGCTGATAACATTGTCGATCTATCTCTATTTAGCTCTCAAGGCAACTGCAGATGCGACTGCAGTATGCGCGATTGAAGGTCGAACATGGCTGGGTGAGTCTAGCACCCGAGGGCTTTTCCTGCGATACTGAGACCCCAATGCATTGCCTCCAGCAAAAACAAAATTTAAACGAGGTGGAAAACTTGTATTTTCATCACTCGCATCAGCGGGGGCCCAAGCCTTACCCTCCTTCATCCTCTTTCCTCACCGTCACTCAAAATGACCCATCTTCTTTCTCCTCGCCATCCAAACTTTCCGAAACATCGTATAGGATATGGCTCCACTCCTTGTCTCGATCTACCACCATGGACACCCTCTTGGATGCTAGCTCGAATCGTGACGGTGCAGCCGCCGCCAACAGCAGCAGCGGCGCCACCCCGGTGTCATTGCTATCTCAAACCCCAACTGCTCTACAAAGCACCTCGAATGTTACATCGACACCTCTTACGCCACCTGAAGTCCAGTCCTCCGAAGTTTTACACCATGCCCACCTCCAACAAACACCAACTCAGCCGCTCAGTAACCTCCCTCTGCAAACTGGAAACCCACCCGTCGACAACTCCGCAATAACAAGCCTTCTCTCTACGAATGCCACTGGTTCATCCACAATACTCAGTGACGCCTTACTATATCCCAATTCGTCGCAAGTGCAGGTCTCAACGGGTCCCTCGCATACCAACTCCACCGCCATTACCTCCACTCCAGTATCTGCGACGAAACTCAAGAAACCATCCAATAGGACCCAGTCATCACACAAGACTGCGACACCGCTAACGTCCAATGACATGTTCAATTTCAGTGCATCATCCTTGACTTACGACTCGTTCTGGTCGGGACTACAGTCGAAATCATATCCAGGGCTGAAAGGCACCGCAGGAACATTGATAGGGGCACCGATAACTCCGCCAATTCTACCCTCGGGTCTCCCTCCAACCGGCGCACCGTCGCCTTCCCCATCTTCCAACACCCACCCAACCTCCATTCCTACATCCACCACTCCTACGTCCGCGCCGAACTCATTACCGGCATCAATTACGGCACCTACACCAGGTCCTACGTTGATTACAAATGGTACAGTTCAGGATCAGAACCCGTTCTTCACTGGGGATTTGGGTTCTTGGAATCTCATCCCGACCTCGTTATTGAGCAATCCCGCTATGTTTCCATTACTCGCGAATTTGAGCGCATCATATAACGTGAGTGGGAGCCAAGCACCGATAATCAACGTTGGCGCAAATACAGGCGACGTGGGGACCACAACTCCTACACCGCAAACACCTGTGCCAGCACCGGCACCAGCCATAGTGACCGCATTTGTTGGACAGCAGGAAAGCTGATAGGTGTGCCATCATTACCCCTCGGCTCTTTCACTGTCTAGCGGTTGTTTATCTCAGTGATCGTTTCATGGCTGCAAGTGTTCTCAGTTGTTAGTATTTAATCTCATCAGTCACTCATCACTATATGGCCTCCTAGCCTTTCACAGGCAACACTACTGTATATCAAAGTTTCATAATACATTCGCATACTGAAACTCATGATTCTGGTGGCTTCTTTTCGTTGCCTATGAAATGGCTGGAAACCCCGGTACTATGTCTGCAACTGCGCAGAAATCATTCAATCTTACGTTTTCACGGTTTTTCTATTCTTACATCGCAATCCAGAGAGGTTGGAGGCTGGAAACATCAATAATGCTATCATTTTCTCGCCAGCAGAACATGGACATTGGAAAGCTTGGCTTGCTCCTTGTAGCCAAGAAGGCTATTTTTAGCACCAAACCCTATTACCACGGAACGTAAACGCGTCAACTTCCACCCGGTATCGAGCATAGGCACCGATGTGTTTCTGACCTGCTGCGCCCATAATCCAAGCCGGAAATCTCGAGAAAACATATTTCAAGGGATACTCAGTGCCACACAAAAGCTTCGAGCCGACTAGGCTCGCCGGGAACGGGCTTTGCTGGGCACCGTTCTGTTGGTGTATTCTTTTTTTTTTTATGGGTTGCACGCCTTGTGCATCACGATGGATAGATGGTGATGATTAGGAACCTGGCAACTTACATATCTATGATAGGCGTGTAAACGTCAATAGTCCAACACCCGAGGCATAGGAGACCTTGACCCGATCGCAAGAGCTTAACACCGGACCAATAACACGTTGCAGCCTGGTGGAACTTTAAAACCCCAGACTCCCGCCTGGGCGCTCATATTCAACCTTGGGTTACTACCTTACACTTAGTCGTCAGTGTTGTGGGCTTTGCACTCGGCTCCACCAAATACTGCACCGGCGCGACTCCCAATTCATAACTCTGCTTTGTCGCCAAAAGCAGCAATGTTTTATATCCCACCAGAGCTCACAGACCTCATCATCCACAATTGTGTTTCATACCCATCCTCCGACCTTGACTACCCCTTGAACCCGACCGACAGATCTACCCTCCTGGCCTGCAGTCTCGTCTGCAAAAATTGGGTCCCTGCAAGTCGTTCTCGCGCATTCTCTCGAATCACCCTCAACTGTACCCTGGATGATTCACGCTCCCTCGTCGAATTAATTAATTCCCCAAGCTGCAGTTTTCGGGAAACCGTCCAAGAGATTGCCTTCGTCGTCCCTGATCAAAGGACGAGCGAGCGCCCAAATGGAATTGACATTCAGTCACTCGGCAAGATCTTGGATCTCCTCCCACTGAAGTCGGCCATCATCCAAGGCGAGGCCAAACGGTTATCAGACCCAAACCAAGCTCGATCACCCCCACCCCCGAGACCTACTCTGTTTCGAGAACATCTCCGCGTCGCACTTACCCATGCTTTTTCAAAAGCGAGCGCAAACCACACTTTGTTGACAAGACTCACTCTCACTTCCCTCTTCTTCGAGTCTTTCTCAGACCTAACGTTCCTTCTCCACTCCTTCCCGCACATTACGTCGCTGCGCCTCAACAACCTTTCCTTTGCGCTATTCAACCTCTCCCCTCACCTCCCGCTTCAGCAGCTCGAAAAGCTGCATATTAGCGGGGGTCAGGTGATTGTTCTCGTGCTCTCATGGCTGATGTCCGTCCCTGTTATTTCGGCGTCGCCAATTCGGGAACTCAGGCTGGATGGCTTTTCGCAGTCAAAAGAGGTTTACTTTTTGGCTAGGTATTTAGCTGTTGCTCGGATGGTGGAATACGTTCAAGTTGGGTTTAGAGAGGGGTGGCAGGTGGATGGGAGCCGTGCGTTTTTTTCTTTCCCGCCACATGTGATGAGACGAACTAAACTAATTAGCAGAATTACTAAATGAAACTATCCAAGACGACCGGAATGATCTCGCAAACATACCACGTATCGTTATATCCGCAACGGGTGATCGGCCAAAGCTCAAGAAGTTTCCTTAAAAATCCTCTATATCGTCGCTTTCCAACCATTCGCCAGCTACGCCATCTTGTTCGACCCCTTTCGCATGTATTAGTGACCCAACATCTTGTTCACCTTCTCCAAATTTCTGATCCTCGCCCCCAACCACATCTACTTCGTCTAACTGCTGTCCCCTCCGTGTCTCCCCTCTCGCAAACACCAATCTCGAGAACGCCGAATGCGAAGGCGGACACTCGGCAGTTCTTCCCAAAGTACCTCTTCCAGTTGCATTGCTCTGCAGTGCTCTCGCTTTCAATACAGCTCCCATCTCCAACACCACTTCCCATCTACTCCACCGTGATGTGTCCTGGTAGATGCACGTAGACACCATCAGTCCCCCCGTACGACCCCTATGCAATATTGATTGTGCCATAAACACGTACTTTTGCCAGTGATTCTGACCCTCTCGGGGTCGTCATCCAAAACTGCGTATCTCCCACGGCTTCCCATGCGTCCTTCTCTTTGGTAAGGTACTCAAAGTACTCAGGCTTGTACACTTTTTGAGAGCGTCGAGGGACAGGTGAGGGTAATGAATGGAGGGTGCCCAGTGTGAGAAGGTGAAAACGATGTGGATTGGCTTGGTACCACTTGTGCGTTGGACGAAACCACGCGTCAAATAGCATTCAGTGGAGCCTGAGAGACAGAAACTCACCGCTTCACCACCACTGCTATCCACCCAACTAAGCCAATCTATCACACCCTCACACTCGTCGAGCTCGCTGCAAAACTGCGTATAATTTTGATGGATGTAGAGCGAGAATAAGGAGGAATCGATTGATGAGTCTGCATATAATGCCTAGTGATCAAGTTAGTGATTGCAAGGGAAAGGGAGACAGACAGACATGCCTCCACGTCCACACGACTTGCTCTTCTCTCGTGTTTCTTAAGGTGTAGGGGCAGACTGGGTGGGTCCTTAAGCTTCATGTCTAGCTCTCGTTCCTTCTTGATATCTTTCGCCGAAGCAGAGGAGCTCGGAGGGTCCCCCTTGCCTTCAAATCCCACATTTCAGTCAGCTGTTCCAGAAACGCGAGCAGATTGATACACACGCTTATTATACAAAACCCTCCCAATCAGATGAAACAGTGCAAGACTAGACTCCCTCCTTGTAATCGCCTCCATAAGCGCCGTCGACGCGACAGCACCCCGTTTCTTCACCCGCTGTTCGGACTTTACGTTGATGCAGCTAAATTGGAGTGCCATGATCGCGCTCCTGATGTCGCCATTGGCCGACTCGACTGTTAGATCAATGAAGTCTTTCAAAGGGGATACGCGTGAGCGAGAACTGGATGAGGATTTCGCGGAGAGGTGATGCTCGATAAGTCCAGTGAGAGCTTTCTTCATCAGAGTTGGTGCAATGGGGTTGAATCTACCCGATAGAGGTATTGAGCGGTTGTAAAGGGCAAAAGCGAAAAGGCCATACGCAATTTGGGTTACATATGGTCCTCCCATGAGATCCTTGGGCAATACAGCCCGAATATTGAGGATGTCATTTTTCTCCCGACTCCCTCCCCCGGTCCCGCTGCCTCCAGCCGTCAAAAGTTCGTCCCGGGTCTCGCCCCGTATTGTGGCATCGCTCAAAACGATGACAACTGGAACGGGGACACTCGAGTCAGAGGTAGAGACAACGAAGGAGCGGAGTGCGGCGTGGAATTGGTCCCGTGTTTGTGGATGGAGAATGTTCGGAAGGTCTTCTAACAGGATGATGTGTCTCATCGGAACGGAATCGACTCTTGGGTTCGCGGTCCGGGATGATGCTTGGGATCCGGAAGATGAAGGAAGTGTTTCGGAAAAGAGGCTACGGCAACTGGTAGCCCTGTTGAGAAAGGCTTCAAATTTAGCGAAAGTAGATTCGTAATCTTTATAAAGACCGAATGGGCTTGTGTCAATTAGGTATTAGAGACTGTTGAGAAGGACACGGACCAGTCACAAAAGATGAAGATTCTCCAATTGCATTTCGCCATTCCAAAACCTCAAACCCTAGTTCGCGGGAAAGGACCTTTATTGTTACTGTTTTTCCGGTCCCTGGAGGGCCTGTCAAGACCAATATCCTCTGATCATAATGGTTGAGGTTAGAGCTGTGGGGACCTCTGAGAAAGATGGAGCCGAAGCCAAATGTACCCTGTAGCGTCGTAACTTTCCCGAAGGCCCACCCTCGAACGCTTCGACAAACCATCGGCGTACGTCCTCGACTTTCCTCGTATGGACGGCCAGCTCAGCCTACTCAAAGAATAAGTATCATATGGCGGAATAGAGTTGCGTTGGGAACAAACCTCGGATTTTGGTTCGTAAATGTCTATCCATAATCTGTCATCTGTGATATACAAACCTACGTTGAGCACCTTGACACCGTGAAACTCGAGGAGGTCGTACCAGTAATCTTTTCGTCGGCAATGAGTTCTCCAAAGGCTGGCTCGACGGCCCTCTCTTTTCCTTTGCGCCTCCTCGCTGGTGACAGCTGCGATGGTATTGCTGGCGGAGCTGATGAAGACTGTAGGTTGTACTACCGACAGTAATTCAGTCAGGCCTATCCAAGAGCAAGTGACACCCTCACACACAGCTTTCAGTGGGTTTAACCTCTTTCCTAGCGAAGCCAAGGGTTGGCTTCCAGTTAAACTATCCAATTTAACGAGAGTTTGCCTCGCTTGGGACTTTTTATGAGACGATTGTAGAGGCTTTGAAGCCATTCGCAAGTGTGTTGTGTAGATGCCGACACGACCAGACGCGTCGGTCAACTGATGGGGGGAACGAACACGTGATCATAATACGAAACTATTTACATCGCATCTTTGATAATCTCTTCAACCTCACGCTTGATACCGGCCAGCAAGTCTTTCGTAGTTTTCGTCGGCCTCCAGCCAATTGATCTTGAGCGGTTGCCTTTACCGCGGGCATTTGAGCCAAAAAAAATCACGGCCTACCGGTGCATGTACAATGTGAGTACCGGTTCACGTACTTCACACAACGAGAAGAACTCACGGGCAAGTATTTATCTATTTCCTCTTGCGTAAGTGTTGTGGGTTCGGCATCCGAGATCCTCCCAAGCTCAACGAGCGCGCGGCCGACTTCCTTTAAAACGTCATACCAATTATGCTCTCCATTCTCACCAAGGTAGTAACCCTCGCGACCATGACCAATGGCTTCAGGATTTTTCCTAACCGCATCAAAAACAATGAGGTATAGATCGGCGACTGTCATATCTTTCATCAACACTTCTGGTCAAGGAAAAAAAATACGCTACGAACTCACCATCGTCAATATGAACATTCGCCCAAACATTCACCCCCTTCCCAACGACCCCTACGCGCCTCCTCTGGAGTGCGATATTCACAAGCAGAGGAATCTGAATCGAACGCTTATTCATCAAACCTGCATCCACTAGTTTTCCTGAGGCGAGCCCATAGATAGCACTAGGTGCGATGAGGTACGCCCTGACGTACCCCTCCTTATCAGCTCGAATGATTTCCAGGTCAACATCGCGAAGGTGTGTTGACGACAACTTGTCAAGTTGATCCGGGTCAGCATCATCCCATACAACATCCGAGGCCCGAAGGCCGAGTTCATCGTCGGCGACAACACCAACTCCAGACTGAGGCAAATGAGTGTGGGTATTAGTGGGACGAAAGAAGGGTATCATACGGTGTGGATAAAGATCGGGGGCTTCCCTGTCTTTTGGTGGTTTCTCTTCAACCCTTGGAGCATGATCTTTGCTCCTTCCAGGTTAGTAGCGTCCACCTAAATGTGTTCATTAGACCTCAGGAATTTGAGACAGATTTAAGAGTAACTCACCGTATCAATTACGATGTCAGCTGCTGCTGTCAAGTCCTCGAGTAATTTGGCATCACTAAAGGACCCAACCACAGCATTCACACCAAATTCCTTGAATTTCTCTGCTTTTTGGGGACTGCGCACAATTGCGGTTATTTCAAAATTACCCGCCTCAGAGTGCTCGAGCAGCCGTTCGAGGATGGAGCCACCGATGTAGCCTGTGGTAGCCGGTGAGCACAAGCATCAAACCCAGGCCGTGGAGAGTTGTGCCTACCTGTGGCACCCGTGATGAATATCTTGATCCTCTGTGACATTTTCAAGAGTTCTGTACTGTGCAGCTGGGGTGTTGAGTTTGTTGTCATTTTGAGCCAGCGCTGGGTAGCCCTTTATACTACTCGATGATCTTGCTTTTCCCAGCATGGCTTTCCCCGGATACAAAGATCAGCACAACTGTTGCTCCCTGCATCCATCATACACTAACTGATCGACTTGCGAAGGATGTGCCCCATTCTTGCCCTATCAATTGATAGTATGTTATATATAGGAGCTACTGGAATCAGCGACACATTCGGGGCCACAGACGCACCTTTGGAAGAAACGAGACTCCTGCGGGGTATAGCCGAGCTCGGCAAGGCTCATGCGCCTTTCATAGAAAAATACATGAGCATGTGCCGCTCATTACCCATACGATTTGACTTCTCCGACTGGGACCGCTGCAACATGGCGAAAAAAAACAATATACCATTGAAGGTTTAGATCCTTGGCAAGAAGCCCTTTACTTCTTCGATTGACCCGATCAACACTATTCCTCGCTTATTGCTCACTCCCATTTTGACTACCATCCAAGGCAGAACACTGACAAGTCCCATGTGATTGGTCTCGTAGCCTACAAACATCTTATTCATTAGAGCGATGGGGACGGAGGTAAGCGGGGATGATATGTTATGGGGGGAGAAGAGACATGTGAGAAGACTCGTTAGGACGTACGCTGAGTAAGCACTAGTAGGAAACGATAAAGAATTTGATGATAGAGACTACGAAGCCCGCTCCACGCCGTGATGCATACCGAACGCAAAGATATGATCTATTGTGTGGACAGCACTAGTGCAACCGTGCAACTGTTTACCTCAAGTTCATATAGTACCTCACATCTCACTACATAAAACCCTTATTAGAGCTTCTTGATAATCGCTTCAACCTCAGGCTTGATACTGGCGATCAACTCTTTGGCAGTTTTCGTTGGCCTCCAGCCAATTGACCTTGAGTGGTTGCCTCTGCCGCGGGCATTCGAGCCCCAGATATACGAAGCCTACCGGTGTACAACGTCAGTACCAGCACAGATATTTCACATAACAAGAACTCACACCACCCATGTACTTATCCATCTCCTCTTGTGTAAATGTCGTAGGTTCCGCGTCCGAGTTCCTCCCAAGTTCAACGAGCACACGACCGACCTCCTTTAAAACATCATACCAACTATGTTCTCCATTCTCACCAAAGTAATAGCCTTCGCGGCCATGCCCAATGGCTTCGGGATTTTTTCTAACCGCGTCAAACACAACGAGATATAGATCGGCGACTGCCGTACTCTTCCATCAACACCTCCGGTCAAGGCAAAAGGTATGCTACGAACTCACCATCGTCAATATGAACGAATGCCCAAATGTTCAACCCTTTCCCAACGACCCCTGCGCGTCCCCTCTGGAGTGCGACATTTACAAGCAGAGGGATCTGGATCGAACGCTTATTCATCAGACCTGCATCCACTAGTTTTCCTGAGGCAAGTCCGTAGATCGTGCCAGGTGTGACGAGGTACGCCCTGACGTACCCCTCCTTATCAGCTCGAATGATTTCCAAGTCAACATCGCGATGGGGCGCTGTTGGCGACAACTTTTCAAGTTGATCCGGGTCAGCATCATCCCATACAACATCCGAGGCCCGAAGGCCGAATGCATCGTCAGCAAGTATACCGGTTCCAGACTGAGGCAAGTGAGTGTGGGTGCTGATGGGACGAGAAGAAGGGTATCATACGGTGTGGATAAAGATCGGGGGCTTCCCTGTCTTTTGATGGTTTCTCTTCAACCCTCGGAGTATGATCTTTGCTCCTTCCAGATTATCAGCATCCACCTAAATGTGTTCATCAGACCTCGGGAACCGAGACATATCTAAGAGCAACTCACCGTATTAATTACGATGTCAGCTTCTGCTGTCACGTCCTCGAATAATTTTGCATCACTAAAGGACCCAACCACAGCATTCACACCAAATTCCTTGAGTTTCTCGGCCTTTTGGGAGTTGCGCACAATTGCGGTTATTTCAAAGTTGCTCGCCTCGGGGTGCTCAAGCAGCCGTTCGAGGACGGAGCCGCCGATGTACCCTGTGGCAAGTTGGTGAGCGCGACCATCAAACCCAGGCCGTGGAGGGTTGTGCCTACCTGTGGCACCCGCGATAAATATCTTGATCTTCTGTAACATTTCTGAGAGGTCTGTACTGCACAGTTGAAGGTGTTAAGTTTGTTGTCGACTCGAGCCAGCGCTGGGTAGTCCTTTATACTACTCGATGATCCTATAAATCTAATCGGGGAACATTGTATTAAGCAAAGCAACACAAAGATCGGCGCAATTGTTTTCCCCCGTGCCCGCTATACACTTACGGACCGACCCGCGAAAGATGGCGAAATTCTTGCCTATCAACTGATACTATGCTATAAATAGAGGCCACCGGATCAGCAACACATTCGACGGCCCGGCATACCTTGCAGACGAAACGAGAATCCTGCAAGGTATACCCGAGCTCGGCGGGGCTCACGGGCCCTTCATAGAAAAATCACACGAGCATGGCCGCGCTCATTTTAACTTTTCTGGCTGGGGGCCTATGCAACGTACCGAGAAGATAAATTGCTGCTGGAGGTTTAGATCCTCGACAAGGAGCTTCTCGCTTCTCCCTAAGTCTTCGATCGTGATTAACCCGGTCACCGCCACTCATCGCCCGTTACTCACTCCGCGCTTTAACTACCATCCCAGGCAAAACACTGTCAAGTCCTCTGCGGTCGGTCTCGTAGCTTACAAAATTATGACTCATTAGAGCGACGAAAACGGGGGCAAGCGGGAGCAACATGTTATTAGGGGAGACATTTATGTTAGAGAACCCACCAAGACGTGGACTGAGTCAGTACTAGTAGGAAGCGATGCACAAGATTTTGATGATAGAGACATTGTCGGCGAACATCGAACAAGGTTGCTATTTATAAGACAGGATTCTCACGGATAACCGCGGTGCATCTAAGAGTAAGTTCCTCAGGGCCTAGGGGCTAGTTGAGATTAAATACAGAGGGTGAGCAAGCAGGAAAATACCGAATGCAAAGACGTGATCCATTGTGTGGACAGCACCTGCGCAACTGTCCACCTTCTCAGACCTATGTAGTACCTCACAGCTTTACTATTTTAAAACCATTATATCCTCGAATAATATATCACAGAAGCAAATGTCCGATGATACACAGGAAGGGGGCAATCAACGGTGCTCTCTATGGAATCCCCGAGACCACGAGCAGAGGGACTTGGACAGACTGGTTATTCATCAAGCCTGCGTCCACCAGCATTCCTGAAGCGAGCCCGTAGATAGTGCTAGGTTACCCACGAAGTATGCATTGACATACCCCCCCCCCCATTTCAGCTTGAATGAATCACGATAGGGTGCTGTTGGCAACAACTTGTAAACTTGGTCAGAAGGGTCGGCGACATTCATCCCTATACAAAACCCGAGGGGGTTGGTGATCACCTTCCCGTCAGCGAGGGAAGCCGGTTCCTGACTGAGATGAATGAATGTGGGGTATCGGTGACCGTGACGAGGAGAAGGTAGCATAACGGGGTGTGGATAAAGGTTGGGGGCTTCCCTGTGTGATTTTTGGAGAAAACACTTGCCTCCCCCCCCGCATTTGACCTTTCCTAATCGTTACTATCATGGTAAGAAAACAGGAACATGGAAATCTTGATCGCCGGGTATGAACGCATCCGCTACTGGGTACCAGGGCATCGGTAGGTTTCTTCGAATGCTTTGGGCCCTAGTTCATGAACCGTGTGTGGATAAACATGTATGCGACTACATATATAATCAAATACTTGTGGACAGGCCACACCCAGGAAACCGGCACTTGTGTTTATAAGTACGCTGAGAGTTTCCGAAGCCAAATATATCATATACTGTGGGTAAGATAAATCTCTACAGGAAACTTCCAGAGCGCCCTTCAAACCCAAATACCCATCATCGCCGATATAGTCCTCTAACTCGAGCTGATGCCGCGTGAATCCAGCTCTTAGCGCCAAACTCCTGCACAGGCCCCAAGTCCACCTCATGTTCATCTATGTCAAATGCCTCAAATGGTACACTTCCATATGTTTTAAAATTCCATCGCACATCCGTGCCTGCGCTAAGCGCGTGGAGCGAGCTGTTTGTCCTTGGACTTGCCTTTAGAGGAATATATTCATCACAGTCGCTCCATCCCTGTCCAACGCCTGATCCGTTCACCATGAGATCCTCTTCCCCGTCCAACGTCATCTCCTCCTGTGCCCACCTGACGAGCATGCCCTCCCCGGTTCTGAAGTGCGGCAAGTGCTTGCAAACTGGCTTTGACAATTGCTTCAAGTCAGTGAAAAGTGGGAGAACGGAATTCCCGGCGGACTGCAGGTGCGCAAACGCGTATTGACGGGCTTGCGGTGAAGAGATTAGTATTGCAGTAGAAATCACGATACACCTTGAAGTAGTTGATTAGTGTATATTCTTGGCTGAGCCTCGGATAAATACACACCCGACCAACAGGGCAATGATGCCCAACCATTTTCGCGAAACACCACCCACGGGAAGACCCCCAGTCACCAGATCCTCTTCATGAGACTCTTTATCCCCGTCCTCATCGGAGGGCTCCGGGTCATTTTCCTCTTCAGATGTCCGAAAGCCTCCAACGGGGCACGCATGCTGCGTATCCCATCTTAGGACATGTATTCCGGCCAACTCGTCGTGATACTCCAGCTTCTCTACTTGATTGCAGGCCAGGGTGACCTTTGCACCGACCTTGCCGTTTATCAGCCACAGATCAAATTCACGTCCATTGCGAGCGAAGTTCTGAATATAGACTGATGTTTTGTCTTGGGGTGGCCCTGCAACTATCGTGGTCGTAGTTTGTAAGCCATCGTGTTCGTGTTCTGAAGATGATGAAATAGGTGTTATTGACATTGTAGAATATTTCCATATAATCACGAAACGCACCAGTCAAGCATATCCGAGTTCCCTTCGGACACTAAACACAATGGGGAAAACGGCTGGGTAAGTATTACGAATAGAACGGGTGTTGGAGATGTTGAAGGGGTAGAAGGATCCCCTCGGACGTGACCTAGTGGCATAAATCGGAGCGAACTTCAATTCCCGGGCGATCATTTAATTTCACCCGCCATCGCGTTGCTGATCATGAACAGACCCTCATCCCCAACCCTTGTTCGCAAAATCAAACAACAGCAACGATCAATCACTCACCGACTCGGACTCGGATCGGGTGGCACCACCCAAAGTCACCATATACGCTCTCCTCTCCCACTCGGCCTTCGCCTTTCCCTTTCCCTCGAATTTCGTACTTTCATAACTGGGACTGGCCTTGGCGGGGCCATCGTCGTCATAATCGATCCGGATAACCTCAGCACGAGAAAGCAGGGGACAGATGTCGTAAGTGCGGCTTTTGAACTTGAAGGCACACCCAGCCTTCAGATCAGCATGGGGGAATAGGACGATATCATCGCCGGGGAAATTGTGGATATTACGGCGCGGGGTGGGGTTAGTGGAGGATGATGGAGTGTAGTCCGGGTCTGATGTAGGTACCACGATAAGCCGTGGATGTTGATGAGGAGGAAGAAGGGACCGGGTAGTCAATTGGGAGGGATACGCTCCTGGCCTCGCAGGCCCTGATCAGACCGAGGTTGAGTGCAAATAGCCCGGACAATGGAGAGGACGTCGAGGCCCCAAAGAGGGCTATGGAAAATAATGCCAGTGGTGGAGGGACCATCGGAAATCGATTATTCACTGGTATCCGGGGCAGGGGTAAAATGGTGAGAGAAGGTGTGCCTCCCTAGTAGACTTCCCCCCTTACAGCAATGGGGGACGGAGGGAGAGAGGGAGATACCCCAATTAGCGAGCCTGAGGGTAGTTACTGCTGTAAGCTAGCCTAGAATAGCGCTGTTGAGGCTTGTGCTGCCGGTATACTCGGATGGATGATAAAGGGGGGGGGGGGAAGTGGCCGTCGGGGTGTCTCTGGAGAAGCCTCGGCCTTCAGCGCCTGATATAAGTATGATATTTTCCGCATCCTATTTTACACTGATGACGCAGCACCAGGAGGAAAAGGATTCTCTTGCAGGGGCCCCGAGATGTTTAGGGTGGGCGAAGCCCGGGGCTAATTTGTCTGTGGGAGGGGGGTGGAGGTCAGGCTGCTACTTCTGGGCGTGTTGTGGGGATTCGGGAGGGCATGATGAGAATAACTGCCTGTGTCCGGTCATAGTGGAGTTTGGCTCATGTATTGGTAACCGTCGTGACGTCAGTGCGTATATAAGCGCCGACATAAGCGCGCCTACAAGAACCCTCACCAGCATGTGATGCAACCACCAAGTCCAGCCCATTCCGAAGGCTACAGAGTCAAAGTTGGCTATGTGGATGACACACGTCACTACGTACTGGAAGCATTAACATGCCTTTCAGGAGCTAACGCCCTCTCTACTTTGTACTCCCCAACACACCTCCCCCCGATTTCGTTTCCATGCTCATGGCCCAGCACCCGAGATTGAAAGCCTGAACGCTGAGTTTTGAAGATACTTGTCCCCGGGGGAGCTTTCTACGGGGCAAAAACATATATTGATACAACAAGAAACAAATATGCTATAAATCCAGACTCCTTTCAACAACTTGAACTCGAGAACCGCAGTTGACAGCCGTTTTTCCCAACAGCCTGAAACTAAATTTCCAGCGCGACGCAAGTGAGAGAACTAGAGGCCCAGTCCGACCCCCTCAATATAGATACTCATATACACCAGAGAAAGATAATTGAACGACGACGGAACAGCGAGAAAGCAGCTAGTAAAGGAATGACAACTGGTAGGGATAGCCCGGAAAGGAACACGGCGCGACTTCTACAATGCGAGATTATTCTTTCGCTTTCGAAGTTTCGCTGGGTGTGTGAGAGCTCTCGCTCGACAGAGGAGGCTTTTACAGGACAACAGGCGGTGCCGCCCGCCCACTACTTGAAGACCGTGTTTCCGGATCCACTTTGCTATCCATAAAAGTGGAGACGGAAATGGCCACAACGTCGGACCGGCTCTGTACAAATAAGCCACTTGTTGGTTTTTTTTTTTTCTTCTGCTAACACTCCAAATTTGTGGTACGCACTTTTTCAGCGGAAATGGGTGTTGCGATCTCCGGGTCGAATCTTCTCGAATTAGAGAGGTGAGAGAGATGTATAGACACCGGCTCGTCTAGGTTTTTGCGGAGATCCTCACGAGCGTTGAGCCTATTCGGCGTCGAGTTATTCCATGACTAAAGGAAGGATTTGATATATGACTCACGTGGCCAGGTAAGAGTTGAGGTACACTATGTGTGCATTCCATTTCTATCAGTATTCCGGGAACTCGGAGAATGGAGAACGTACGTTTGCTGAGAAGAAGGTAGAACCCTTAGCCACCAGCCCATCAATACTTTACGGCGTACAATAGGCTCCATAAAACTTACCAAGGAAAACAAAATTATGCGGCATCACAATATATGTGATCATACCGGCAGCTGCGTCGATACTAGTAGGCAAGAAAACCACAGGTCACAGCTCGAAATAACAGGCAAGTCAAAAAAGACGACACATACGCAACAAGAAGTCCCGTATTGATAGTGTAGAACATGAGAGTTTGAATGAGTGAGTCGGTTCTCTGGAACCCGGTCCGCGATAACCAGAGGTAATAGCATAGTGAGAGTGCGACGAGAAGATCGGCTCCTGTACCGGCGGCGAAATTGGCATACATGAGGGGCTTGGGCCACGGTTATTACCGAGGTACGAAAAAAGGAGCTTCTTAACGACGCACTGAGAGTGATTCGAAGATCCAGGAAACTGCTAAGCCCAAAGCTAAAAGTGGACGTCAGATGAATGCTTCCAATGCTCTGGCCGATACGTACGCTTTCCCAGTGAATGACTGTACGAAAAAAGAGCGGGGAGTGAGAAACATTAGCTTGCTTGGGTTATGGGCTTTTACCCACCGAGGCCGATAACTAGGGGGACAGTACATCCTGTCAATCATTGGGATCGGAAACGATCAGACAAGTACTACTAACCCAGGTCCGCCATCGACACAATCATCTTAATCGCCCTTAGCACATTGCACCACAAGAGTTAAACAGAACCTTACGATAAATCCAGAAAGAAATATGTTTTTCCCGCTCACTGGATAGAATATGTCAGCTTTGATATAATGATGTAACATCACAGGAACATACATGACCAAACTCGATGAGCAAAAATAGTCCGGATAATAAAGTTAGATATGGACTTTAGGGTATGATCAGGCTTCTGAGCGCTTGAATCGGGGATGAGACTCACCGTGGCAGCAACGTGGGTCTAGGCAGTACAACAACAACAACCACAACGGAAGTTGTGAATGAGCGAACACTTTCTAGAACTCTTGACTCACGATCACACTCCAAACCACGACTAGCATAGCCGTCGGCCTCAGATAGTTGGTGACCATATAAAAATACAAGAAATGGCCATTAAGGGCGGCGTCGAAAGTGTCCAGTGCCCTAGTAGACGCGACGGTTTGAGTATGACACAGTCCAAGACGGGATGGTGATTAGGTACTCGCCAGAGGAATGCAATCTAGTCATCCCAAACGCGGGAACAAAAGAATTTAACAATCCGTCATAAAACGCCGGGTTTGTCGGTAATCTCACCATCCACTTGAACACCATATTATCCCCTGGATCTGCGCATGAAGTAGTTGTATGTCTGCACGCAGGTTACCCCGTAAAGTCTACAAGCATATTCGCAACCAGGTTCATTCGAACAAGTCAGGTTTCACGTACGCTGTCGCAGCCAAGCCTCCTACAAGCAATGCCCCCAGTGTGTTGTCAAATTTGAAGTTCGCCAAGTTGAGGGCCATGATTGTAGAGCTTCGAGTTGTAACGACCGGAAGGGAACTGTGGATACGTGATGATATGGCAGGTTCCAGGTAAGGCAGAGCCTCAGGTTAACCCAGCAGGGGAAGGGACGAAATTAATCAGTGGAGTGAGTTGGAAGTATAAATACTGTTGCAGGGCGCTGACACCCACAAGACGGAAGCATCCCGCTAACATTCCTAGACCGCGCTAAGGAATGTCATGGGAGTGTCTCCCGAAAATGATCTTCCTTTTCCTTTGGTTTTTCCCGGAAGACCGATAATCTTGGGTACCGTGAGAGAAATTATACCGTAAATTCGCCCCCCAACGCAGGGACCACTCAAGGTAGGCATCGGCTTCTGGGCTCGGCAGAAGAGGGTCGTATGAGGCCGAAATGGCTTGTGCAAACTTGACAGAACCAAGCCACCGTGTCACAGCGTCCCTTTTTTTCCCTCAAATGCGGATAAGTGAGCGACAGTTGCGCGTCAGGCTTGCTTGCTTTCGGCTAACTGCATCGGGCTTTGCAGCGCAAAAAAAAAACAGAAGTCCGCGAGCCAGTGGGTAGATGCACTCTTTCGCTGTAGATATAGCGGTAACAATCGAGACCGGGATGACGGATAACCGGACAGGCAAACCACGAGGGGTGGTAATGAGTTGACCATTGCATCATACTTAGTGAACGTTTCGAGTCTTACGAAAGCCTCTGTCCCGTGCACATTGAATGCACTGCCGCACGGACCATCCCAGATCTCGGAACCAGACTCCTACCTTCCGCCTCCGATAACGCTTTTTACCAGAAATATGCACCAAAGCCACAAGAGCGCTACTGAGTTCTGCAGGTCCTGTTCCACCAAAGACCAGCCCACTAGGTTTCTGACAAACATACCAGGAATCTCGGACTCATTACGCCGCCCCCAAGCCAAGCCATTCATACTCTCTACTGACTATTCCCACACGAAGGTTAAGGTTATAAATGTATACATCCAAATCTTTTCCGCAGCCCTGGCATGGAACCATAGAAAAACAAAAAGTCCAACTTAGTGCTGATACAAATCCCATCAGGCACAACGGTCACGTTTGATAATCAAACATCAATATTCAATAATCACCAGTTGCCGTCGACCCCCAGCGTCAATCTAAGAGCGCGCGCCGCACAACGCGGCCCATACCTCTAGAGGTCCCAGAGTGCCTCTGAGCCCAAACCATCCGCACATGAACGTTGAGCCCCACAAATACACGTTTACGACAAACCATGAACTCTCTCCCTCCCATCAAAGAGAACCTCGGTTTCAAGTCGGCGCAAAGTGCCAATTTAGCTTCCGAGTTACCCTATTTTCCACACTTGGACGACAACACAATTGGGGGCTGAACTCTCCATCCGACCTTACCAACTAACCCTCGATATTTTCTGGGTGGTTCGAAACTTCTCATACGACCTACTTGGGCCATCTGGGATCCACCCACATGAAGTTCCAATTTGGCCTTACCCTACTATCCGACACACGGGGTCTGGAGGAATAACGAGATGAAAAGCTTCCGGCCCACTCACGCGACCAGGTAGAAAAGAGTTATTGAAACTTTGAACCTACTGTAACAGGCTACGCTTGATCCCAAACATATGTACAGTACAACGTTTGCGCCGGAGTCTCGTCAACACTCCCGACATGATTCTGATGTATTTTCCCGCTTCCCCATAAATCTTCTCCAGAACATCATTTTCGGCGCGCTTCGAAAAAAAAAAAAAAGATTGGAGCAAAGACAAGTTGACACCAATCCATCGAATCAGCGACGTCTTCTTTGTTTCTTAGAAGCGTGGGCAGAGCTCTCCATAAGTACACGCACACGTACACACTACTGCACGGACCATGGCAACTGCCACCGCCGTCCATGGCGCCGCACAGTTACCCCCCTTCTTTTTCCCTTGTCTCCCCACACCATCATTTTCCATAAAACTATTGCCTTCTCACACTGATGATGGCGCCACAAGGACCAGAACCTTTGCCAACACCCTCACGTGCCCGATATCCAACGAGTCGAACCTCCATACTCAGAAGCAGTCCGTGCCCAAAAATAGCCGCGTTTGCCCTTGACAGGCATCGGAGAAAATTTTGCTTGTCATTAAAGGCTATCGTCACCTATTGTCCATGCGTTCTTCTTCGTCATCGAGGCAATCCGTCAAACAGGCCTGGTTTGGGCTTAGAACGGCCCAGAAAATGGGCTATGGGTGTAGTCACAGTGACTTTCATCTCCGACAACCTTGAACTAGTGAATGGTGAGGATGGTGCTTATATGGGCGGTATTGACGTTGTTGCTTAACTGAGGTTCTCCCGTCCTCTATCATGGCGAGCAGCGTCGAAATTAGTCTCGGGACCAGAGCTCCGTTGATATGTCCATATTAATGAGCGGGGTATATTGTGGCGCTGAGTAGTAAGATTATGATTTTAACATATAAAAGAGTGTGGAAGAAGCCCGCAATATGGTACATGGCTTCATTACATATGCTAAACGTCGAGACACTTGTCGACACTGAAAACACGGACCATTCCTTGATTTACAAAGTAGAGTCGGACTGATTAATCAATTCCATCGCCTTCTCTGAACGTGGTCTGATATCACACTTGAAAATATTGGGTTTCCTGCAGAATGGAAGCATCGTCAATGAACGCGACCCAGGGTGGATTTGGTCCCAAGGCGCCACAAAAGGGCATGAATGAAGCCGAGGAGACAGCATCTAACCGGGAGAGGAACCTCGGGTCACCTCGGTGACGAAGAATGCCTTCCGTGCCCGTGGACCGTGGGAGAGAATGCGGAAGACTACTCACCTAAAGATGAAGTTTTCGAAAACAAGTTCGGGCTCGATGACCTTGCCCTTTTCATCAACAGATTTGCTGATATCCAACGTCGCGATCATGGATGCAACGGCCAGCCATATAGACGAATCCACAAGATCTGCACCAGGACATCGTCTACAAACCAGATCAGTGCTGCCGGATGACGCTGATCTAACAAGACCAACCTTCTTCCAAAACCGAAGACATAGTTGCTCGGGTCCCGTCTTCTGGCAGTCTCGTCATCCATTTGCTCTAAAAACCTCTCCGGCCGGAACTGGCTCGCGTTGGGATACAATTTCTCATCACGCATTATGGCCCTGCATGAAGTCATCAATATCCGCTGGGTGTGGGCCCATATCAATGGACTAACCAAATATTCCCGAATATCTGCGTTATCGTCGGAAAGAGCATCAGAACATATGTGCTTCGGGCGGATAACCAAAAGGAGCTTACCAGTGATCCTTTAGGTATATGCATGCCGCGGTAAACGTCATCTTCCACCAGTTTGTGGGGTAGGTCTAACAAGCGCTGTCAGCAATCCAATTATTCTATCCGTCCCAAATCGAAACGCACTTAGAGGAACAGGAACACCCCAGCGAAGCGATTCATCCACAATGGCTTGTACTGGAAGATGAATCATGTCAGGAGAGTGTTGAAAGTGTCAACTCATCATGGCACTCACCATATGGCAGGGAAGCTCTATCCCCGATGGTCGGGAGTCTGTCCGTTCCCACCACAACATCAATCTCCTTCTGTGCTTTCACAAGCACCTCAGGGTGGAGCAACATAGCTATAATGAAATGAGCAATAGTGGTAATGGTCTAAAAATATACAACGTTGAGATTCTTTTCCGGAGCTAACAAACGGAGAACGTTGCGCACTGTATCGGCACTTGCAGAGTACATGGAGTTTGCAGTCCACTTGAGATCGAACTCGAAGTTCTCTGACATTGCAGACTTTTCTTCTTCCAAAAGGGTGGAGCAGAATGACGGCTTATAGTCGCCGGTTTTCTGTTGCGCGGAGTAAATAGCCTGTAGGTTTTAGCCAAAAGGAGACTTACCATGCTATTTTTCACGAATTCGTATGGCTTTTCCACAAACTCTTCCATCTTGGCCTTCCACTTGGCGGCCTTTCGTTTGAAACCCGCACCCGGTGCCCAATCAGGAAGGTGTTGCAATGCTGGGAAAATATCCACGGGCCAGATTCCACCACCCGAAGCGATGCGGTTCGCCAACAGATCCACACATTCTTCTGCCAGCTGTAAGAATTCGTCCCCACTGGGTTTGGCCTCGTAGCCATATATCACAGAGAGGGTCAACCCTCCAGCATAGCGACGAGTGTGGCTTTCGTATCTCGAGGGATCCGCAGCGAGTCTCCGTAGGAATGCGAGGGTTTCCGTCTGGAGCAGCGGATAATATGCTGGGATGGCCTGGATACCTAATGCTCTGTGCATAAGCCTTCGCTGGCGTTTGGACTGATCCCCATACGAGGTGAATGCCACCTGGAAAGAAGGCGCAGATACGAAGGGAATGAGCAAGGCGAATAAACGGATATAAAGCAAGTGCCAGCAGGTATCGGAGACGGCGTGGGGGCATCAAACAAAAGATGGCGCACATACCATGTTTTTGCAACCACAGCTGCGGAGAAAGCGGGTCAATAATCCACGTGTAACAACGAATAGACTCGCAAGAGAAGAGAAGGGGGCTGATAGATGAGGTGATAGTTGATTTGACAGACTTACAGCTCTCCTGTCATGACCAGCTGGGGTTTATCGGAATAGATGGCTCCACGCTTGTCCAACAAGTCAAGGACTGCTTCAGCAGAGTTAAGGAAGACGAGGCCCTGGCCGAGGACATGGAGGTATACCACATCGCCTGTATGGGTATATGCGCATTACGGAAGAGAGGAAATTACAAATTAGTATGGGTATATGCGGCGAAAGGGCGCCTGAGCTGGCTGAAAAAGCTCACCGTACTGTTTGGACCATTGGAATGCGGGGAGCCAAAGCTCCTGTGAGCTGAGGTCCCTGACATTACCCAAGAGAGGGAGTGGCTTCGGACCAGGGGGAAGGGATGCCGATGAAGCTTTAGGCTTTCGGAGCCAGATGAAGACGGCGAGGAGAAGACTGGCAGAGGCGGCGATGACTGGGGTAGAAGGCATAAGGGGAGGTGAAGGAGTGGGGAGGAAGAGGAGGGAAGAAAGGAAAGATGACGGAAGAGGAGAGGATCGGGGATGGGATAGGATGCGAGAGAGGGATAGATACCGCTAATACTTAAAGGAAATCCATAAGCGCCAGGCCATGTTTTTGAAATAAATCGACCGAAGCAGTTAGAAGCTCCCAGATCTCCTCGCCGAACAAGGACTCCTCTCTTTGGGCATCCCGGTCCAGTCTTCCGGTAACAGGTCCTCTTAGTTCCCAGGTCGACCAACAACAGACCCCACCCCAGCCCTTTCCGCCGCCGCCCACAACATCGCTCGTGGGCCAGAACGAAGCCTCGCACTGGCACCAACAAGATTTGTTCTGATCTCCACCACGTTGTCAGTCTATTTTTACCCTCAAAGATCCATCTACTTGCCCGTTCCTCTAGAAACCCCACGCACCTAATCATAATCTCCTTCCCTTCTCCTTCTCCTACAGCACTTCATCTCAAGAACCCTCTCAACCTCCACCGCTGTCTACCTCTCGCGTGCGGCCCTGCGGAGGGGGAGGGAGTCCATATCGCCACCTCCTTTCCATGGGAAAAAAGGTCTCAATATTTTCGGCTCCCATCATCAGAGCATTCTGGTGACATACAGGACGGAAACCCTTCTCGCGGGGCTGTCGGGGGTTGGGGGGTCGGCGCTCTCGTATAGATAGCCTGTTTTTTTCTTTTTTCAAATGCCCCGTTACCTTCCCCTCTCCCAACCCTGTCTGCTGCGTCATACCATAAATACATCATTGCGAAGTGCAGATCAGAAGCCATTCATTCAGCTGACCTTACTGCCATTAAGCGGATCCCTTCCGATGCCCGGGAATGCCGTGACTTTCCCGTTGACCCTGATCCCGCCGCCCCACATAGTACAAGAGAGATAAAGCAACTTCCTTGCGCCGCTCAAGGTCATCCTATCCTCTAACTATATCCGGGTGGGCATGGCGCATGCAGCGTCAACCTAATGTCCGCTCACTGCGGTTTGATATGAAAGCATAGGGTTGATGAGAACAAAGGTCAGGTGCAAGTACAAAGGACACCGGGACGTCATGAATTTCAAAACAAATTGGAATCATCAGTGTTGCTATTTACCTATCCGGACCTTCAATCTGGCTGAATGGTCCTGCCTCAAGGTTTAAGGGGCCCTTGTGCTACAGCGGAGCCGAAGCAGCCCCTCTGTACGGTGTGCGCCCCGTTTCGCGAGGAATGGAGCCCTACAGGCAATTCCTGCCTTTTCAACTTCGATGGAAAGGGGAAAGGGGTGGGGTACCCCTTGTGAACTTGGGGAACCCTGGTCTTTAGTAAATGAACAAATCACTGCCTGTGTCAGGGTCATTTCCAACCTGCAATCAAAGGGTAGGCAGTGCCGGTGAGGCCGTCAGGGGGGATTGGAAACCATGTGTGTACAATCTATCTGTCATCTGACGACCGGCGAACGTACCTTATCATTTGAGAAGGTTGTTCCAAACAGGGCTCGAGCGTTCCAGTTTGAACCGTCATATATTCTCACTTTATCAGGTGATCGGTAAATCTCCCTCAAGAGCTTGGAAACTGTGACACTGCCGTGTAGAGTCGCGAACGGTAAATCCTCTCAATGCACTCATTACATAGATTTCTTCTTTCACATCGTGAGCTACCCGTTATGGTACCCTCCTCAAATACATGAAATCGGTGATCCCTGCAGCATCCTGTGGGTCTCCGGGAAGTTCCAGAAGGAGAGGGCGATAAGGACATAGACCGCTATCAACGTATCATCAACTTCAATTACCAAACGGATCAATAAAATACCCAAGGCAACTCACAGACCAGAGCCAAACCAGACATCCAGTGAGATTTGCCATCTTCGACGGAGAATTTGACAAGCAGAACAGAGAAGAACAACACCTAAAAATCGTACCCGGATCAATCACCTGCCCTCAATAAAAACAAGACTGTCAACCTACAATCGTCTCGAGAGGATCGAACAGTAGCGTCAGTGGTTTCCCCATCCCCCAAGCAACCAAGATTAGAAGCGGTATCACAAACAGCGCAATCTGGATGCAACTTCCAACCGCAACCGACATTGCCAAGTCAAACTTGCCCTTGCTGGCCACAATGACAGCCGTAATGTGTTCCGCGGCGTTGCTGATGACGGGTATGATGATCAGCGTAATCCATTCTTTCGATATGCTTGGATGTGCTTCCAGAAGTCCCTCCAGTGAGTCTACCAAATTTTCGGCAGTGAGGTAAGCCAATCCGGTCGATGCTAGAACCAGCCCGAGAGCAGTTACAGTGTTCAACCTGACCGTGTAGAAGTTTGATAAACCATTCAATGCACTTGAAGCCGTCGAAGGAAGTGACATCGTATCAGAGGAGCGGCGGACTGTGCACGACCCCGATAAATGCGATGAAGCTGAAGAGACCGACGAGGAGACATCAATATCCAGGAAGAGGTGATTGTGCGAATAGAACTGGAAGTATAACTAGACGTCGGAAGTGAGTTTGCAATTCATGGCTGTCAAACCCGTGATCACGTACATATGCAAAGTAGCTGCTCAGGACAATATTAGCTTTCCACCCCAAACCCGGAATTGGCGGTGCAACTCACATGAACATCAAGATGATGGCGCTGCCGCGACTGAGTTCCAACAATATCGGCAACTCGGTGCCTGAATTCAGCCGTTCCTCAAGGTACTCGTGCTAGGAAGGGCATCAGACGAATATAGCAGAAGGGGACATCATCGGTCCGACTTACAAAAGCAACGGGCACGATAAGAGAGATGACAGAAACTATCAACAAAGAGGAGTTAAGCTGTGCAACCATAGGCTGGAACTCTTGTTGCTGGAAGCGATATCCACCAACTAGAAGACACGGTTAGGCCTGTCGAGATACATCATTTCGACTAGAACTCACCAATAAAGGCCATGCCCAATACGAGGAGTAAGTTGCTCAACAAACCGCCGAGAAGAGTGCTTTGGACGAGTTCGAGCTCACACTGGTGCAACTTAGGTCAGAGCTGCCTCCTCAAAAGCCAACAAAAGTGATGCCGACCTGCTTCAAAGCAATACCCGCAATGATCATCTCGATGATGTTACCAAGTGTGGCGTTCAATAAACCACCAACACTGGCACTAGTCCTTAATGCAATTTGCTCTGTGCCAAACCCAATAAGGGCCGCAAGAGGGAGGATACCAAGGGACGAGAAGACGAATATAAGAGTGGGATTCTGGTGCGTAAAATGCAGAGCCCAGGAGACTGGGATGAACAGGAGGCAGATATTCAAGGGCGTGTATTTCAACGCCGCCTTGATTGATGCCACGTACGTTGGGGCTGGACCAAGCGGCCTCGTGGGCGTGAACAGCGTGCGCAATTTGGTCGTTTTCCTGCCCAACCTAAACTGAACACCAAAACAAGTGGTGGTGTCGCTGTCGATTATGATCGGGATAGGTTACCCCTCGCTCGGGGTCTGTAACGGCTTTATCGTTCGCGGAGATGAGGGTCTCCTTCACCAGGGGCTCTTGGTGGTCCGCAAGCTGAATAGTCGCATTGACTACGTGGACCTCGACGACGTCGTTTTTGCTAATAGCCAGATTATGTACACCATCCCCCGCAGCGGCGGGGGTGGAAGAGGGAGAAGTGTCAGTCCAACGCTGACCCTCTACTTGAGCTTGCCCACTGGGACTGAAACCACTACTAGGGGGGTCATCGTCATCCTCAGCGAGAAGAGAAGATGTTGGCTGGGGCAGGACATGGCTGGCGACATCATTGTGAGATTGCACAGTGAAGGATTCTCCCATTCAAAATCGGGTTGCTAGACTTCAAGTAGCGTTTAAATGCGTCGTAATGAAAGGCTGGCAAAAGAGGGGGGAAAAGGCTGTGAAGCCAAGCAAAGGAGTGTTTTATGCACACCGCGTTCCACTTGGCAGCTTGGTACGTACCCTTCCCAGTCACGTTACCTGAGATCTATGTCACGTTATCGGTCAGGTGGCCATGCCACGCCTTGGCTTGGCTCAACGCGGTTCCGTTAGCAACTCCATGGGCGTCACTAGGCGTCACCCAGGCATCAACGTGGGTCCGTCCATTTTTCATCATAAGCGGCTTTCCTATCTTAAAGGCCGTAGTGGTATTTACAGAAACTCTGGCCATGTGCCTGGTGTACAACTATCATGATTTACCGCTTACTGTATTGTACGGTAAGCTATGGTCGTAACCCTGCAGGACCCTAGAATAGCCCCGCGGAGGTTCGAATACAATCAGCCATTTTTCGAGTTTTCTTGTCCCACCAAAACCAGCCAAATTGGGTTAATCGCGTCCTCACGTCCTCCGCGGACAGGTGGTTTGTACGGACGGGTGGGGATCCGGTCCCTTACTATCTGCAGGATCTCTCCTCTCGGGAAAGCTTCGCAAGGTAAGGTGGGACACTGAATTTAAGCTGGGCAAGGGTATGGCGAAAGGGCCTGAACACTGGCAGACCAGTCAATCCGCCCGCTCCCATCTGACAAGGACTAACACCGACCCTGGCTTAGATCAGTCCCTTGGCTGGTCTGCAACCTTCTGTGTGACCCACGACATGGCCCCCCGAGGCCTGAAACACTTGGCATTTCCTGACATTTCGTGGATGACTAAATGTTCGGGGTCTTTCGGGTGGAGGTCAGGCAACTTGATGGGACGAGAAATAGACGTCATCACCAAGGCGATATACATTCTGTCACATTCATTTGGAGCAAAATCAACCCAACACACAGTAGGCACGTAATCGAACGCTGAATATTAAACCAAGGGGCACGGCAGTAGTAAGCCATAGATGAGAATCAGATCGAATATCTATATCGGACTTCCGGGTTCAAGGAAACATCATTATCATCTCGCTGAAATCAACACGCCGGTCAGTCATTAGCCTCAACAAACCCGGAATACTCGCGCCGTTGGTTGGGATGGAGTTAGGGAGGAATGTAAGAACTGCCGACAAGGCCAGGCACATGAGGTGCACGGTCTATCACGCCCAACAACATTTTCGTGGCATTAAACTCATTAATATCGAGTGACATAGCACCACTTCTCCCAAGGACCCCAAAATGGTCAGGACATGGCAAACATCAAGACATCATGGTGCAGGGGGTCTCGCAGGGGCGGCCGCATATCTGCCACTACCCTTACCAAAGATATCCTGCATAAGAGAAATCCTCTGATCAGAAGGGCACTTTCCTAAGTTCTCCACAGCGACTAACCTTAATGATGCCCCTCCCAATCTGTCCAAGAGCCCCCCTGCTCTCGTAGAGCGGGTAGACTTACGACCGTGAAGGCTGAACAAAAGGTCCAAGCGATGCCAACGGAGACCCATGCAGTCAGGTCTTTGGCGTCATAAATACGTGCAGATCCGAAGAGAGGGAGGGGAATGAGTAGGATCAACACAACAAACTATAAGCGACGAATCATTGGACCAGAAGACTCGACCTGAGAAAAAGGGGGCACGCACCAAGCCAACTGAAGACCAGCTTGCGAACCGGAACGCTTTCTTGAGCTTGATAGGATCCAGCTCGTTTTCTTGTTCACCTGCATCAAAGGAATCTGCGACAGAGACAGCCTTTGTTTCATTGCGAACGCTCTTCTCATCAGTGATATCGGATTCTCTATCTTCGTGGCTACGCCTAGTAGGTGCAGGTGCAGGCTTGTTGAAGTTCCGAGTCGCCTCCCAGTCATAGCTGCCAGGCCACTAGACCGAATCATCAAAGAACCTTCCACGACAGGGGGTGTCTCGAACACTTACAATGAGAGAAGAAACAATGGAAACGACAGCACCGACGCCAATAGAAGCCAAGTTACCAGCCAACATCTCCCAATCGCCACCAGAGGTCTACGCCTTCCCTTCAGATATTGACTTTCCTGCGTAAAAAAAAAAAAGCGTACCTGAACATTGATGACACCATCATTTAACTTTGCGGTGGCGACCAACCACGCAACAATACCGCAAATGAAACCAGCGACGGATCCACCTAATGCACCCCCACTTATTGGCCCTTGTCCAAGCGATACAAAGCGCAATCGGAGCAACACCAGAACCAAGGATAACACCCATGAAAGTCTGTTCATCTTGTCAGGGATCACCAATCAGCCCCTGAAAGATCGCCTTAGACATACGTAGAGCCAGCCCATGGAGACACCGATAAAATAGAAAATAGTACCCGCAAGAGCACAAACGATAGCCCAAAATGCAACCTACTCATGTACATCAATCAACCTTCCTACTCTGCAAATAGGAACTTAAATCAACTCACCATATAGTGACCCATTCTCAGCACCTGCGCTTCGGTAGCGTTTGGATTCACATAGCGCACATATACATCATACGTCAGCACCGAGGATGAAGCAATAAGCTCAGCCGAGCATGCACTCGTCACGGCCAAAAACAGGAGAATAAGAATGGCGGCGGCTCCGCCCTTACCAAGGACCGCAGCTGCGGCTGCAGCGGCAGGGAGTCCAGCAGAGACGTCAGCAGGGGTGAGGACTTTCATGTCTGGATCTCCACGGAGAGCAACGGCAGCGAGGCCGAGGGTAGTTGCAAGTGTGAAGGGGATAGCAAACCTAGCCGGGCGTTCAGTGACTCACGCATGGTCGAAGCAACAATTAGGACTTACCATGCAAGGCCACCTAAGAGATATGCCTTGACAGTCGTGGCAGGACGGCTAGCGAATGGCTCGCTGCCAGTAAGCTTGGTCCTGGAACACGGTAGCAAAGTTGCCGATGATATTGATGACGCCGAAGATGAGACCGTTGGAAGATCTCATAGTCAAATAGGAGCCCTGGGCGTTACCTGCAACTGGGCTGACTGCGGAAGCGGCAGTGAGGAGTTCATGCATCTTGCTAGGACTGCCGATCTTGGGGCTCGTGGTGTAGACCGTAAAGGCGAAAGTCTAAAAATATCGATTCGCACGAACGCTCATGGTTGGGTGAGGGTAGATGGCTCACAAGAATGATGATGAGAAGAACTGAAGTGTGTGTACTAATGGATAAGTTAGCCTGCGAAACTGCCGAATTTCTCTAAAGGAACCCACTAGTCACAGAGAAGCGTAGAACGCATGCCGCCAACCACGACATAAAGAGCCACGCCAGTAGGGATGAGGAAGCAAGCCTACAAGTAATGTCAGCATCTTCGACATACTACTAGGTTTGAAGGGAAAGTGTGACGGACAGCGACGGTGCTCATACCAGTCAAATCGGTGACAGTCGCAGAACCTCCGAGGATCAGCATAGAGCTGACAATGATATTAGTTGCGAGACTGAATACACCATTCGTTATTCATCACAAGTGGGTCAAGGGACACAAGAACATACCCGAAGAACATGAAGACGAGGTGTGCGACCCGACCCCACCGAATACCAACAATTTCCAACCACGTATGGGCATACGGTGCATTTAACTTGAGTTTGGCGGCTAGCTAAAGCGACAGAATGAGCATCAACTGGCGCATGAATAGCGGAAATATTCTCGCCATGGCAAAGAGTAGAATCTGGACAGTTGCACCAGCTACAAAGATAATCAGCCCCAGGCAGTCAACGGAAGGCCAGTGATATCATACCACCATACCACCAAGGACCGCTAATACCTGATCATGGCGTAAACCAGCTTCAGCAAGTGCCTTTCGAAAAGTAAGCTCACCGAACTTGTACGCCACAGCACCGCTTTGTAACTACAGCTTGTTGTCAGCACCAAATATGCGGAAACGAGGAACAAATGACGCACAAGTGTAGCAGCCCACGTCCAGGCGGACACAATGCCAGAAGCAATCAAACCAGGCTTAATACTCCGTGATGCTGTATTGAACTCCTCAGAGTCCTTGGGCGAGAACGCGGTGTATCGTGCCTGGAGGGCAGTAATGCCAATCATAAACGCGCTGAAGAATAGGCCAATTCCGATAACTGTTCAGTATGACTGTCATTAGTGACCAGGAGAATCTATATCAGAAAGTCTACGTACCAACACCGTACCCAGCGCCTTGCGGGAGGATAGTGGAGGACATCCTGACAACAAAATTGGGTCCAGTCAACTGCTAGGGCAGTCGGATAGCAATAAAGCCAATAACAAGAAGCAGCGGTACGTGTTCAAAGGGCTGGCCCTGTAGCGCCGAAACACACAAACGAATAGCGATGAGTGCTAGCGAACGGCGAAGCGCAGGGGACAGCGATATTAAGCGTGCAGGTCGCCTTTCACCTTCCAGTATGGTCTACCCACGGAGAGTTATATATACACCCTTATCTCTCGAAACCGCCCTTCATGATAACGCCCAGCCAATCACCAGGGGACTTTCGACACTTGGGTCATCCAGTTGATGGTTTGTTAGCAATCTTTGTATTTCTTTAGATACCGCTGACCCGCACTGCCGTACGCCAGATACGCTTCCCGGGGATGGGTGATAAGGCCCATTTGATGGGTCATTATTCCCCCACTCGGTTTCCCTCACTAATTCTTGGGCCCTGACGCGCACAAGAAATCATGGTCTGCTGGAGTGGAGGGTTTCCGGCTGGTAAGTTCATGTTCGGTCTGTGGTGATTAGGAGGGTGGTGGTGGGTACCACGACTGACTGGAGAGGAAACATTGTGGTTTTCTCGTCCAAAACCAGCCATCGCCTAAGTCAGCCATGCAGCGCTGTTGCACCAGAAACCCGCATCTGCCCCCCATAGCCAGTAAATCATGTAGTGGTAAGCTATCGGACCCATCAGAAGGCCGAGCAATCCGGCAATGCGTGATATGCGAAGTGGGATATGACATTCTGCGCCAGAAATCAAATTTGCCGGCAACATTTGGAGTGTGATGCAAGGCACCGCGAAGAGCCGCAAACAAACTTGGAGTAGGCACGAGAGTACGAGGCCAAAGAAATCGGATGACGACTGTTAAGGTCTGTTTTACTTTTTTCGGAAGTGATGTTCCCCCATCTGCCAGAAATAGTGCAGTATCCTAGTAGTAGTGTAGTCTCCTGAATGTCCAGCCCAACGTCTAAGGCCTGAACTTGAGGGCTGACTGTCGTAGGTTTTGGGCAACGTGGAAACGTACAAGCTACTCGTTTGCGTTTCCCATCGATGAACATGCCACATTAGCCCTAGCAGGAGCCATAATTTTCCATCCCAGGGCTGTCTTTGTCGGACATTAAGAGCTGTCTTCGGAATTCCCAGCTATACGGGGAGTGACATTTCCCTATCTCTTCGGTGGATGCCAATGGCCCTCGAGTCCTGAGCCTTAGATCTAGTGACCTCTTGAGATCTATACCCGTTCAAATGAAGCAACAAGAGGCCAAGAGTCTGGAAGCAATATTAGGGCTGTATGTTCAAAAACCTTCCCATCTGGTCATTAGGTGGGGTAAAACAACGATAAACAGAATTCTCTCTTATTCCAGCCCATGCTCGTTTGTGACAAATATTGCGTTGGACGGCCGCCCTCTTCGACCACTGCAACATCGTGTTGAAGAGATGGAGGTGCAGGGATCGCCCCTTCCCGATCCTCGGTGCTTCAATATGCAAGAGCTCCCATCAGCTGCACAAGAGCGCACCAAGGTTTCCGAGATTCTGCAGTCCCTGAAGGAAGGCCACACACTCAGTGAAGAGGATGGGCGGATGATCTCATCGCCTTCATTCATCCATCTCTCTCGCGGCTTGGCTCTCACAGCTGGCTCCGCGCTCGGCTCCATTCCACCTTCTGTTGATGAATGCCTTGCCGCATTTATAGTACCCAATTCCGCTGGACTCACCACCGGTGCGAGGGCATGGACAAAACACGCCCACCGCTCGCAGGAAATCCACCCATCCAAAGTGTCGAAGAAGGAGAAGGGTGCGCCAGGTTGGTGGGGATACGCCCAAGGACCGAAGGCGGTGCTCAACGAAAAGGCCGTCGCACTATTTTGGAGGATCGTCAATGTGGCAAGCTGGCGAAACTTGCACTGGCTACCTCACCAAGTACTGGTGTACGAGATGAGAGTGCCAGAGGGATATGGAATGCGGTGGTCCCAAGACCAGAGTGTGCAAGAAGGCGAGTCGGAGCTCGCTGTAATGCGTCCATGGGTCTTCCGGGGTTTTGTGGAGCCCATGATAGAGAATGGGCATGAGATTGGGTGGCGGAATCCTGTTGCGCCTTCTCCCGGCGTTCCTCCAGCGACGTGATGTACATACATACTGCACGGTCGTCCATGTAATTTGCAATAAATTCAAAATTAATAGAATGCGGATTTCCAAAAAAGGAATATCGTTCTCCTGCCACGACTGCTCTCTATCTCCTTCATTTCTGTCTCACAATGCTCTCCGCAGGAACAAGTTGGTTGCGAACATCTCCCCTTGAAATTCTCATAACCCGCGCCTGCGAACCATCGCTCCATGAACCTAACTATGCCCTGCATCTCGAGATTGCCGACCACATCAACAAGAAGAAAGCCAACAAGTGCGTGTCCCCTCATGCGCCTTGCAGGTGCTATTGCTGATGCTAGCTGGACAGTCCTCGAGAGGCCGCTATGATAATAGCTCGTTTCGCCAACCACCGCAACCCACACGTTGCCCTCCTCGCCCTCTCCCTCCTCGACACTCTCGTCCAGTCCTGCGGGTATCCCTTTCACCTACAGATATCAACGAAAGAATTTCTCAACGAACTCGTCCGCCGCTTCCCGGAGCGCCCTCCACCATTCCCAAATCCAGTCATGACCCGCGTGCTCGACCTAATACATGGCTGGAAGGAAGGCATTTGCACCGACTCTCGTTGGCGAGAGGACCTCGGGAACATTAGAGATATGCATCGACTATTGACATTCAAGGGTTATCGTTTCCGGGAGATTGGTAGACAGCCATCGCTGGCTACAGCATCGGTGTGTTGACTGCATGCTTTTATCGTTTCCTTCCTTCTCATGGTGTCCTTGGCCAGAATATAAAATCTGCGGAGGAGCTGGAGGAGGAGGATCGTGAAGCACAATCTGCCAAGTTGCAAGAGCTCATTCGACGGGGTACTCCTCGAGATTTAGCGGCCGCTCAGGAGCTTATGAAATCTCTCGCTGGCGCCAACCCGGATGCCAAACCAGATTATCGCGCCCAGGCTCTCACCGATCTTAACAAGTTGGAACAAAAAGTCATTCTTCTGAATGAAATGCTAGACAATGTGGATGCGACAAGCAGAGAACAGTTCGTCACAGGGGACGCATACGATGTAAGCATATGTACACGAGTCCCCAAAAACACCATCATGTGCTAATACCATGTTCTATTACTCTCTAGCAAGTCGCCTCAATCCTCAAATCAGCTCGCCCGAGACTTCAGAAATGGATCAACGACGCCGAAACTGACGACTCAGAATCCCTCGACACCTTCCTCCAGATCAACGATCAAATCAACACCGTGCTTACTCGGTACGAGGCATTCATGAAAGGCGACTACTCCGCCGCGGCGAACCCCATTCCTTCCGAGTTGACGAACACGGCGGGAGCTTCCTTGATCGATTTCGAAGAGACCCCATCTGCCGCTCCTGGTGGGGCAGGCGCTGGCGGTGTAGGGTTGGATCTTGCAGGCTTATTCTCGTCGCCAGCGCCGCAGCAGGCATTTGCACCGCCTAGTGCGGGTATTACTGCTCCTGGCATTCAAACACATTCCCCGATGCCCACTATACCTCACAATGGCAACGGCAGCAACAATGGGTTCGGAGGGCTGAGACTAGGAGGAAGTACGTCGCCACAGCAACAGATACCCTCGCAGAGCGCGACCCCCCCTGCAGCAATTAAATTGCCTACGAGTCCTACCCCTGGACAGTCATCATTACCGAAATACTTTGGCGGTGCTAGTGTTATGGCGCCCTCGGCCGCCCAAAGGAATCCAGTCGCAACTTCAAATCGACCACAGCAGCAGCAGCAGCAGCAGCAAAAGGACCCTTTTGCGGATTTGTCTGGGTTATTTTGATGAGTAGAAGCGGGAGCCAGGGAGGAGGAAGGGATAGGACAGTTATTGTCTCGAGTGGATTATTTCATCAAGTGTGTATTCAAACTCTTTTGAATATGTATGGGATGGTTGTGCCTGGAGCGAACCTGGAGTATCTTTTTTTCAGATTGTCTTATACTCTTTATTCACAAGACCTTGAACTGTTGCCGGGCTCAAGAACATCGTTCGAGGCCCCCTTAACCCCACAACACGGATCAAACGTCCGGTTCACACTGTTCCATTTTTTACCGTTACTTTAAATACTTTTCTAGCTCAGCCAAGAGACCCAACGGCTTCCTTTGCCCTGAATCGTATCCGCAACCTCCCTCGCAACGACCCGATCAGCCTGCTCGCTCGGATGCAGTTCGTCGAACCTGCAATTCAATTCCCATTAACCATTTATCCTACTCATTCATCAAGGAAGGCTTATACGTACCAGAGATAGCTGTCGCGATCGCTACCATTCACGAGCGTGCAATCGCCAACGCTAGACCCGATTTTGAACACGCAAGTGTTAACTGCTCCGGTGATGTTGAGTGGAGCTGTGCCGTTGAGGTACCTGGCGGGATGGGCAAACATGTCGGCGAAGAGGGAGTGTGAGTCGAAGATGCCTGTGGACAACAAAAAGGTGAATGTCAGCTTCTGAGTTTCTTGATCTCCCCCAGAAGGGCCATGTGTATATTCTGACCGATATGTGCATTATGCAGCTTGGGCGCCAGGTCTTGCAACATTAATTTGGTTAACGTGTTGGCGGAGAGAACTAGTTCGCGCATGAAGACGCTCCATTCTGTAGTGTTGCGCCGCAGATTCCAGAATTTGTTTGGCCACGAGTTGGGAGCGTAAAGGGGTATTGTTTCCAATGGGACCATCTGCTCTTCCACGTATCAGTCACTCGACTCAAAAGCCAACCAAAAAAAATGGCTTATGGGAAAGCCACGAAGCAGACATTCTGGAACAAGAAGTTCCTCGCCCCGCCATCATACAACGCCTTCACCCAATTTACCATACACGCCGCTACATCCACAACCGACGCCTGGTTGCTTCCTGTGATCAACGAACTAACACCTAAATCATTCGTGCCAATCCACAACGTATAAACCGTGCTCTCAGGAGGGACCCTAATCGTTCCGTTGTCTTTCTCCGCGAAATATGTCGGGAGTTGGGATTCGAATAGAGGTGGAAAGGGCCGGAAGGTGAGAGCGTTTGAACAGGTTGCACCGGAACGGGCAAAAGGGTAGAGGGTGACGCCGGTGTAGCCTGCGACGTAGACGGGCCATTGGGTGCCGCCGTTGGAGATGGCTACGATGTCCGTGAAGCTGTCGCCGAAGGTGACCAAGTTTTTTATTTGGCCCCGGCGGACGCCGACGGCATTGGTCAGTACCAGTGTGGAGAGGAGAGAGAGGAAGGGTGGTGGTGGTGGTGGTGGCAGCGAACTTCATGAGTCCCAAGTTTCTTTAGAGGGTTCCAGAGGGAAGACGTGGTCTGGATGCTTCCTTTAATATGCTATCCAGGGGCGATTTATGAGCGACTGGTTGGCGGGAATCGTTTGCTTCTGTCCTTTTAGTTGGACAATATCAGTCCGTCGCTTCTCCTTGTCATTATTTTTTCTCTTTGGCCTGCGAGAAAATCTCCTTGTGGCACAAGGAAGTGTGGTTCGTGCCCACGCACACTCTGGTCATGCGCTGTCGAAAATTCGAGGACCATGTGCTACGAGGGGAGGTTTCGCGAGACATCGTGGAGGAAAGGTACCGAGGCACGGGCCGGATAATTTTCGCAAGGTATAATGGAAACCGCGAGTATGCGACGAAGCATTCCGTTGTTTGTCGTATCAGGTTTTGTAGGTTTTACACACGGGGGGCAGGTCTCCTGAAAAAGAAAAAAAAAAGAAAACCCAAGCCGACAATAAAGTTGCTGGTGGTCCGCTGCACCACTGTATGTACTACTAGGAGAGACAAAGCGCTTAGAGAACGGCCCTCGTTGATTGATGATAATTTTATCTGTCAGAAGGAGACATTTTCTCATGCTCTGTAGGGCATCGTGCTATGAGTTTGGTGAGAGAGTTTGGTCTTTGCATAAATTCCGTGGTTCCCTCGAGATACTATTAATAGGTGGTACAATGTTTGTAAATAACCACGAGTAAATACATACGGTTATCAAAGCACAACAGGCTTTATGGGATACACTCCCCGAATGATTGGGCCGGTGTCTTTAAACTTAGTATAATAGCTTGCAAGAGTGGCTGGGCCGGGCCACCGCCGGCGACTGTCAAATGTGCCAGGTTATCAACAAGCCACCTTTCAGATGTTCATTACACCGGGAAAGGGTGGGCTCCAACCCGGGAAGAAACGAAGCGCTCGCATATCGAAAATTAGCTCTATCAATCAAGTCAAATAAGCGCACTCGAGATCAAGGCAACCCGTAAACCGCTCTGCTCGACCTAAAGCTTGTTGTATACGACAGCCTTCGTACAATTACCTAATTCCCCCCCCACAAGAGTGAATTCGGGATAGACTAATTAACCAACTCTTTCTGGTCCGTATCTCCATATCCCGGGCACTCAGCGCGCCATGATCTTTCTTCCGTTGAATTTCTTTTTTTCCCTCGGTGTTGATGGGTGCTGATGGCCAGCATGAAACTGGCACAGCACCCATGACATTGACACCTCAGGAGGTCCAGATGGAATCTACAAATATCTCAGCACTGACAACTACAGACATCCCTCTCAACTCACAGTCTGTCATTTTATCTTAACGTCAAAGAGTGAAGCGTCAAAGAGTAAAGGAAGCCCGTTCCTCCTCCCCTCCCAAAGTGGGCCGCGGCTGTGATTCGAGTCAAAGAGTCTCGCCCCCTGCCTCCCCCTCCCTTGCTTGCTTGCTTACGATCCAAATGCGTTCGAAGCCAGAACAACGGTCAAAGTAAGCTCAATAGAGTTAGGCAGCCGTCTTCAAATGTGACGGTGTCTACTTTTGGACGACAAGATCTATGAATTTTTTTTTTTGGCTTTCAAAGGACACCGCTTCTTGGAGTACTGTTGCATGACAGTTGGGGTCATGGTCTGACGTATAAAGTGGCACATCAACAACCCCTGCTACCTTTAAGTTGATCCTCTGGCGCGTTGGACTTTTGAGTAAAAGAACGCCTGGAATCCTGGAAGTGGGCTAGGCGATGTTCAACCTTTGGGAGGGGCGTTGTGCAGCGAGGGGAGACGGACGACTTTCATGGGCAACAGATAGAGGTCATGTTGATTGACTGATATCTTACGAGCTGCCGCCCATTGGTTCTGGGCTTTCGTGTCTAGCTCAGTGAAGTGAATCATAATGAAACGAAGGACACCTAATGAGTCAAGAGATGAGAGGAAGGAGAAAATTAGTTCAAGCACCCGTCACATTGAGCGATCTGGGGCGTAGTAGAGTAAGCATTCTTCAATGTATCGCTTGTCAAAATGGGCTGCTACCCATATTCGGTTGGTAGCTCAGTATCGGAAGCGAGTAGGTCGGGGCGATAATCGCGGCTTTGCAAGGTGGGAAGAGGGAGTGTGTGTGTGGGGGGGGGGGGGAGGAGGGGGAGACGAGGTGCAACATGATCATAAGTGAATTGAAGCCACCCATCGCAGGTCATTTGTCTATCTGCCTGCCAATGCGTCGGTGCACTGACAACCAACCGGGACGCTCCCAGACCCGCCGCCTTGAGCGTCTTCTCGTTCTTATTCTTCTCCTTCCCTTCCCTTAAAGTCCATCCGGAGAATCCGTGGTTACTCCAAAAAGTATATATGGAGCCCATGTTACCTGGGCTTGCTACTTAATTCCCTTGTATCGCCTCCTCCCCCCTTCTCCTCACGCCCATAATCCAGAGTCAAAAAAAAAGTCGCAGAAACCCACGACTTGGTGACAAGTTGGCACCTCCCACAAAAAAAAATAGTTGTGATGGACATGTCAAACATTCTTCTACAATTGTCCTTGTTTCTCGTAAACGCTCTCTCTGTACACGCTTCCCTGTCCCCGCCCAATCCCCCCGTTAAGCGACACGAACGTTGCACAGGGACCCCCGATACAGATACACTATTCGAGCATGTGGTACAGCACGTAACTTTCCTGAGCAAAGTTGGTCCCCCCCCATCTGAACTGGCTCGGATATTATTATCATATACTGAACACTTGTTCCCCCCCCCCCTTGCCAGAGCTTTGTGTGGGTTTCGACCTGTCTAAGCATCGCCGCCACACTGATCTCTTGCGAATTCGAGAATTCCACTTGGACATCTACAACACAGCCCAGTTCTTCCACGCGTCCGATAAGTCCGATTCTCATCCTTGGCACAACTCTCGCCTTTCTCTCCGCCGTCCTTAGGCTGTGGTGAGTTTTCATCTCTCTTCCGCCCCCCCTACAAAATCACTCACTGCATTCCAAAAAATAAAAGGTGTTACAAAACCCTCGGACCGCTCTTCACATTTGAAATAACCATCCGTCCCAAACACGAGCTAGTCACACACGGGCCGTATGCCTGGGTACGGCACCCGAGCTACACAGGAGTCTACCTAACTCTGATTGGCGCCACCTGCGTACTCCTCGCTCCAGGCACCTGGACGGCAGAGCACGGTATCCCTAATCCCGTCGGTATGTCTCTATTTGGTCTGTGGGTTATCAAATGCCTTTTCGCGTTTCGTGGGATGGGGGTACGGCTGAGAGCTGAGGATAATCTCTTGCGCGAGGCCTTTGGTCTTGAATGGGAGGAGTATGCAAAACGAGTGCCTTGGAAGTTCATCCCTGGGGTATATTAAGACGACGGTGCCCATGCTGATGAAGAAGTAATGTATTCATTTTCCTCCTCTTGAACAGAGTTACAGGTATGCAAGATGTTATCGGTAGATTACGTGAGTATATACAATTACCACAATGACGTAGACATATCAATCGTACTTCCTCATAGTTTCCTCTAGGGCATCCATGTCCACGTCGAATGAGACCGCCTCACCAAACGAGACATCTGCGTCAGAACTTGACGGGACGTCTTCCCAATCTTGCTCACCGGGTTTTGGAGGTGGCTTGGAGGAACGGATATGTGCCGAGTCCGACCGTCGTTCTTTCTGGGATAGCTCTTCGCTTGACAAGGCATTAGCTTGCGAACGCTTGGTAGATGATGGTGGCTGGGATTTTGATAATAAAGGGGGCTTAAAGTGCCGTTGTCTAGTTGCGAGCCCTACTATGCGTTTGATCATCGGATCTTGACTGGTTCTGTGATGCCAAGGGAAATGTATGGTTTCGTCGCATACCTAAAGCTCGAGGCCGTGATGGACCGCTAGCACCTCGGCTTTGCGACAGCCCCGTCACAGGAAGTTGATGACCCGGAGGAGGGTGTTGCTGTTGGCCAGTTGGCGGAACAGCAGAGGGAATAATTTGAGAGCATGAGTTACTGGGGGTGATGATTCCGGAAGGTAGCGATGCTAATGAAGCAGAGATGGTGCGTTCGAGTTTGAGCCTCCGTTTCTTACGCTCTGGATCAAGGAGCGGATGAAGCTTGGGAGTGGACGAGATGGAGTTTGGGGAGGGCGTGTCCTTCATTCGTGAGAGTTGGGAACGTGGATGGGGATGGGGGGACAAAGTCAAATCGGTTTTTTCTGGACAATTATCTGCTGAATCGCTGAGCATAGCCGAAGATGCCGAGGATATTCTCGATTTCGGGGGTGGAACTGGCGGAGGTGGCATGATTTCACAAGAGGGTATTGGGGGGTCCACATTCATTGCAGAAGCATGATCACCTGGTGGTGAGGGGTGGCGGTTGGACCCACCAGGTGCTCGCTCTCGTCGTGTGGAGCGACCTGCTAGGGTAGAATCCACCGTGTTCGAGTTCTGCATCCCCCCGGAGCCTCCCATTTCTGATCGAGTGTGCATCCTCGAGTCATGTGTTTGTTTTACTCTCTTGACATCGACATTGGAGGTGCTCGTTGTCCTCCTGGATCGCCGCTTTTGCTTCAGACTGTCCTTGGACATGCCCGCGTCAGTGCGGAGACCACCATCTACGCGTTCTGAGATGCCTCTCAGCATAATAAGGAACTGATCAGGGTCACGAACAGGTAGTGATTCTACATTCGTAGAACTGGACGGACGTGAAGGTCGGGTTCGATGTTCATTCGAAGAGACCTTCCAGTTTGGGGCGCTGACATGACCGTTCGAGGTGGATGTACTCGGGGGTGTGGAGTCATACGAGAGTGACATGCTTGATTCGGATGTGGTCGTAAATGAAGACGAAGGCGACGTCAGCATCGATGCTGATGATGAAGTCTGGTGATGGGAATATGGCACTCTGCTCAGAGCGTGTTCAAGGAGCGGCGAGTTTGAATTCCTCGGTCCTTTCGAGTTTGATAAGTTAAGTTTCAAGGTTAGTTTATCGAAGTGACAAACTTCGGATGGGTTCAGATTGGGACTTGAATGCGGCCTCAGATAGGAGTGTGTCTAGTGCTGCGCACGCGGTCTGCGAACCTTGCCATCGCACCAAATCTGAAGTATAGTGCTCTTTGGTATCATCTAGTCCGTGACCGTACTCCATGTCGGTTGTTGGTGGTATGAACGCGTTTCCCCTGTTGCACGCGATCGCAATTTGAGCGTGACTGGGGGTTAGTGTGTCTGTTAAATTACCTGGATCATGTATAAATGGGATAGATACGTCGTTAACAAGACCAGGCTTGTTCCTAAGAGGGAGTTCGAATGCGCGCATATACTCACAAGCACTTGTACCGAGGACCGGCAAAGATGAGGGTATAAGGTAAATGGCATATCGTTTTTATATTGCCGCTCGTTAATTTGCTATTTCATCACGTGACCATGACTGGGTGTGCCCGTACGGGGCTCAGCGACAAAATAAATTAAGATAATACACGCAATAAACCGATCGGAGGTCCAGGCTTAAGCATTAGCCTCAGAATGCATAGATAGTCTCAAAAAACAAAAACTAAAGGGAAGCAGGAAGGAGAATATATCTCCTTACGAAGACGATGAGAGACTCGCAATGAAATCAGCCACAGCCGTCCAATATCCTGGCTGCACGCAGGTATCGTCTGTATGTTGATGAGTGCCTCAGAACGAGGTGTGGCAGGATCGACTCGGACTTACTATGACCACCATGTTGAAATTCGGCATATCTAGCATGTTCCAATCCAGTCTTATACTCCTTTCCTCCGGACGTCGCCTTCTCTCCTCGTTTTGCTACGGCCTCCCACAGTGTGCGCATATGTTCCTTCGGCACAATTTCGTCTTTGAGTCCACTCAACATCAAAATCGGTGTCGTGGGGGGAATCCGTGGAACCTTTGAGATAGAGTCCCACTTCTGGTGACAGAGGAAGGAGAATGGTTTGAGCAAAGGCAGGGTGTGAGGTACAAGATCCGGAAGAGAAGTGAATGTATTTTCAAGGACGAGAGCTTTGATCTTGAGCACCAACAAGTCAACCATGCGGCCATCATACCATACAATGCTCCCTTACCTGCTCAGGGTTTTTGCTAACAAGGTCAATCGAGACAGGCACCACCGATTGATTGGCCATATAGAATCTATAGAACATCATTAGGAATCTACATACATTTCAAATTTCAGTTGGTGAACATACAATAGGAGTTTGGTTGTACAAGTTGTGCTTGAGAAGGTAGTCAAGCCCAGTCTGGGCGTCCAACTGGAGTCCTATAAGGAATCAAATTTGCATGTGTCTGATGGACGGGCGCGCGTGGCTTACCCTTCTCACTTGGCGAACCGTCAGAAAGGCCATATCTAAGTGGAGATGAATAACACGTCACGTCAACAAGCACACTCGAAATAACACACCCCCTGTAACACATAAGGAGGACATTACACCGCATGTGGAGGTAGAACACTTTGGCAAGGGGTATTCTGTGTCCATGATTCCCTGCGTTTCCGTGGAACATAATAACCGTGGGACGGCTCGCAATGAGCTAATAAATGGACATTATTTGTGTTTTTGGTAGTATTTGTGGAGGAACTCACCTGGTCCTCAGTAATATCCTCGTCGGCGTCAGCAGGAAGTGTTATTGTTTCGGGTGCCAACGGGAACAAATTCTTCCGTTGCCGCAGCATATAACACCTCAAAGTTATGTTGTCTGGTGTTACTAAATTGAGCTCGTCGTATGGTATACCATGGTCGGTCGGCGTAGCCACCTCTGATATGATGCGTGTCAATGGGAGTGCATGTACGTGAAGGATGACATACCGGTCCTCGAGCCGGGAGGGAATGCCGAAGGGTAGATTAGATATCCCTGTCCATACCAAAGGAGGCCAACACCTGTTGGTACGGGCTCAGATGCGAAACCATGCAGCGCGGTAGGGATTGACGTACTTAAGGTTGAGAGGCCCGCTGCAGTAGCTAGTGTCCCCTAAAAAGCGACAGAGACAAGGTTTGTGAAGATGTGAATTAAAGCGCATAAGAAACTGACCCTCGCAAAGGCCTCTAGTGATGGAATGAATCTCGCCATTGGTACAATCCACTTGGCGCAGGTCAGGAGCCAGAGACGTATTTGCGCTTGTTTGGTAGCAGCCTTGTGGCTCGGCGCGTCTCGGCCTTTGGTTCTCCCTTCGTCAGTCGCAAACGGCCTGCTCTAGTGCCTGGGCTATCATGCCTTAAGTACCACCTAGCCTTTGAAGCGAGCAGTCAATTTCGAGAACAAGTTCGCCCTCGTGTCCCGGACAAAGAAGGTTGCAAATGAGGTTGTGTGTACACCCGACGTGCAGCCCCCAAAGATCATTCTTATCTATCGGCTTACCAAACCTGAATATGATGCTCCACCCGAGCTAAGCCAGATTAACTTGCTACCCGACAGGTCCACGGGAGCAAGAAACGGCATCTACCCCCTGCTGTTGGGATCCTTGCGCTATAAAGGCATCTTGCGACAAGTGCCTCGCAGGGACAAGTTCACCGTAAAGACATTATCAACCATAGGGATGGCAGTCTGTGACCAGCCTTGGTTCCTGATACTGAAAAAAAAAAAGCGGTTACGTAACAAACCATCACAGATTCGTCAATCCCTTTTGCTCCAGCGCCTTTTCCACGTATGTGTTTACTGCAGTACCTATTGGTATTACTCCCTTCGTCCTGCATGCTTTCCCCTCAGACTCGCCATGGTTTGCTCTCACAAATAGGGGGTGCGGAACGTGTCGGATTAATTCGAACCTTGGATATCGAAGGATATCAATTGAAAGTTATTATTAGCACATGACTTTCCGTTTCTACTCTGGCGATGAAAACAAATTCCACCCAGAAGTACAAGGCCAAACGGAAATCTGGAATGGAGCAGGGACAAAACCATATCAACCCTTTCAAGCCGTTTTTGGCCCGTCCCCCCGCACGTATATAAGGCTTTGCAGTTGCGACGAGAAATTTCACTCCATCTGCCTCGAACCACCTCTATCCTCGCCCTTGTCGTCTAACTCGACACCCACACTCCTTTGCAATGCCTTCCTTTACCTCCCTTACAGCCTTCGCATCTCTTGCGTTTGCGGCCATCGGCTCCGCTCTTCCCCTTGGTCCCGTCCAGCGCGGCCTCCAGGATGCAACCCTGGACATGTCCCTCGCTCGTCGGCATCATGGTGTCTACGATACCGAAGCCCCCGGTGAATACTCGGATGGTCTATCGAACAAATACTATCCCTCTACGAGTGTACGTAGCCCTTTCATTTTATTCAGCCCAAACCAGCTGACCACTTTTTCTTTCTTAGTCTGACTTGTCACCCCTGGATATTGATATCCTGACTCGCATCGCCAGCGCATTCGGTGTCAAAGTTGAGGCCCTCATCGGCGTCATACGCGGTGGTGTACCCAAGACCAACGCCTATCAGGCCCGTGGCGTCGCTGAGCTGCTCGCTGAGGTCGGAGTCGATGTAGACAACATCGCCAATCCTGCCCACAACGCTATCCCGATCGCCTCTGATAACAATGTCGAGGCCGCAAACTCAAAGGCCATCCAGAGCCGCGAGCTCGACATCAACCAGATCACCGCCATCGCTAACTACCTCCAAGTCAAGGTTGAGGAGGTTGTCAGTGTCGTCGGGAACGACCCCCAAATTCTCAACAATGTGATCATCGGAGCCGCTAATCCCCATGCCATTCAATCTCGTGGTCTTCCCGTTTACCATGTCGATATTATTGACGTTATCTCCAACTATTTCCACATCGATATCGAGGAGGTCCTCAAGATTATTGGTAATAAGATCTCCGTCCTTGAGAATCCCAACCTAGAGGTCGCCAACGCCAAATCCATTCAGACTCGCGGATCCGATTACAAGCACTTGTTCCCTGGTGACATTGCTATCCTCACTATCTTCGCCAAATACTTCAACGTTGAAGTTGAGGAACTTCTCAAACTGGCCGACAACAAGATTGCCATCCTTCCCGACGCCCACGTTGAAGTTTTGAACGCCAAGGCTTATCAGACCACTCGTGGCGAGTACCACAGTCTCCCAGACATCATCGTCGAGCTCACCGCCAAGTTGAACCCTCTCGGCGACCACATCCGTAAGCCCGAATTTCACACTCTCGGCATTTGATGCTCATCGGTTTCCATTAGGCGAAATTACTTATGCCAACGCTGATGTCGAAGCTGCTGTCGACCTCTGCATTCCCATTCTAGAGGATATCAAGGGACTTCTCGTTGCCGTCCGTGTCGAGATTGAAGCACTCGTTACCAGCCACGTCGAGGGCGCCCTCACTCTCCACGGCAAGGTCGTCTCGATCAAGGTTGTTGCCGAGCTCTTTGTTTCCCTGTGCACTGTAAGTCCCCACAATGCTAGTCTCTTGTCGCCCAACTTCTGACCCACTTCTACGATAGACTGTCATCGTCGCTCTCGGTCTTGTTGTCAAGGTCGCAAGCAACTACCGTCAAGATTGATATCGTTCTTGCTCTAGCTGCTGAAATCGGAGCCGCCCTTAGTGTCATCATCGGCCTGGGTATCAAGCTCGCTGGTGGACTCCTCGCCTACCTTGTCCTCCCCGCGTCGGTTGTTCACATCATCTTCGACCTTGAATTGACTGCTTTAATCAAAATTTTGCAACTCACCCCTTATAAGACTGCTTAACCGTCTCATCAGCTGCCTGTATTATATACCATACACTAGATATAGGCAAATAATAGTTCCCTTGGATGCGAATCCTAAGTAGTTTTATGATATACTCTCCAATAGATTCACGGTTTTTTGAAGCCACTGGCGCTAAGTGCTGTTCTAGCATCACTCTGATCGAGTGTCTGGGTCTGGTGACAATCCCAATGCTTATGACATTGACGACATACAGGATAAGGGGTGGCAAGGGCCATGGAGTAAGTAGTGACACTGTATCGGCTAGGATTTGGGTTGACCAGTTTCGAGGACAGCGCCAGAGGGGCAGGACGATGCTTCTGTTAGCACCGAATGTCCACCCTTATGGACTCCCTGAATAGAATGTCAGCTTGCGCGCTAACGTATGGTAACGCTCGTACGTACCACGATCTTTCTGACGGCAGTCTTGGTCATCGATGTAACTGCAAGACTGGGAACCGAAGTATGGGCGAATGTACAATCCACCATTCTCGGAGTCTTTCCACAACAGCGACCTATTGTTCCCATGGCCCTTGCGTATTCTGGCTCAGCGTGCAGAGCAACACGAAAGAGAATCCGGGGGTAGCGCTGAATGATTTTTCCACGGAAGTTTTCAGGGATCTGCAAGACATCCATTAGTCTCAATAACACCATGTTGCAATTAGACAAGTTACATTCTGCATAAATTCGTCGATGTTGAGCTCGCCAGGCGAAAAAACAAAGGTATGATCAACATCCCATAACGAGGGGATCATCATATAGCTGAACTCGGTCAGCCCAGTAAGTGTCTCAGAGTCCAGAGGAATCGATTGGCAAAGAGTGAAAAAGGCGCCGAGCATACAACGGTAAACATGAAAACCACGAAGGCCAGCCGCCCAAGTCAACGGCATGCTGAAGGATCCCACTGCTTTTGTGTCAACAAGACCTGTTTGTTATTCCACAGAGCCGAAGATACGAAAACTCACAAGAACTGCTGTCGGCATGAACCTTATTCAACCTCTTTAACAGGTCCCTTCGCAATGCCACTTGCACTCGCCGACTTGATATAGAATCTTCCCGACCTCGCTTGGATCTTGTAAAAATTCCATGAAAGATGCATAGGGGGATGCGAACAGCCCCGCAATGAAATTGCAGAAGCAAAGGAAGAGTGCGGCAAGCATCCTGAAACCTGTGCTTTGGAGAGGCCGGTCACATTGGCATTGGTAACAACATCAGCCCCATCGTAAAATGCTGTGACCAGCAAAACCCTCTGAACTGTTAGAAGAACATCCTCTGGCACGCTCCGCATGACGAACGTATAAAAGTGGTCAGGCACATGAGCTGCCAACAGAGTTTTCGGCAAGAGCAAGCAATGTGCGGAGCTGGTTTTCAGGACCAAGCGGATTACTATCCCCGATGAAGCGAAGAAGAGTAGCTGCATAATTGAACAAGCCTGCTGAGAGGTCGACAAGCATCCAGATGTCTTCTTCCGATGGCCACTGAGGCTGGCAGACTGAATTTCTCCCTGATGGCTCCCCAACCCATCCGTCAGGAACTTGATAATTTCGTGGTCGGTTTCTCGCGATATGGGGAGTTCTATTCGGAGGGTCAGAGGCGAAACTTGCGGGGAAGTGAAGGCGACCTTGAGGTGTGCCTCAGGCTGACTGAAAAATACCCAAAGGAACGGAGTAGTTCGATCCTGGACAGAGGCCGCGACAATCTCAACGATATCACATTGAGCTCTGCTACCAGCGCACTGGTCGAGGCTATCGACAATAATCGCCAACTCGCCGACGTCGTGTCCGTTGGGTTTGAAGTTTATTCAATGGAGTGACAATTAGGTCCCGGAACTGTAGTCCGATTGGCTTCGTAACGAGTGCTGGGTCATTATGTATCATCGTGTCGATGATCTGTCGGTAGTTTTTATCTTTCATCGCGAGCTGATATGAGATGGTAGTGAAGATTCGATTGGGATTGTCTCTTTTGTCGGAACGGGAGAAGAAGAAAGTAGCACCGAGCTTTCCCTTCTCAGCAAAAGCTTCTGCGCAGGACTGTGCCACGGCAGATTTTCCAACGCCAGAGGAACCATGCATCCAGACTAATGCGATGGTTCCGCTCTCGGCTATTTAAAGCCCACCGGACGAGTAGGTTGATATAACTAGAACGTGTTCCAGGGTGGCACCGAGGAGGAACACCGCGAGCAGTCGAGTCATGTAAGGCCTCCGGAATAGAATTAAGTAAAAGAGTTCGAAGCCCTTATGCTGATTCAGCCGTTGGGGGGAAGAGTTAGAGGCTAGGGACTTACCCTTCGCTCCACCATTGTGGGTGACCTGAGCATTCTCAGTGGACCGTGGGTTGACGGTGTAGGACTCGAATTTATTGATAATCAGGGAGTTGATGGGATGAGACTCCTGCAAGCCGAAACGAGAACGGAGCTGACTTAGCCTGTGCAGGATGGTCATATCCATACTTACTATGATCTTTCCCTCCGCGAACTTGGCTATCGGCGAGGCAGGAGGGCCAGCATATGGGCAGATATATGTACCGTTATACTTGTCCCTCCACAACAGGGCCCTGCTTCCTCCGTGACCCAGTACATATGGTCGGCTCCACTCTGCCCGTTCGGGCTTCGTGAGTAAGATAGCACGAAAGAGAACCCTGGGGGTAGTTGCTAATAATTTGACCTTGGGCACTTTCAGGGATCTACGGGGGTATACGTCTGTATGGCATGGTAGGACGAGTTATGAGCATTACTTACATTTCGCAAGAAATCATCTACACTAAACTCATCACGTCCTGAGAAAAACATGACCAGCATCGCACAAGCGGTAGAATCATCGATGTAGCTTGAATTTGATCAGCTCAGTCAGTGTTTCGGAATCCAAGGGCAATCGATTGGCAGAGAGGCAAAAAATGCCCCAAGCATACAACGATACACATAATGACCATGAAGTCCAGTCGCCCAGGTTACCAGTATGCTAGTGGGATCTGCTACTTTGGGTGTCAACAAGATTCAAATGAATAAAGGGCCACTCACGAGAGCTACTGTTAATATGGACCTTGTTTAATCTTTCCAGCAAGTCCCTGCGCAGAGTCACTGCGCTATTTGATCTGAGACAGAGATCTCCCGATCTTGTTAAATCCAGCAAAAACTCCATGAACGATGAGTGGTAGAAGTGAATTGTCCCGTCACTCAGTCGTACGACAGAGGCAAGCGCACGACAAGCATTCTGGAACTGTGCTTCGGATAGACTAATCATATTGGCGTTGGTGACAGCGTTGTCCCCATCATAAAGTGTCGTAACTAGGAGAATCTTCTGAACTGTCGGGAGGAGTCTCTGAGGTATATGCCGCATTATAAGCAGGTAAAAGGAATCGAGCTCGGAGAGGGGATGGGTTTCGTTCTTCTCGTTCGGGTGCTCAGCAAGGGCAAGCACGACGCGGAGCTGATCATCAGGGCCTAGCGAATCGTCATCCCCGATGAAACGAATAACAGTCGATGCATAGTTGAACAATCCTGCCGAGAGGTTGACGAGCGTCCTGACGTCTCGCTCCGATGGCCATGAAGCTGGTAAATTGCGTTTCCTCTGAATCTCCTTCAATTCATCTGTTAAGAACTTGGCAATTTCATGGTCCTTTTCTCGTGATACGGGGAGTTCTATGTGGAAGGACAGTGGCGAAAATTGTGAGGAAGTAAAAGTAGCCTTTATGTACGCCTCAGAGCGACTGAAAAAAACCCAGAGGAACGGAGTAGTTCGAAGCTCGATAGAAGCCGCGACAATCTCAACAATGTCACACTGTGCGCTAACGCTCGCACACTCATCGAGACCATCGACAATGATTACCAAATCGTCAACATCGTGCCCTCGTGCCCTCGGCTTATTGAGTGGAGTGACGATGAGATCCCTGGAACTGCTGCTTGACCGACTTTGTGACGAGCGCTGGGTCGTCAGTGTACCATGGTGTCGATGGCCCGCTGATAATTTTTATCCCTCGTCGCGAGCTGATATGAAATGGTAGTGAAGAATCGATTGGGATTATCTCTTTTGTTGGATCGAGAAAAGAAGAAGGGGGCACCAAGTTTTCCCTTCTGAGCAAAAGCTTCTGCACAGGACTGTGCCACAGCCGATTTTCCAACGCCAGCGGGGCCGTACACCCAGATGATGCGATGGTTCCGCCCACTGTCATTCAAGCTCCAGTTGGTAATCTTGTCAATGTAATCAAAACATGTTCCAGGGTGGCACCGAGGAGGAACATCGCGAGCACACGAATCATGCAAGGCCTCCGGAATAGAATGATTGAGGAGAATGCGAAGGCCTTTCACTGAGTCGGAGGCTGTATCGGGAAGTAGGGATGATAAACGACTTACCACTTGCCCCGTCAGTCTGAGAGTTGATGTTGACGACGGTTGAGGCATTGATAGTCTGGGAATTGTCGATAAATTGTGAATCGTAAATTCCGAAATCATGAGCGCCGGGAAGGATGCTGTGTGACATGGTGGTTCATATTTAAGAGCGAAATTGCAGGGCGTTTGCGAAAAGTTCAATTTCTCGGAGTCGATGCCCGCCAAACTCATAGTAGCTTCAACAGTCCGCCGAACGACGCGAGGGGTGTTCGTATGGAATCTGGGGTGGCTCGGAACAAAGAGAGAGAAGGCCGCATCAAGGCTCCACCTCAAGTAGAGTTAAGTTGTCAATATAAGCAGGAGCCAGTCCATACCCTTATTTTTTTCGTTTCAGTGTAGCAGTGAGGCCATCAAGAGCTTATATATATATATTTACATGGTGTGCTTGTTTTGGGAGGGGGGGGAGGTGTCTACTGACGAGACATGAAACACTATATTACTCGAAAACAGACTAGAAACACACACAAAAGCAAGCCAAAGCCATAGTTCCCCCGAATAACTGACTGTGCAAGGGCTGCGGAGTCTTACAGATCAGAGCGCAAATAAGGAACCCAAGCCAATCTTGCCGCCAAGTCCTCGAGTCCGCCTCGACAACTGTAAACAACTCGAGCATGCCATCATGGGTTTTGAGTGGATCGTTGGTGTTCTGCGTAGCATGGCACACAAAGCGAACAGGGTTGTCTGGTCACCCCTGCGCCAGTGCCTGCATTCCCTCTTTCCAAGGCGAAGTAGCGTACTTCACGTTCAATGAGGTGGTCCGGGTTTCGTCAATGGTGGCGGGGATTGGGCCCCGACCTGGCGTATCTGGTTGCTTGACCATGAAGATTCCCCGCACACCCCAAGAAGGTTGGTGACACGCAGAACGGGGGTACTGACAGAAGGCGTTTACTATGGAATCAAAGATCTTGAGCTCATCCAGCCTAATTACGCGAACGAGAGGCGAACACGAGCTTTAGTGATCCTGCACAGGAAGCCAAGATGGTACTGTATGGTGATTTTTCCACGACGTGATGCGAGACATGCACAGGGGTTTGGGGGAAATCCAACTTCCGCATCGGCCGTCGAGTAGCATTAACGTGGGTCAAAAGATTAGAGATGCTGTGTGGAGGCACCCCCATCACAAAGGACGTGTGCCCGTCCAAATGTCATATATCCCAGACACGGATCGTGGTTGCAGGAGCAGACGAACAGGAAAAGGGATGAACAATGTATGTTGTTCAAAGTAAGTGATGGATTGCAGCACTGCGAATGTTTGGCCGAGCAAGTGGGGCGTTGAGGTGTTGATGGGTAGATGAATGGCGTTTGTGACATATGTGAAGCCCTCTACTCTCTGTGCTACCCCCGTTTTCCCGTCAGTGTGGCGTCTTCTCAAGCAGTTTCTCAAAGTCGAATCTTCGGAATGAGTCTATCCTGATATGAAATATCTGAGAAGGTGGCGGGGCAAAACTTCGAAGAGAACCCCGGTACCACTCAGTTCGGCTGCACCTGCATCAAGTGAGGGGTGGTGGGTTTTGAAAAGGAATGGCTGTGGTATTTGCGTGCGAAATTGTATGATAGCTAGACAGGAAGGGGGCGTGCCGTAGGTAAGAGGTACCTCTTTGTAAGACCCGACTGCATTTATCTATGTCCGATCAGTGATCACCTTCCGATGTATCTTCAAGTCAGGAGCGCCTGTTGGAACTAGTGATTCCGGTACCCGGAGCACCTGACTGCCTCGTGCAGGTAGGCTACACTCGTAGTCTACATGTAGGTACAGTACTTTGTCCGTTTACTCCCCATCCCGTCGTTGTTCACCTTCTTGGACTGATCTCAACAGTGCCCCCCGTTTGTATAGGAACCTTGTTCAATGCACTTCGCTTGTACTGATTCAACACTCAAATCTCTCAGTTCACAACGTGCCGAAGTCTAGACTGGACGAAATGGAACGTGCAATGTTAGACAGCGGTGAGCATAGAATAGTATCTGGGATGGACAAAGAGGTAACTAGGTCGAACATCTCCAGGGATAATTCAGGGGATGATCACCCGGCTTGAAAAAGAAGGTCGAGCTCACTTCCCCTTGACCATCCAGACCTGACCAACAGGCTCCGCATTCTCGGGATAATCCTCGCCGCTCGGTTCGATCGCACCCAAGACCCCTCGGATATTCAGGACGCAATTTCTGCTGCACGGAAGTTGGTTGATATCACCCCTCCTGGCCACGCAGACCTGGCCAGCAGGCTCAGCCGTCTCGGGGGTTTGCTCCAAAGTCCGCTCCGAGTGCACGGGAGACCCCTGCAGACATCCAGGAAGCGATATCTACGCAGCAGAGAGCCATCGAAATTACTCCTACTGGTCATGCCGACTTACCTGATATGCTCAGCCAACTCGGAAACTTTTTCTACACTCAGTTCGAACGCACAGGAGACATTGCAGATATGCAGGGCACGATTTCGGCTGCGCAAAGGGCTATTGACCTCACTCCCCCTGGTCATCCAGACCTGCCAGGCAGGCTTGGCAATCTCGGAATTTCACTCCAAGTTCGGTTCGAATGCACAGGACTTCTTGCCGATATTCAGGAATGCGATTTCCGCAAAGCAGAAAGCTATCGAACTCACCCCTCCTGGCCATCCACATCTACCACGCCTCCTCTCCAATCTCGGGTGTTCATTCCAATCTCGATTTGAATGCATGGGGGACATTGCAGATATTCAGGAGGCGATTTCTATTCAGCAGAAAGCTATTGAACTCACACCTCCTGGCGATCCAAACCTGCCTGGCATGCTCAGCAATCTCGGAGTTCTGTTCCAGACCCGGTTCGAATGCATGGGAGACCTAGCGGATATTCAAGAAGCAATATCTATGAAGAGGAAAGCCATTGAGCTCACTCCTGTTGGTCATGCAGGACCTACCTGGAGGGCTCAGTAACCTTGCAAACTCTTATGGAAATCGGTTTCTTCGCACACGAGACCTGGCTGATATTCAGGAAGCCATCTCTACTGCACAGAGGGCCGTTGAGCTCACTCCTGTTGGCCATAAGCATCTGCCTGATAGGCTGAACAATCTAGGAGGTTTGTTCAGAAATCGATTTGAAGATATGGGGGACCTTGCGGATATTCAGGAGGCGATTTCTATATTGCAGAAAGCAGTCGAGTACTCTTCTCCTGGTCACACCAGCCTACCCATCTTTCTCAGCAATCTTGGCGTCTCATTCCACACCCGGTTTGAACGCTCGGGAGACCTCGCAGATCTTCAGGAGGCAATATCTGCAAAGCAGAAAGCTGTTGAGCTCACCCCTGCTGGTCATGCAGCCCTCTCCCATCGGCTTGACAATCTTGCAGTTTCATTCCAAACTCGGTTCCAGCATACAAGTGATGATGCAGATATTCAAGAGGCTATAACTGCCGCTCGGAAAGCTGTTGAGCTTGTCCCTCCCGGCCATGAATCCCTACCTAGCAGGCTCAGTAATCTCGGAAATTCGCTCCGAACACGGTTCGAATGCACGAGAGATCCAACAGATATCCAGGAAGCGGTATCTGTACAGCAGAAAGCCATTGGACTCACTCCTCTTGATCATGCGGAACTTGCCCGCCGACTCAATGATCTCGGATATTCGCAATTTATTCTGTTCCGAGCACAGTTTGCACGTACTGAGAACTGTGGGGATCCCATCGAGGCGCTTGACTGCTTCCGCCGTGCGGCCAATGCTTCCACCGGAAGTCCCTCTGTGCGCCTTATTGCTGCCCAATTGTGGGCGTATGAATTGTACTCCCGAGCTGGATGTACAACAGACATTGGCCGCATTCGACAAAGCCATCGAGCTGCTTTCTCTAGCTGCAGGATTGGAACAAACTCTGAGCAACCGCCACCAGAACCTTGCAAAGGTTTCCAACCTTCCGTTGGAGGCGGCTGCAGCTGCATTTTCAGTCGAAATGACCGAAAGGGCTCTGGAGTGGCTCGAACAAGGCAGATGCATCGTCTGGACACAATTAAACAACCTGCGCACCCCGATCCGTTCCCTTCGTGCCCGAAATCAGCCCCTTGCCGATCGGATTTTGGAAGTATCAAAATCCCTAGAACTGGCAGGTTCTCGAACCGTCTCACAAGATTTCAACACAGAGGGGACTCGTCGAACCGGATCGACCCAGCAGGACGAGGCAAAGCAACACGTTGCGCTCGCAAAGGAATGGGGCAAACTCCTTAAAACTACACGAGAAATTCCAGGATTCGAAACCTTCCTCCTTCCAACACCGGCATCTGCTTTGTTTGGTGACCTGCCAGTTTCCGGTTCCACAGTTGTTATTAACCTCAACAAGGACCGCTGCGATGCTCTTGCCCTCTTCTCCGAACCCAAACACTATATCCATATTCCACTCCCCCACTTCTCCTACAGCAAGGCGTCGCATCTTTGCAAGGGCTTGCGGAAAATTCTAGCCGATACCGGCCTCCGGGGCCCACGGAAACAGGATTCGGAGCTAGAGGCTGACAGTGAAGGAGAACTGCATGAGCACGAAAATAAGGGAGCCAACAACCGAGCAGGCCGTCGTTCCAGAGATGCCATCACTACCCTCAAGGTTGTTTTGCGAGACTTGTGGGTTTATTTGGTGAAGCCGATAATTGAACGTCTGGGATATACGGTGGGTGTATGTCACACATATTCACACATTCCACACTAATGGGATATGTTACTCCCCCCCTCCCCCAGTCATCAATATCCTCGACAGAGAAACCCAGAATCTGGTGGTGTGCCACAGGTCCCCTTACATTTTTACCGCTTCATGCTGCAGGCATCTACGGCAGATCGGATGGTCCCAAGGTCTCCGATTTCGCAATATCCTCTTATACTCCTTCTGTGAGCGCCCTCGTTCAGCGTGTCAAGAACCCTCCTATGATCGATGGAGAAGCGCAGGGAATTTTCATGCTCAGCCAACCAGATGTGCCTGGTCTACCCTCAATCCCAGCCACAACCAGCGAAATCCGCATCATTGAAAAGCAGCTCGTAGAACATCAAGTGCCCTACTTGACTTTGGAGGGAGAGCATGCAAATATTGATGTGGGCATAACCAATATAGAATCATACGGCTGTGTTCACCTGGCGTGCCACGCTGCACAGGATGCTAGCGATCCACTCAAGAGCGGTTTCTTCCTCAACGATGGCACGCTTCAGCTATCAACGATCGTCAAAGCTAACTTGAAAAACGCAGACCTCGCCTTCTTATCCGCCTGCCAGACGAGTAAGGGGGACGAAAAACTCTCCGAAGAGGCCGTTCACCTGGCAGCTGGGATGTTGGCGGCTGGGTATCGGGGTGTTATCGCCACAATGTGGTCGATTCGGGATGATTATGCTCCCAAGATCGCAGATCTGTTTTATAAAGAGATGTTCGCATATGAAGTACGGGCTGGGAGGAAAGGATTAAACGGATCACATGCAGCTTATGCGCTTCACCAAGCGATTCAGGAATTTCAGGACTCGCTTCCCGACACAGATTCTACCCTCCTCGCCTGGATTCCTTATGTACACTTTGGTTTGTAAAATTCCGGAGTCCTTTGACACTCTCTGAGCTGGCCCTAGTGTGCTTTCGGGTCCTTATGAAATGAAATAGATGGCCTGTCCGGTCAATAAAACTCCAAAAATAGTACACGTCAATAGGTGACCTGTATTTTACAAGTTACATGTGGACAGTACTCCAGTACTCGAGCATAGCATAAACAAGGAAACCCGGTACAAGGCGACCTCCAGGCAAGTGGAAGCGGTAACGCTGCTATCGCACTAACAGCTCTGGTCCCAACGTACCAGCATTAGTAGCTGCCAACAAATTCGAAAAAAATTGAGATTCTCTACAAGTACTTCAAATATAGCAATCGCCCTCTAAGGGCCATAAACGCGGTTGCACACAACTTCGCTACTGTAGTATAAAGGAAGTGAAACATAATCAAAACAGAGGAAGAGGAGTAGAAGATCCCGGATATCCGCAACGGACAGCGAGCGCCGCCGGGGACCAGGACAGTTTCAAGTATACCTTTCTTCGGGCCACCATGCATGGCTCGACCCGATCTATTCTCCTCTAATGTATAGGCGACAAGGGAAGTAAGGGAAAACCAAGAACATGAAGGAGCTTATGAGTTCATGATGGATGGGAGGAAACGCAATCTTGGGTGGAATAGCGGCATAACAGAAGGGGGGAAAGGGAAAATTAGGTGCGTTGGGGACAAAATGTATAGAAAAACTCTTGCATCGGGTGGGGAAACGCAATGAGCGGGGGAGGGGGGGGGACGGTATGGCAATGACGGTATCATAGAAACCTGAAGCAAAAATCAAATAAGGTACCGAAGGCCAAGGTAAACGCTTGCCTTCTAAGCACAGAATTAGTCCCAGGGTACCAAAGCGAAGGTTTCAATCTGTTCCTTAGGCGTCAGGCGTCAACCAGATCCCCAACTTCCTCTTCTTCGTACAACGTCCTAGGCCTCCACACTTCGGGGAATGGGTACCAGCTCGGCCTGAGCTCATAAATACCTAGAATTCCCTCGGGGTCTTCATCATCCGAGTCCCAGTCGCTATCCACGATCTCTTCAACCGCTGGCTGACGCCGCCAATCCATGTAATAATAAGGTCTGTAGCTGGGGAGCGTACTCCTAATAGGGGGGTGGGATGTCCCGATATGGGAAGTGTGGGCTGTTGCGGTAGACGCGCCGGGGGTCGAAGCGGTGGAATTAGGGGTAAAGGTAGTAGTAAGGGAGGTGGTAAGGGGTGTGGTGAGAGGGGTGGTCGAAGTGGTGTGCATGGCAGACGATGTAGGGGTAGGGTTTGAGGTAGAGGCGGTTGAATAATTTGCGGAAGCGCGTACTGCATTGGCACCTGAAGTGGTGCTGGCAGTCGTAGCATTAGTAGTGGATTCTTGCTTGTTTGCTGTAGTGGGGGATCGCTCCAGCGCCTGCAAGCACCAAACACGAAGGATCAACAATGTGTCTTTGTTACAAATGGATGTGAGGTGTGCCCACCTCTGTAGATGCGTCTTCCTCTCCTTCTGAGTTGGTCGCTTCTCTTTCTTTCCGTTCCTGTTCCTCCTTCTCTTTCCGCTCTTTCTCCTTTCGTTCCTGTTCTTCTTTCTCCAGCCGCTCTCGTTCTTCCCGTTCTTCCTTCTCTCTCCTTTCCTGTTCCTCCCTTAGCCTCCTCTCCCGCTCTTCTCTCTCCAACCTCTCATACATCTCCCTTTCTTCTCGCTCCCATCTTCTCTTCTCTTCCTCCTCTCTCTGTTTCTTCTCCTCCGCCACTCTCTTCAATTTCGCTTCCCTCCTCACTTTCCACTCTGCCGTCATCTCAGGCGTAGACCTTCTCCTCTCAATATCCCAGTCCAACCACCGGTCATCAAACCGGTGCGGTCCTGGGCGCTTCCGGTACTCGAATCCAACCCGCGTCAATTGCCCCAATTTGGCAGCGAAATAGTGTGCACATTTCTCCCTTTCTATCCTCCAAAGAATAGGTTTTGCTTGGCCGTCGTCACCGACTACGGGAGTATCATCAACATCTTCATTGATGATGCAAACGTGACCAGGGTCTTTTGAGCATTCGTGGAACGGTCCTCGCTCTTCAAATTGCATTCCAAGGCGTAGATGCCTCAAAGTGCGCCGGATGGGCTTAAGGTTGTCGATATACGCAGACTAGCACACAAGGTCAGTAAAGAGCATATAGGAGACGCGAGTAAAACATGTAAAAGCGAATGGGCGGGTGGACCAAATCGATGCGCGCGCCACATACCGCGCCACACATAAATGTTTAATCACATAAACTAAGTGCCAACAAGGCGGTGAATGGGGGACCGGAAATAACACCTACCCAAGTGGCGACATTACGCCCGTCATGGTAACCACACCTCTCCACCTCTAAAACTTCGAGCTTGGGGAACCGAGTGGCCAGAAACTTGCAAAACTCGGGTTCAATGTTCTCCCCAAGCATGACCCGCAGGTGTTTAAGTTTCCTATTCTTGAACACGATCTCGGGTTTGGATGGGTCCTCTTCGGGCTCAGAGACAGGCTGCGTGTCTGGCTTTGGTCCATGCTTGGGCTGCGGCTTAGGGGGGATAGTCTTGGGCGCAGGTGTACCAGCGGCAGACACCTCCCTTAATATCTTCTGTAGAGTTCTCTTGGTAAACGCAACGGTAGGGACAGCAATATCGCTGATCGCAAGTACGGCGAGTCTCTCAACTCCTTTCATAAAGTAGCCCACCCGGTCGAGATTGCAAGCATCGGAGACGGCAAGGGACTCGATCTGCTCAAGTAAAGAACCATGGTTGCCCTTCGCAGAGATATATTCCGGTGCAGCAGGGAGGACCTTGAAAGTCGCATCGCCCCGTGCCGCGGCTTTTGCAAACAGTAGCCTGAGCTCCTTTAGCTCACGCATCTTGCTGATAACATCCACTAGTTCTGTACCAGTTTGCCTGGGTGGATGGCCTGTCATAACCAATGAGACAAGCCTCGGCCATTCGTGTTGCGCGAATTCATCAAGTGTACACAGATCGCCGGAGACTTGAACATGGGTAAGCGACGTGGGCTTGCCAACATCAAAGAGAAATGCAGAAGCAGCGTAACGAGCGAGGATATCATTCTTGTACTTCTTCCGATACTCGCGAGAGTGGTATACAGCTGGGCTGGAATAGCGAGCCTCGTACGGGCTCTGGCCGATGCGTAGTGCCTCGGCGACGGGGATGAGATGCAATCGCTCAATGACAAATTCGGGTGGGCTCTTTGGAATCATAGAGATGTAGAGAGGGGTATCGGTCATGCGTAGCTCGCGAACAGATGTACAGGTGAGGAGCGCATTGAAAAGCGAGTTGGGCGGAAAGAAGGGGCAGCAAATGGAAAAGCTAAGAAGAGAAGGCATGCGAGGAAGGGCAGTCGCAAGTTTGTCTGTGTGCCTGGGGTGATAGTCGCCACCGACGTAGTAGCGGTCACCCCATCGCGGAGGTGAAGCATCGGGCCAATCGTCAGGCCAGATGAGGTCAAATCGCCTGAGAAAAAGGTCAGAAGGTATCCGGGGACTTGCAGAACGCATAAACTCGCTTAAAGAGGGGCCAGAGGCTCTCCGGGAAGAAATGGAGGCCCGACTCCTCGTCATGTTTGTTAGGATGGGGCCAGCGTACGTGCGAGAATAGGTAAGGGAGGCAAAGATCCCTGAGTTCGCTATTGGTGGCAGCGAGGGCAGCAAGAGTAGCGATGTTATCGCTGGTGCGGACCACCGCGAGGTCTTTGACAACGGGGAGGATTTTGTGAGGGGGGAGGGGCATGGGTGGAGATGGGAATGGCAATTACGGTATTTATTATTTTTATTTATTATTGGCGGAGACCCCGGAGACTCGGATCGATAACAACTTAGATTGCATACTTCTGCGTCCACTCCCGGCTCACCCGCTGTGCATCTGCCTCGTTCTCCTTGTAGTGCTTCGCCACATCTGTCGCAAGAGGGTCATCTGGATTCGGGGCACTCAACAAAGCCTGTATGGACAGTAACACTGTCCTGATCTGCAGTGCAGGGGACCATTTGTCTGCAGAGAACAGTTCTAGCGACCGCAACTCCCTAACGAAATTTACGCACCTTTGAGGATATCCAGGCAGATCCGACCCAGTTTGTCTGCAGGGACCAGCCAGTTCATTTCCGCCCATTCTCTCAATGTCCGTGCTCACCGATATTAGGATGATATATCTTCGTCAGGAACCGAACCTTGGGCGGTGCCATTGGGTACTCCTCCGGGAGGAACAACTCCAGCTTAAACTTGCCATCTAAACAACCCCATAATCAGCTAGAAATCCAAACACCCCTTGGTATGACATACGCTCAAAAGGGCTCCCTCCTGGCCCTTCAATCGTCACATCGAAATACCGGAGATTGTCCTCATGTGGGGCTGCGGATATTCCAGGAGCGGGGTCAGCGACGAGGCGCTCAGTTTCCTAGATCCAGGCAAAGGCGAGTTCCGAGGGTGATAGAGAAGAAGAACCGCATGTCAACTCACTCGAATCCAAAGCGAAGAGAACACATTCCACGAACCTTGATAATTCTCTGTATATCCATATCCAATCATCAGTGGCCACCCCAATGTGCATGTGCATGTGCGGCGATACATGAAACCCAAATTTATCACCGCAAGCAAGGACATCCCAGAAAGAGTACAATGATTCATAGGAAATGTTCCAAATCGCAAGTAAGGTGTGCCCCGGATGCATAAATGGCAAGTCCAAGGGAGCACCCAGATTCCCCATCGCATCGCGATATCATCATCCCGTTAAGATATCCATAGCACGGTGTACATCCAAACCATCACCCGTGGAATACCCGTACAATGAAAGGGAGAAACAGCAGCATTCCAAAACCACAAATCAAATATCCGATTCGCGTGAACAATAACCCAGAACCACAGGAAACCCGTGAGTCAGGGTCAACGGCGTTCAACAACACACACCTTTGGTAAAGCTGTATTCATCTCTCCAAGTTATCGACGAAAAGATCTCGAACTGCGGGATTGCAAAGTGGCCCAGTGGGAGGTGTGGTGTGGTATGGACACCTCGTTTCTCCTCTCGTAATCTCTTCTACGACCACAGCACACAGTCAATCCCTAGTTACTGGCTCGGAACGTGCAATACGTACCCTCGTGGAGCACCTGCTCAGGAGATGGAATGGTGGTCAAAAGAGACGTTTGTGATAGGGCTCAGCGTAACCGTCCTTCGAGTCCACATCAGGCAACGCTGACTCATCTTATCTAAATTAGTCTCGCCACCCATAGAACTACATGCTATTGAGATAGAGAGAGCGATACATAGCAAAAACATTAATGCAGGGTCAGAGATATAGAGAACCACAAGCAAACGAACAGCGCATGTAGAGATCTTTTAGAAAAACGGCCCAAGCCTTGTGCTAGAGTTTGGGCTGGGTCCAAATCCACCGGCATTAGCACTACCACCACTCTGACCAGGGTTGCCAGAGCTGGAGCCAGAGCCGGAACCAGGGCTGCTATTACTGGGCCCATCCCTCCTCGAGAACATCCTGTGTCTAGGACACCTCCCCGATCCTCTCTGGGGCGGAGGCTCGACCTCGCTACGGCACACAGGACATGTGTTGGCGCCCTTCAACCATTGCTACGTCAAATAATCAGAACTCGGTACTAAAGAAAGTAGTACAGGACAGTACGAACCTCCAAGCACCCTTATGTAGCCAGTGTGCACACTGGCCCGGCTTCATCACCATGTCGTCGGGGCCGTACTGTGAATCGTCAGGGCCTACTCGAGAGAAAGATTCTCAAGACCCACCTCGTCCAAACAAATCGGACACTTAACGTCGCTCTGGGTACCTGCCCATTCCTTGTACTTGGCACTCTGCAATCTCTTCAGCACTGCTTCAGGCGTCGAGCGCGGCTTGACCTCTCCAAGTGCCGCCTGAAGCGAGAGCAAACTTTCATATGAGGCATCAAAGTCCTCGTCATTCTAAAACGCACAGGCATGCATTAGCTCCCAATCGCGGTTCGTGTTCGAATTTCATTGAGCGCTTACCATATAATCACCTGGGTCCACAATCCCTCTCCTGGGCAGGGCCCCGAACCTGTTCGCCATCCCAAACCCAAATCGCTGCAACACCCTCTCCCTCATGAGCCCTCCAGCCCCTCCTCCACTCCTACCTCCGCTTGTATTTGGACCAGAGCTAGTCGCATCCCTCTCGAAAGGCATCGCTCCCAACCTCAAATTCATACTCATCCTCCTCCTGGTAGGACTCTGCGCCGAACTCTGGCTCTCCCGCCGTTCTCTCGAACCCTGATACGATCTAGGCATAACCATATCCTCCTCACTCTCGCTGCCTCTATCCTCTTCTGGATTCATGATAATTTCCCGCCAGCTCGGATTCATTCTCCTTCTGCCACCCAACTGCAAAATTCCACCATTACCGGGACTAGCACTCGTATTTCTGTTGGCACTAGCAGCTTCTGCCATTAAGACCGAGGCAGCTTGAACGCCCCGGTATTGAAGCTGTTGCTGTTGCTGTTGCTGCTGCTGATACATCTGCTGCCCGTATCTCCACCTCGGCACATGTCCACTATCGCCACCAGTATCAGCACTCCCATTCTGACTTTGTCCATGGTGCTGGCCCTGGTTCCTATTCTGCCCTCGCCCACTCTCAATCCTATATCTCTCCAGGAATTGCATCGACCGTCCCACGCTCAACCCATCAGCGCTCAACACTCCAATCGCATGCTGCAACCCCTCTATTTCCCCGCTCCCTCTCCGATTTCCAACACCAGAACCGGAACCAGGATCAGGGCCGGAACCGGGACCGGACATCCCAAACACAGACCTCGTAGGTGAAGTCTCAAGCTGGGACAACGACACTTGTAGTGACGACGAAGATGAGGACCCCGACGACGACATGGCGGAGCTCGGTTCTACTCCACCTGAACCATGGTGCCGGAATTGTTGGTATTGCTGGTACATCTCCCTCAATCGACTTTGTCTCTGCAGCGCTGATTGCTCTCGTAATTCCTCGGACAACTGAAGAAATTCTCGTGTATGGGATAGTGAATTCAAGGGTTCCTGTACTTCGGACCTCTCTGCAGCACCCTCATTCTCAAATGCTAGCGGAGGTATCACCGGTGGTTGTGTCGTTGCTGCACTCGTATGACTCCTATGTCCAGGCACGAAACCGGAGCTGGGGGGACCAAAGGTGTACGTAGTGCTAGGTGAGAATGGTAGGGGAGAGGTCACCGGCACGGATCGGGAGGACACTGCTGCCGAAGGAGGGGGCAGCGGCGGTAGTGGTAGTGGTGGGACGGATGATGCCAATGCTGCATACTCGCGCGCTCTTGAAGCCAACGTTTCCATCGTGTTCCTGAAGGGACCGGGAGCAAAGAGGGCTGGATCAATGATATTACTTCCCTCTGGACTTGGATTTGCACGAGTGCTCGGATTAGAATCAGATAGGGAAAAAGGGCGTGAGGGTTCAGGTGAGGTTTGTGACGGAGGTCCAAAAAGATCCGGACGTGCTCTCATCAACGCACTCGACCCAAAACTCGTGAAAAAATTATTGTCAGTTCGCTAAAACTTGGTGAGCCTCCGGATCGGGGGAATGAGTCGAAAAGCACACTTACATTCTCGACTCCCCTCCCCTCCTCGTCGATATCCATCTCATCCCTCCCCTGTTCATCGCCCTCTCTAACATCAAATGTACCCTCACTTCTCCACCTCGGTCTCCCCCTCTGCGCCTCGGCGGCCATCCCATCCCTCATATTCCCTAACCTCTCAGCCAGCCTCTGTAAGCGCCGTTCCTCAGAGTTGTTCATGCCTCGATGTTGGGTTTGATTCCGTGTCAATGTGAGAGGTGATGAGCCATCAAAGTGATCGGTGGAAGAGGATAAGAATCCTGACGAGCTAGAATTGAAAGTCATGGCTGAAGCAGGCGGTGACGAGAATGCAGATGCTGGGATGGATGTCGGGGGTGCGGCGTTCTCCTGACTAGTCCCCGATCCCAAAACATCAAACAAGCCTCCAAGACCAGGTGAAGGCAGCTCTGTATCCAAGAACATTCCTCTCCCTGTACCAGAGGTGCTTCCAGACCTATACGACTCAGCGGACAGGGAAGAGCCAGATGAAGATAATGAAGCAGACGACCTGGCATTCCTTCGTTGCTGGTCCCCATAACTGAGGGTGAACCGCGTGCCAGGGGTAGCACCAGGAACAGGAGGATTGGCGTCAAGCCCCAAAGTCGCCAACACCTCGTCCTCGCTGGAGCCCGAAAAATGACTCCTCGGATTCGTGCTCGTGTTCGCGTGTGCGGAAGCCATAGACCCTTCGGACCACGATGCACCCCTCCTATGTCCGTCCCCAGTCAACGTGGCACGCGAATCGTCTCTTTCATATCGGAAATTTTCGCTGACAGGATGCGCACTCCTTACGGAGTAGTACCTCGGCCTTGGAGGTGGAGGTTGTACACCTGGGTACATCGACACACCCGTGCTCTGCCCTCGACTCTCGCCCTGCATAGAGTTCTGACTCTGCAAATCCTGATTCCTCGGTGGCAATCCCAAGCCACCAAACGTCCCAAACGGCCCCCCAACAATCGGTAATCTCTGCTGATTTACCCTCTGTGTTTGGCTTTGTGAATGTGAATGTGTGTGCATTAACACAGGCCGCAACGGTGTCTGTGTTTGTGATTGTGTTTGTTCACGGGCCTGTGAACGTAACCACCGAGTTGCGAGCGGCGCCTCTACTCTTTCCATCCTCCCGCTCGCACCTTCGCGGTTGCCCCATGCACCTACTACCTCTTCCCTCAGATCCTCATCCTCGGGATCTGCGACCCTCGAGAAAATCCCGCCCGAAAGATTCGAGGACAATACTTCAGGATTCGAAGAAAAAGACGATCTCCTCCCTCGGATTCCATCAAGTCGTCTGGACAACTCCGCTCTCGCTGTCCTCCTTCGTATCTCAGCCAAGTTCTCAGCTACAAGGGAGTTACTTGAGACGACACGCGTAGGTACGCGATATCGATGACGGTGAGAGAACGAGGATGGTGCCGTTGAGTCTATGTTGGCAGTTGGTACTGTCATTTGTTCAATGGTAGGTGTCTGTGGTCCAGTCGTAGTAGAGGGGGAAACGCCATGGATAGTTCCGGTGTTGACGTGGTTCGTGCTGATGGTACCATCGTTGGTATCTCCTAGGATGAATCCTGTTGAATCATGGTTGGTGCCACTGGGGGTAAAGTTGGCATTGAGCACAGAGTTATTCAAATTGAGGTTGAGAGTGATGCTTGGCGGTAGCGAAGCATTTGTCGATGTTCCCGCAACTGGCTGCCGAGGCTCTCGAGATTCCGGACTAGGAGTGAGACGGGAGTGTAAATGCCTAGTGGTGTTTGGTGAAAAAGACAGCCGATTTGTGCCAGTGGGGGGTCTTTCTAGTTCAAGCTCAGGGTGGCGGTTGAAATGAAGGCGCGGATTGCTGGGCACTGCGAGGGAGGGCGAAGAAATATGTCTCGGAAGCCTGATCGTCGGAGTCCCCAGATGTTAGCCTTGAAGATGAGGGACCCGAGGAGTGATAAGGAGGTGAAGATGGCGAGAACAAATTTGAGGAAAAGGTAAGTTGATGAGTATGCGATGGGGACGAAGAAGATAAAGGCGGAGATGCAGCCGATGCAGCCGAGGAACCAGCCGATGCAGATGAGGAGCCAGCCTCGTTTGTAGACATGGAGGTAGAACTGCGTTCGCCTGTCCCGCAGTCAGCTTAATCCCCCAAGGAGAATGGGACAATAACTCACTGAACAGACTTCGCCTCAAACCTGAGGACCCATTACTCACAGATGACCAGGTAGGTCTTCTCACCCAATCACTATCTGGATACGAGCTCGTGAGCACCCCACCAACAAAAGACAGAGAAAGGGCTGACTGAGACTCGAACGAAGAGGAGTCGACGACGAAGGAGAGGGCCCCAGGGACCAAGGTAGACTTTCTACTCCTCCCCTCTCAGTATCGGATTCCATATCAACATCCATCACGATACTATCACGTTCTCTTTGTAGCCTGCCAAAACCAGAGGGGCCTCTCACTGCTTTGATTTTTGTCAGAGTACACCTCTGTGCTCGGTAAAGGCACACTTACAAGTATCATTGCGTTGTCCTTCTCGTTGCTCCAATCCCAAGTCGATATCAGAGCTAAGAAAACCTATGGGAAGGGATTGGTCGGTGCACCCAAGAACAAAGAACAGAGTAATTACCAGCCAAAACATCTTCCTCCCAGCTCCTCCCACCACTCCCATTACTCTGAGTTTGCGTCTCCGCCGTCCCAGGGCGTGACTCTGGACCAAAATCTGATCCAGAAGTGGAGGCGGGATGATCAGACCCGGCAATTGAGATGGAGCCAGATTCACGAGTGCTAGGTCTAGAAACATTCGCACTTGCCTCCTCTAACCAGGCATAGAACCCACTCAATGAAGGCGATGGGAGCCGTACCTCCCCCAACCTCTGTACTCTGTGTCTTCCCCCCTGTGCCTCATGTACATCTAAATCCCTCTGCCATACCTCGCTGTCCCTATCCGTCAATATGGGAGGTAACGTGGGTGGAGCATCATTGACATTCGTACTGGTAGCAGCACCCGTGCCGGCAACGTGAGGGGCTTGAACTGTAGCCTGAACTGGTTGAGGTGGAAGTGCTAAGGGAAACACTTGAGGCTGAACCATCACTCGGACCAGTAGCATGACCCTCATCTCCCGGGACAAGCCCAGGAACCAAGGGCGAGGAGGGTGATCTAAGAGCCTCCAAAGCCGAATCGAGCCGATCTCGGAACGGTGGGTCAGGGTACGCAAGTTCCGTCTCCTCCTCGTCCTCTTCATCCTCCGCCTCGCCGTCGTGATCGCCTTCATCCACGCGGCCATCCCTATCTCCTATCCCAAAAGAGGACCATACCGAGTTCGACAGCTCTATCCTCGGAGGTACATCGCCCACCACAACAGCACTCCCAGGACTGATGCCTATCTTCACCATCTTCACCTTCATCACTGCTATCACCACTGTCAACCCCAGCACGGGATCCCCCGAGTCCCAAGTTAGCCTGCGTGTGAACGCGTGCAGTGGCAATGTGTATTGATAGGGAACTATCACTTCCACCGGTCGTAGCTGAAGCACGGTGGTCTGATCCTAACGGGTCTGAAATCTCTCGTGAGACGTATAGAAACGTAGATATTTCAAAGAACATACCACGCATTGAGGGGCTCCTCGTGCCAACAGTCACAGATGGATTTGAAGTACCAAACAACCCCCTCTCCTCCTCTTCCTCCTCTTGCAGAGAGCTCAGCTTGAAGCGGAGGCAACCTCGGTGGGGACGCGTTGGGCCTCCCACTCCCAAGAGCGGAGAACAGGCCTCGGTGGCGTATGGGGATGCCTCAGTGCAGCCATCGCGCTCTCAAACGTATTATACCTGTCCATTGTGACCCTAAACCTCTCTCCTGCCGCACCCGAAAGAAGGGGTGTGGGCGCAGTTGAAATGGTACCCGTAGAGTTAACCATTGTACTTGAAATCGCAATTGTAGGACTCGGGGTTGGGTGTGCATAAAGGGATCTCGATGGGTGTGATAAGTGGTCTGGTCCCGTTCCTGACGAGGTCCCCGAGCCCGAACCCGAACTTGAGGCTGGGATGGGGAGAGGCAAGTCCTCGTCGTCCTCTAGCAAAGGGATATCTGACATCTGAACATCATCCAACCTTGGCGTCGGCAATCGGGGCGGGAGGGATTCGTGTGTCGGTAAGGAAGTAATGGTGGCAGTCGTAGTCGTAGTAGAAGTCGTAGTAGAAGTAACACTAGTCGTCGTAGCCGCAGATGTCAAAGGAGCAGCAGCACTCGCTGTCAAGTTTTGTCGGATAGAAAACCCTGTTCCGGTTGACGATGTTGATGAAGTAGTGGTGTTCGTCGAAGTTGGGGACAGGGACAGGGACAAGGCCAAGCTCGAAGTTGACGATGAGCCCGAGGCACTACTTGCAGTGTCGCTCGCACCCTCCTCTTCCTCTTCCTCCTCGCGACCAACGGTGCCCGAGTCCCCACTTCTCTGTCTTTTGTTCCTGTTCCTGCCCCCTTGCCCAGCCATCCGTCTGCCAGGCGTAACCCCGGCGCCACCCCCAGTTACCTCCTCGTCGTCGCTCTCGGCACCCCCGAAGAGCTCTTCAAACGACCGCTTAAAGGAGGTATTGGCTGACAAGGAGAGCCTCAGCTGCAACGCGCGGCCCTCGTCTGCGGGCATGTAGAGTGAAGAAGATCAAGATGGTTGTGAGTGTGACATATTCCCTCCTCCTATATACAGCCATGCCTTGTCCAGTGGTATATCCTATCCTATTCTATCCTACCCTATCTTATACAATACCACGCACCCATCACGCAGTATCATGTCTCTTCAGCGCCGACGGCCGTCCAGTCAACCTCCGGCCTCGCGCAATTCTCTCCGCAAGCCTCTCCACTACACCCCCCTCTCCCACAATCTCCTCCTCCTCCAGCGTCTTCTTGATCAGTGACTCCATGTCCTCCCCCAACGAGTCCCCACTCCCCCGCCGCATTGACGAATGCATGCTCTGAATTGACCGTGTCTGCTCGGGGTTAAATTGTGGCAGCCTCTCATTAAGTAGATCCGAACGACGCCTGTGTGTTTATGAGGGCCATGAGGTAGGATTTGAAAGTACAATAAACCACATACGCATCAGCAAATGTCCGAATACTTCGATTGATCTTGGCGCCCTGCACATTGAGTGCATCAGGACCCGTTCTCGCTGGCGCCCCAACACCTGTCGCCTCATCCGCCACAAGCTCTGTCGCATTCTCCGCCTCTTCACTACAATAGGGAGTCAGCACCACCAGTCGGCCGCCGATAAAAAGCTGTGTTTGTCACGCACCGCAGAAGTTGGAACACCTTCTGCATCCTTCCAACTGCCAAAATCTTGTTCTTGATTTGCTGCCTCCTCGCGGCTAATTCGGCTGCGCTGGCCTCCTCCTTCCCTTCCTCGCTATCAGAGTCTGTGTCCACAAGCTCTTCCTGGCTGCAAATACTCAATATTGCTAACAGCATCTCCGTAACTAAGACCCCCCCGTCAGCACGAAAAAAAAAACAGCTAAAATCCAGGTGGCTCACTCTTTGCACCAACAAACGGCAGACTCCATGTAAACGCATCCATAAAGTTCGGCAGCCAATACGGGTGCGGGCTGGAATTATACTGTCTGATGGTGATGTTCTTGTTCGCATATTTGAGCACTGCCGCACGATTATGATACACGTCCAAATAGTTCGGCGCAGAAAAAATCGTAATAACAGACGGGAAATTCTTCTTTGGAGTTTTCCGATGCATCGTATACCTACCCAACCAGACCCCATCAGTCAAAGAACCCCCAAATCCCAAACCCAGAAACAACACGCACCCAGAATCCTGTGCCTCGTGTCCCCGGATAATGGTCAATAAATTGTTCCTCTCCAAAAATTGGCACACAGCGTCATACCTAGGGATACATCAGTTCTTCATTTCGCGCCTAGCAGCACAGCAAAAACCACTCACGTAAAATAAAACGAGCATCCCCTCGTTGTATTCGGTAAAAAGGTAGCCCCACGAGCAAGCGCAGGCCCATGCGTTGACGGCTCCTGTTCATGCCCATACGTAGCCACAGGATCCGACCATAGGAGATCGCACAATAGCCCATGAGAGCCAGGTTCCTGGAACCTATTCATCTGAGGGCTCCTCTTAGCATCATGGTGGTGCGGGAGAGAAAAGGGACGTACGCGATTGAGATCATTCAGGTGTACAAGGGAAGGCGAGATGCCCCCATGTACACAGAAAAATTTACCATCCACCAACGCAGCCACCGGAAGCGCGCAAAATGATTTAATGCACGCCTCGTACACAAGGGGGGTGTACTTGTGTAGACCTAACCTGATCGTTAACAAAGCCGGCGCGTGAGTTGAGAGAAAGATATGGACGCACACTCGCGTCTGAAAGTAAAGTATTCTGTGAGATGCCGGCATTCGTGGTTGCCCCGCAGTAGCACGACCCTTTGCGGGAACCAGATCTTGAGCGCGTAGAGGTATAGAAGACACTGTTACAAGTACAAGGATTGAATAAGTTGATGAGAAGAAAAGCGGGAAACGCACCTCGATGCCGAAATCCCCACGATCCACATAATCCCCAAGAAACAGATACGTAGTTTCACCAATACTCCCGCCAACCTCGAACAACTTCATCAAGTCATACTGCACGATGTCAAGGGGACGAATCACCGACGAAAAAGCCAACTCGCTCACATATTGCCCATGAATATCCCCACAAACTAAAGAAACAACTATGTATCAATCACTACGCACTCAAAGTAACAGAAAACTATACCACCCCCGCGCACTCACCAGTAATCGGGCTTGACACCGACACCATATTCGGTTCCCGCTCCAGTATTCCCGCGGCGACCTCCAGAATCCACAGTGCATGCGCTTCCGTCAGCCTTCCCTCCTTGAAAAAATGGTCCTTGAGATAACTAGCGTTCGGTTTCATCTCCCCATGCCCATCGGGCTCGAAAAACTGAGCATCTGTAGGTTTATGTGCCGCAGGTGGGGGGACCTACAAATTAATCATTGATTATTAACAACCAGTTCTCTCACATATACAGGGACGAAAACTCACTCCTCTGACCTGCCGCCCAGCCAAATCTGGGCCACCGCCAGCAGGTGTCCCGTCGGGATACCGAGTCTGCGGTATCACGCCTTGTGATTGTTGTGGAGGGTGCGGTTGCGGTTGTGGTTGCTGTTGTTGTGACGATCGTTGTTGGCTCTGTTGCTGCTGTAATCGCTGCTGATTGCTCTGTGCTTGCTGAACCTGCCTAAACGCATTCCTCTCCTGCACCGCTCTTGCATTCTTGGGCGCCATATTGTCGTGGGGATGAAAATTTTTCGAGTCGGCTGTCACAAGAATCGAAACCTATTTAACTGTGGCGAGCAGTTCAGGCACCCCCAACAACAGCATCAATTACACACACTCACTGAAATCGATTATCCAAAAAAAAAACGAATCGTCCGAGAGGCTCAAAAGGCTGATGATCTAGGGACAGCGACGATGATCAGTCCAAGGAAAGGGATATGGGATCTCTTTGCGGATGAGGTGCAACAACGCAGAGGACGCATGTTTGGCAATGTTGCACATCTCTCTAAAACAGACGCCCGCGTTACCCAGTCGAGGGGAGAGCAGGTACAGCAAACTTCCCTTCCTCACAGCAGAGCACAGGGTAAAGGAGACGAATGTGGTTGTGATACAGATGATATATAACATTGTCATTTGTCCGTTGTTGGGATAACGAGGCTGTGCTACGGCGTGCTACATTTCTATACAGGAATACCCGCATACTCGTCATACCCTAACGCTAGATTCACGTTCTAAATATGACCCATTAGCCAGAATACATACACTAAGAAAAATCACACCTGTAAACACTGCGTCGCAGCACCCTTCAATAAGTTATCCAGCCCACCCTGTCCAAAGCTTCAGGATCATCCAAAACCTCTGACATGAAAAAAAAAAGACCGCGCACCACAATGACAACCCTCTCTCCCTCACTATGCACCTGGAACCCACCCACAACCCACCCATGTTTCCCCTCAACATCCCCAAGACTCGGCACCTCCTTCAAAACCCTTACCAACCTCTCTCCCCCATACCTCTCCTCGAACAACCCCATCACCTCCCTCCCGGTTAGCTTCCCCTTCAACGGCACCGACACCATCGAAATAATCCCACTAAACCACGTACCCACACTCGGCACAAACGCCACCTTCACCTTCTTTCCCTTCTCCCCACCATTCAGTAGACCCGTCAAATGAAATCCCGCCTCCCGTTCGTGGATGTGATCCGTAAGCGCATATGGACGCACACCACCCCCCAGACTCTCCGGAGTAACCTTAGGCAAGGAGATCGGGTTCCCATCGCTATCAGTGGAAGCAATAGTCCCCGCCCCGCTGTACCCACTCAAACCAAACACCGTCGGCACCGCATACGGATGTAAGTGACCTACCAACGGTGCGAGTAACAATTGTGCCGATGTCGCGTAGCACCCCGGGTTCGCAATCCTCTTCGCTCCTCGAATCGACGCGCGTCCATACAATTCTGGTATATTCCATTAAATCTACATCGAAGCTTCCTATCTCAAACACGCTCACCAGGTAATCCATAAGTCCACCCTTTCTCAAACCTAAAGTCTGCCCCAAGATCAACCATGACACTCCCCCCATCCTCTCGATCCTTCGCCCCCCTATCCACAGCATCCACATACGGCTTGACCACCCCGTTCGGCAATGCCATCACCCATGCATCGACCTCCCCCTCCCTCTCCATCCTCTCTACATCCTCCAAGCTCAAATTCGAATAAATCACCTCGGCTTTATCGTACCCCTCCAACTTGCGCCCCACTAACTGCCTGGAAGACACATGTGCAAGGGAGAGGTACGGATGCGCGCTCAAAAGTGTCGTGAGCGCCTGGCCAGTGTATCCCCTCGCGCCAATCAGACCAATCCGCTTAGGTTTAGTAGTCGTCTCGACAGCGACAGGCTCAGGGGGATTCGCCACTGTCGCATAACCCCTCTTCGCCATAGTCGAGAACGCGCGGGTACCCGACGGGACACCACCACTAACACGATGCGGTGGCGCCGACGGTCCGACCGGTAAATAACTCCTCTCAATCCTTCCCTTGCTCTCAAACTCTTTCACAATCCTCTCTACCTCAGCCACATCCTGCACACCATACCAAAACAAACTTTTCCCAGCTCGCGTGAAGCTCCCGTCCGCTCTCTCGAAATGCCATGCGCGGTTCTCGTCATCCGCCTGCGCAGTCCAGAACAACCTCCTATGGTCCTTTTTCACTGCGCTAAACACGTTGTCCACAACGTTGTTTAGGATGCCTGTGCGTGAGGTAAGGAGCTTGGTCATCACGGGTACCTCTCCCTCGGGGTGAGATACAACCGCAACTACATCGAGCGGCTCATCGCCATATACCGTATACGGCGTGTTTTTGAGATCACTGAGCACCCCGGTGACGCTCGTGGACCCCGAGAGAACCTCTGGGTCACGGTCGTGTATGACTTGCCGGAACCGGTCGGCACCTACACCGTCGATGCTGCTGTGTTTGAAGAGTTTGTAGCCCCGACGGATGAGCGTCCCTGCACCGCTGTCAGGTGAAGAGTTCTCTTTGGAGGGCAGAGGCGGAGATGACGGCGATGGAGGAGGAACGCGGGAGGTGGTCAAGCATTTCTTTGAATTCCCGTAGTTTGAGTTTGGTACCGTATTTGACCCAGGATTCTTTCATGAGCTGGTCGTATTCCTAGCGTTCAACGAATTAGAAAAATGATCATGAAAAAGCATGCTTGCGGGAGCTTACTTCGTCCAAGTTGATTACGTCCAGCTTTTCGCCCGTAACACCATGAAACATACCACCCTTATCATTCAAAAACACAATCTTCATCGGCTCAAGCTCCTTGGCAAGTTCCCCAGCAGCAATGTCAGCATTGACATTGAGAATTTGACCGTCGAGGGATTCAGCAAGGGAGGTGAGAATGGGAAGAGCACCCGCACGGATGGACGCCTCGAGGGGGCGCTTGTCGACTCGAGTGATTTTTCCGACGAGGCCGTATTTTTCCTTGTCGAGGTAGTCGGCGGTAAAGACGCCCGAAGGTGATCGGGCGAGCCCGGGTGCCCAGTTTTTCAAGTGCTCCGACGAGCCTGAGGTTTTCCTCGAGGAAGACTCTTCGAGCTACCTGGAGCGTTTTGGCGTCTAACGTGAAAGATGTTAAGAAAAAAACAAAAACAAAAAATTGAGCTGAGGAACGTGCCGGTAACTCGTATCCCATCGATATAATCCGGGACGACACCCTCCCTCTCGAGAATATCATTCAACTGGGGACCCGCACCGTGCAAAACGACGGGGTACAACCCCACGCGGTACAAAAAGCTCAAACTGAGCGCAAGTTCATCTAAATCCCCGAGTACGGCGCCTCCGATTTTGATAACAGCAAACTTGGCTGGTTGGGAGGGGTGTGAAGAGGAAGTAAAGATACGGAGGTGGCGTTCGACCTCTCGTTTGGTGCCGATGGAGTAGAGGAGACGGGTGATGGTGTCCTGTGTGTTTTTTTTGTTATTTAGTTTTGGTTGCGATAAGGATTCGAGCGTTACATACCCGGTCGGTTTGAGCGACGGATTGGATGGAACGAATAGAGGTGCCAATACGTTTGAGAGGGTAGAGAGCTGTGCGACGTTGGCCTGCGACGAGGACAGCACGACGGATGCCCTGGTGAGCAAGACGGGAGGGAAGTGACATTGAGAAAAGAAAAGATGGTGAGTGAAAAGAACAAGATGTTGAGTATTAAAACGGGTGTGATTGCACGCTTATTGCTGTTGGCTGTTTCTTGTCCAATTGCGTTAATAGCGCCAAGTCCGTACAATATTGTACACAGGAACTATTCATACACGTTGTCCGCATACTACTTACAGTACTGATACAGCAATTCACACACGCCTTGCGGAGATCATTCTCACCAGCGCATCTCTTCTCTTCTGCAAACACTCAACCCTCACAGTGTCTGCCCTTCTCTCGCGATCCAACTCGACATTTCTTTTCGTGCCCCACCTCCGAATCATCATCTGCTCACGCAGATGGTTCTCCCAATGCAGATACTTCTCTGCTATCCTGTCATATCTCAGAATCTGATGCTTCTTGGTGATACTCGCTATCAACTGGTTGATGCGCTGCAGTCGGCGGGAACACGAGGAGAGGATGTGATCCCGTGGATTAAAATATTTTTTGTTCCTTTTCACGGCTCTGCTCCCGTAAGAAACTAGTAACACGACAATGAGACGGAAACTGACCTCTGCCACCAACGTCGATGGAACGACCACCTGGTACGATAATCTGCCACCCGCTTGCGAAGTCTGCATGTCGACTTAGTCGGACTACCCGACGACGGCGGACCAGTTGCAAGAAATGGTAACGGCAGGTCGAGGCGAAAGTGGAGAAGCAAGGGAGAGCGCAGCAAGTCCCGAAGATACAGTCCCGGCCCCAGTCCCAGCGCTCCCAATCCGTGTGCCAGCACTCGACCACCTGCCCAACCCCGAAACCGACACCGACAACGCCGTCCGTTGCGAACCACTACCTAAACCTACATCCTCCCATTTCTTAACAGCACTCTCGTTCACGATCGCTGCAATCCGCGCGTTTATCGGCCCGGGCTCCTTGCGCATCAACGAGAGTCGGAGGACACTACTCCAACGACACGAAAGCGTGGATTTCTCTCGCCAGCTAACAACCCGTTGGGGCAATGCACAGCAATTAGAAATGCGGAACACCCACACCACAGGAACGTGTGCAATGAGCTGTGGTGGAACAGGCGCTGGGAGCGAGGATCCAACCTCCCCCTTTTATCTGTTTCCCCTCCTGTGCCTGCGGGTAACCAGTGACTGTGACTTGCATCGGATTAGATAACCGTGATGTCAGGTGTGTGTCATGAGTCATGACCGAGGATTTGATCTTTTGAGTGGCGTTCGTCATTGGCCAGAATCGGTAAACGGCTAAACATGTCCTCTTCCACTCACACAGTTGTTATCCTGGCTTTTCATGGCTCCCTTGTATAAAAAATAAACTGCCTCGGAGCGTCAATAAATGGGAGTCGCATTCGGTGACATGGCAGATGACTAGCGCTGAGCTATTAGGGGGATCAGCGATGTGATCTCTAATCCTAAACCGTGCAAGGCACTACGATTGCTCGGAACGGGAAACGAGCCCTCGTCGAATTTCTGGGGACTGCAAAATTCAAGGTCGAAATTTGATGACATGACGTTTTGGCAGGCTTTAATCACCTCGTCCTCCATATATCAACCGCTCTTCTCCTCGCTCTTCCCTCTCCTCCATGACATTCGCTGTCCTCAGAGCCCTCCACGCCATTATTGGCGAGGCTCTCGACCAAATCGAGGTCCTCTACTCGCTCCACGATCCCACAAAAGAAACAGACTCACCAGGCTACTTAATACCCTCACCAGGCCATCTTCCTCCTCCTCGGACTGGCCATCATCCGACCATATCCACAAGCTCTTTATCCAACGTCTATGCGTCCCCCCCACCATCACCCTGCATTAAGTCCGAAAATTCTCCAAGGCCAGCGCCGCTGGACTTTCCTTCTCTAGATGCATTATACCACGCCTCGTCGCTTTCTGAGGCACTCACCCAGCATCCCGATGCTGTTGCTGCCATCAACCGCATCATCGCGGCCTGTGGACAGATGACTGCTACGGTCCAAACGCCCTTTCTCACTCTTTGCGACGCTAGCATGGGAGTAAGTCTTGTGCCGTCCATTTTATTTCCTCGACTGTTAGTCACTGTTTTTCAGTATCATCTCCCATCTTGTATGCGAATATTCGAGGCCTCGCACACCGTCGAAATTTTGCGCGAAGCCGGTCCCGCAGGCTTACACGTCAACTCCATCTCGGAGACAAATGGTGTGGACAAAGTCAAGTTGGGTTCGTTGCGTGATAATTTGTCGGTCCTCCCCAGATTCGAGGCTGATTGTTGACACGCCAGCACATATTTTACGCCTTTTGGCGACACACCATATTGTCAGAGAAGTATCACCGGATGTTTTCACTCTCAACAGGATATCCTCGACTATCGACACAGGAAAAAGTTTTCAGGACCTTCAACAATGGACTATGGATGGAATGTGGGTGCTCTCGAGCTTTGGTACCTGAGAACCTATACCTCAGATATCATTCACCAGGCCGGAGAAAAAATACGAGGACACGTCTGGCATCGCGGCATTTGTCGGACTTTGGTGAGCTCTCACGACCCCAGAATACCATAGAATTTCGCTAAACTGCCTCCCAGCTCTGACGAGATATTCAAGTCTTCCGCGTACCTGACGGAGACATATTTATTATCCTCCTCAAAGACGACGAAGGCGGGAGTAGAGCCAACACGCGCCCCATTCTGTTTCGCCTTTGGAACTGTCGAGTCCCGCACTGGGTTTTTCGGGTGGCTCGAGGGCCTCACTGAACCCAACCCCGCCAATTACGTAGGCCCTAACGAGGCTAACAGGTAGCTTTTAAGCTTTGGGTGGCACCAGATATACTCATGGGCCCTGTCAAGCATCGAAACAGGTCGAGGTGCCCTATATGCTCCTGTCAAGGGCGATATGCGACATGCTACCCATGCCAAGTCTATTGGTCCGGGCCCATTACTAGCTCAGGACAATCCAAACTCCAACCGCTTTCGCCTGGAGCGCTTTGGGAAGGCGATGTTGGGCACCTGCTCTTGGGAGGCACCAGGTGCAATACTCAATAGTAAGGCCTATATCACATCTCTGTTCCTGGTCTGAGTGTATGCGCATGTTTTATTAGGCTTTGACTGGCATGCCTTGCCTCGGGGCAGCGTAGTCGTTGATGTTGGTGGTGGAATTGGATCCACAAGCATGCTTCTTGCTAGCGCGTTCTCGTCTACCGATGATGGCGGCCTCGGATTGAGGTTTGTTGTCCAGGATCGTCCGATAGTGGTCGAAATGGGCGAAAAGGTATATCTCGCGGAATCACTGGCTTCCCTTCCACCCCTCTGATATCCTTGAACCATGACAGGCCTGGAAGGCCAAGTGTCCCGAACTTCTTGAGAACGGAACAGTAAGCTTCAAAGGTACGGTTTTTCCCCGAGCTTGTCACCTTGCTTGATAACGGAAGACTTCTGTGCAGTCCACGATTTCTTTACGCCTCAACCAGTTAGACAAGCCACCGTCTTCTTGCTTCGCGTCGTGTTGCATGATTGGCCCGATGATTTCGCGCGCCGTATACTGCTACATTTAAGAGAAGCGGCGACATCTGATACCAAGCTTCTTCTCGGTGATTTTATACTTCCTCTGGCGTGCCCCGACGAAACTGGGGAAGATGGGGTGCTCGAAGGAATTCAAGGTGCTCAGAGCATGTTAGCTCCTCCGCCACTGCTTCCAAATCTTGGGAAAGCGAGTGCTAATGCATATTGGATGGATTTGACGGCACGTCATTTATATTTGCTCCTAAAAATGTCCAAAACAGACTGAGGTTGGTCTCATCGACAGATGCAAGTTATGTTTAATGCCCAGGAGCGGACATTACGAGAGATTGTGATACTAGCGGCCTCCGCAGGTTGGAGGGTCACCAGGATCACAAAGTGTAATGGTTCGTTATTCGGATACATCGTCGCCGTTCCGACTGCAATACCTACTCAAACTCGATGCCGGTCTGGAAGCTTTGCCTCGTACCGCGATCCTGCGTTCGCGGCCTATCAGTTCCAAGACGCTCACGAAGCCACCAAGAATGATATCAACACTCGAGCCCGAGGTGGACAGCACGAAAGGGATTTAATTGAACGCTCTTTATCACGATGTGGTACTCCGACATTTGGTTCAAGAATGCAGCTACCACTTGCCGAGGAAGCTCTATCAAGATTTGGTAGAAGTATAATTCGTTCTCACAGACTAGGAACAGCGACTAGGACGGTAGGTGCCACCAAAGCCTACTTCACTCAAGCAAGCCATTACGTTGACGCCCGTTCCACCTGCCAAGAAGAAGCCTTCTCTGCTCTCTGTACCGCCTCCCATTGTTACTTCTTCATCTCCAGCTTCTCCTCCTAGCAGGACATTATCATCTCCGAAGCTGTCTCTGCAGGTGGTGGGACAGAAAGTCATTCAACGGCGGGTATCCCTTGCACATCTCCGTCCGCCTTCTATCACCAATGAGGCTCCTCCGTCATTACCGAATATTCAACGACCGCTGCCTTCACCTATGTCACCTCGTCCTGGACTTTCAAGAAGGTCGTCACTTGCTCAATTGTCGACTCAAAACAATCAAGCACAGAGTCAGATTGGTCCTTCGGGATTGGGATCGCCAAGTCTGATTCCCGTGAGGCATGTTCCTGAGCCTGGCTCTCCTTTGGCTCTTCGACAGGAGCGTGGTTCCGAGTGGTACTGGTGGAGGCGGGCCGTCGCCCCCAGTTGCGAAGTACCCTCGGGACAACGGTGAACTGGAGGGTCAGAGACATTATCAAAAACCACAGGACCAGGCTGTGGGCCGAAGATCATCCGCGGCACAACTGCCACAGCTGCAATCTGCGATGCCGATGTTTTCGGTAGCCCCGGGTAGGGTCGGGTTGAGGAAGAGAACAAGGAGTGTTGTTGGACTTTCTAAGGTGAATCAACAAGCCGCTGGCGCTGCTAATGTGAAGGTGCCTGGTAACGGTGCTGCTACTGCTGGGAACGGGAATGGAGGAGGTAGTGGAATTAAAGTCGGCGGCGGCGGCGGCGGCGACGACGAGAATTCTCAGAGTCGATTGGGTGGTTTGTTGAATAACGGCGGCGGCGGCGGCGGCACTAGACTTCAGTTTGAGAAGAGGAGAGAGGTTGTTATGCCAGGGGGGCTGCCAGAATTTTCGTCGTTTGTTGATGTTGAACCTGGGTATAGCGAGCTCCCAGTTGTTAACCAGAGCCATGACAAGGAGGGGGATAGTGTTGATTGTGAGTATGGACCCGTGAGCGTCCTGGCGGCGGCGGCGAGGATTGAGAAGAGGGTGTTGAAGGCGGAGGGGGTCACCTTGATTTGGATCAGCTGCTTTTTGGTTTTCTTCTTGTGTCCCTGAGAATGATGAATGATGTACGGGTTGTTTTGCTCGTCCCTTTTGCGAAACTTGAGTCGTTATTTCATTCCCCCTAAAGCTGTTCCCCTCTTTTCTAAGACCCAAGTATTCGCTTTTTGTAGTTATGTCCTGTACGTCGCCGATTGAATATGCCTATGAGAGCAAACAAGGTTCAGTCCAACGCCAGTGATAGGCTCCATCACGATCCATCAAAGGGCTAGGATATTTGACGCACGTCTGAAGCCGTTCGATAGGTATGTGAATCCATCCTCGAGGTACACTGCCTCCTGGGGTTTGGGTGCCAAAGGGTTGATGCTGATAGTTATCATAGGTACGCTTCAAGTCTCCTTGAAAGTTCCGACCGAAAGGCGACAAACTCCAACGTATTTGAGCGCTCGGCTTTCGTTCCCCGCAGCCTATCCACATTGGACTCAGTAGTCGGGCAGGGGCTCTGACCTCCAGCAGAAATGCCTCTGAAAGCTGTTCAGATCTGCCAGACCCCTGTACCTCTCCCAAAATATACAATCACATTCATGAACCCCCCTCTGGCGGTACGAGTCATTAGCGTTTACTCCGGGTTGAACGGTGATAAAGCTTTCCAGAAATTCCTCGGTCTCGAGACGGAATCATGCTTTTTATATGGGAAGGGAGTTGTGTTCCTTGCTTAGCGCCTAAAGCCTTGCGGCTGCGCACGCGCACGACTCCACACCCTTGTTCCTCTCCGCTCGAGCGCTGAGGGGAGGCTTATCTCTTGTCTCTCCTCCTCTCCTCCCTTGGCTTTGGCTCGATCGTTGGGCCACGTATTGCCAGGATTCCCCCCCCCCCTCCTCCGACTCATCGGCTCACTGACTGCGCCGTGTTTTTGTGTACATACCGGCACCACCGTGTCCGTCCCCACTGTCCCCTTGTGGTGTCCCCTTGTGGCCCCTCGTGGGCTTCCCTCCCAACTTCTGGCATAGGATTCTTTAAATAGGGAACAAAGTTTTGTCATACATGCTGCATGACACACCATACGACATCTTGTCTGTGGTTCTCCAGTATCTCCCGGATTGCGATATCGAAAGGCTGCGTTTGGTCAATAGGAGCTTGTATGGGGTTGGGTTGGATGCGTTGTTTCGGGACGTCAGGTTTTATAAGCATAATCGGGCTATGAAGGTGTTGTGCGAATTGTTAAGGTGGGTCAACTCTATCGATGCTTTTCTTATATATGTTGACTTCTCGACCTCGTGGTTGTTCCGTTCCGCCGATATTGAACTCCGCTTCCTTCTTCCTTCCAATGAACGCTGTGGAACCTATTTCGGTGTCTACGTGTGCACAGACGCGACGACATCGCACATCGTGTACGTCGACTCAATATTGAACCCTGGCCCGTCCAGCCACGCACAAAGACGTACGTCAGCCGGAGCGAGAACGCTTGGAATCGCTTCAACACGTTCTTTAACCCCAAATACATGGAACAAGAGGCCCATAAGCGGGTGCAGAAGAGGATTAACAAGGACATCAGGCGTGTTATGGATGCCATCAGGTGTCTGCATGACATACAAGATTATCATATCTTGTATGACGAACGCAAAGGCTCGTGTTACCACCACGAGATGTTCGAAGCGTTCCTATCGCCGACTCTTGAGTTGATGTCTCCCAGACTCCGGAGGTTAACAATTAAAGTCCCGTTCGAGCTTCTTTTCAATCTTTCCTACGTTCACCTTCCGGAGCTGCGGGATCTTGATATACACCTCTGTACAGGCGAGGCGCAGATGGAACAAGTCAGATACGCCCTCGATGGATTCTTCGTGTTCATTCATAACCTTCGTTCCCTCGAGCACCTTGGGATAACGGCCACATCCGCCTCGCGCTACCTCGACCTTTCCTACTTCTCCAAACGTTGGGGAACATACCCTTACCTCAAGTCATTCAGCCTCTGCATTCCCTTTGACGGGGGCCTGCTCTCCTCTCCTGAAGACCTCTACAACCACGTTCTAGCACCTCATAGTGGGTCGTTGGAGAGGCTCAAGCTCAGCACGAGCAGTTGTGCTGTGCCCAAGACTGCGCTCCCTCCAGACTGTCATTTCTGGATCCAGCGCATCCTTAAGTCGTCATTTCAAACTCCCTTCCCCCATTTACGTGAAGTCGAGCTCGCTTTGCGCCCTCTGAGAGCGAGCCTCGTTGACCTGCAGCGGTTTCTTGCGGTGCACGCGTCAACACTTGAGAAGCTGTGGCTCACCGATAGGGCGCTGTGGAATCATGAGTTGGAAGAACTTTTTCTCGGTCTTTGTCCGTCCACCGCATTTCCTGGGAATCAGAACTACGTGTTGAAGAGTTTGAAGATTAAGGTCCCTTTTCTCAATGTTCGTTTGTTAACTCTCATCGCGGAGCGGTTCCCTCGCCTCGAGACACTTGGATTGGCATTCAGCGATATCTCGCCCCATGGTCATGAGCCGGAGAGCCACCACCCTGACTATCAAGAGAAACTCGTGAGTGCCCGTACATTTTCGTCGTATCCGAGGATGCATTGACTAACACGTCGTTCATGACAAAAAAATAGTCCGGGTTCACCCGTCAACTCAGGGTTCAATGCGCTGGCACCACCAGCGCCTTTGCACACTGGGGCCTCCATACGCTCAACCTTACTGAGGGCCCGCCCTCCTTCCCCTGGATTAAAATGTTGGAGTCTACCTTTATCGACTGCTTCCCGCCACCGCTTCGCGTCGGCGAGCTTCCCCAATCACCAACCTAATCAATACTTACAAGCGACATTAATGGAGACTTACACTCGGCGACGAGGCGAGTCATAATTACTCGATTGGTGTTTGGGGAAATTGGAACTACGTTATTTGAGCCTTTTTCTTTTCTTTCCTCCCTCTTCTTTATTTATTCCTTGGATTTGTTTATGACCCTTCGAGCTTTTCCCGGAGATTATGCCCTCATTCCTCTGATCCTCCTGATAGGACAGCTGGCTATTTATTCTTGTCCTAATGGCAGCTTGATGATATGTGTGTACAATGTTCAAATATTCAAAGAAACTGTACTAGTAGTTGTATAATATTCTGTCACCCGTTTGTACCCCAACAGATGTGTCTCTCTCAACAGTGCTTGTTAGGAAAACTTGATGCTCTCGTCACTTGTCACAAGATAATGACAGGTGCCGCCAGCTTTCGTTCGTGACGTGTGGGTCCCCCAAAGAAGGCTCTAATTAACTGCGGGTGCAAACCGCGTGCGAGTGTTCCAGTAATGCTGACGTGTATTTATGCAGGGAGGAGAGCTACATATGTATGATACGAGATCCGATACACAGTTGATTGACATGAGAATCGTGACAAGTAAAATCCGGAGTGAAGAAGAGGACAATCTAATTCAGAGCATTTTCTATAGTAGACCAAGCAGGAATGAAGACATGTCATGTCGTATCATGAGCATTGGAAGAATTGAGGGTTGCTCGATTGCGCGGGTGCTATTGATGACATCAGGTTGAAGGGGGGGGGGGGGGGGGGGGGGGGGGGGGGGTTATCACACTGCCGTTAGCAATTGCAGGAGAATTCTACTTACATCAGTGGTTGTCCGTGTAAAAAAAAATGGTGGCACGAGCGTACAGTGTTTAGTACATTTCATTCAGATATCTGAGTGCTGATCGAGGGTTCGTCATCCACAACCAGTCCAGCTTCCTCGAGGTGGTCTAGGGCACTCTGGATTTCACAGTTAGACAAGTAGCAGGAGCTCAGACAATGAGTATTCTCTCACTCGAGACATTTCAAAACAGGCCAAAATAACCCTGTATTGGATCAGAAGGATGTCAGGAGTGAAATGATGATACACCTGGAGGGGGAGGGGGCTCACAAAGTATACTTCAGAATGATCTGGCCGTATATGCGGAAAAGAACAAGCAGCACCAATTGTGAGGCTGCAAACAGAAAGTCAGTTAGACAGGACATTGACGATGTCCACAGCACATTACCTGTCGCGAAGAATGCCAGAAAATACCAAATCATGGCAGCATCTCCTCCTTGCTTCATCTGCTTAACTACACCCCAGACCGTGAAAAAACAGAAGGTCGTGATCACGAAGTCCGGGAATAATGAAATACCCCTGAAAGATGGTAGTGAGTTTGGTTAAGCACGTTTGAGCAAAAGCTGTATAGGCGCTACCATAAACTGTGAGCAACACTAAAAATTCCATAAGATATATATACTAGACAAGGGTGTTGAGGAACACACTTACTTCTTCAGCACGATGCCGTTCGCATGGAAGGATCCAGGTTTACAAAGAAACTTAAAGGACATGAGTATAACGGCGGCAACTTTGATTATTGCGCTCAAGCCAATCGCTCCCGCAAGAGTGTAAGTCTTGTTTCTCCGTCCTGGATATGCATTTGACATTCTGCGACCTGAGATGAGGTATTGTTAACCCGCATGCCCACCGGAAAAGCCATTGGATACTGACAAAAGCATGCGCATCGGATATGGATAGCAACAAGTAACAATAGGAAAGAACAAAAGTGAATGAGTGGGGCCACCTTGCGCAACCGCTTCTGTTTACTTGTGACGGGGGCGAGGACCCTAAAATCAAGGGTTAGAAGGTCACAAGGGTTGCAATTTCACAACACCCTTACAAGATATATGACCGGTTCAGAATCCCCAACCAAAAACGAAGTTGGACGGAATCTGAACCTCGTAACCGCGAATCCTCCCACCCCGTACAGGATCCGGCAAAACTGCGACACCCCAAGCCAACGGTTGATGGACTGAAATACTCGTCGCCGAGTGGATTGGCTGGTCATCGTATCAAGAGAGGTTCCTTCGAAAGATGGCGCGTTATGGGGTTGTTCTCCGGGAGGTGACTCCCCTCCTGCAGGCTGGGATCTAACGGAAGACACCGGATCGCCCGATGGACATTTATTGAGTTGTTTTCTGTTGGCCCAAACCATTAAGCAACGAAGTTAAACGTCCAAAATACGATCACTGCACTTACTTCCTGAGATAGGGCATTATCATGGCCGGCAGAAAAACCCCCGCATCTCTGACCAATATCAAGCACATTGCCAGCGCTACAAACGAATTGAACTAAGACCTTGACAAAAACAAGGGTTACGTACTGGATGTAATGTCGGCGGGCTTGTGGGGGCTGGAACCGGGGGGCACGTTCACTTCCTTCATCGGTAGGAGGGGTGTCGCAACGAGGGAGCCAGGGATTATGGGGAGGGGCGGGGAATACGTGGGCGAAGGAGGAAGAGTCAAACATCGGGCGGGGGTCTCCGGATTATATAGATATACGTGCGCTAATGAACGGCCCAGACAGGTACATGCACCTAGGGTGCTTGAGCCCACGTCGACCCTCAGGGATCTGCTCGTGGCGTAATTTGTTATAAGCACCCGTGGGATTTATCCACCAAGGAGGAAGTTCAACCTTCCACAACGAGAAGATAGATCCGACTTGCGATGTAAGGCAATATGTGCAGCAGACAGCAGACCCCCGGTAGAAAATCAACAGCATGGTCGGGTGGGGGGGCGGTAAAAGAGAAGGAGTCGCGCCTGGTCAGATACCCCAAAAGGAACCTGATTGTACTTCGTCCATGACCCGAAGACAGTTTCTAACCACCAACAATATACCGGTTAAGGGGACGTAGTGCTCTTTTGGAGGTTTGCGGGCTGATTTTTGAGCGCGTTAGATGGCTCTTATTCATTTGCATGGGAGGAGAGGTATGTCATGAGATTGAGAGGGTGTGTGTGAATTTGGTAACAATTAGTTCTGTATTGCATTAAACCAGGAAGGTACCACGGCCGTCACGAGATGTATATGCTTCCACTCTCAATACACTTTACAGGCGGCTACGGACGCCAGGACGACACCGGCAAGCAACGGCCACTAGGGTAGGTGGTACCTGTTCGACAGGCCATGGGATATTCCCCAGCCGACGGGCCGGTCTTACTCCCCAGGAAGCGAAACAGAGTTCGAAAACGAAAACACCAGTTGCGTACACATCCAGAATGAGTTAGACTAAATAACCGGCTTGCTCAGGAGCTCATAAAATGCTCTCAGTTGAGGCACACATGCTCTCACAGTCCCAGAAGAGAGGCATCGCAAGGGGTCTTTTATGTTATTTTGCTGCGCTGGGTCAAGTGGCAGACTGACGCAAAATCCCTCCTTCACTACCAAAAGCTGTTTTGTTCGCTTCCGTCATAAGTTCAAGTTACATCTACGTACCATTTATTTATGTGTGGTAGAGTTTACCTTTTGCGTGAATCTGCCTCTCCGGCCTGGATCCTGTTGATCAGGGTGTTTCTGTGCAGAGCTTTGTTGGCATTAGACGAGAAGGGGGAAGGTATTAGATCCTACGGAGTGACAGCCAGGGTTTCCGTTTAGGTGTCCCCACCGCTTTCAGGGTCATTGGAGTGCACACACATAATACTTGTGCATCAGTCCATCCGAAAAATGATCAGTCATTTCGATAGAGTCGTCGCCTTACCAATCCTAGCCACCGCGCCACAAGAATTGGCCCTTTGCACGGAAACGGGCGGGAGAGATTGTAATGAAGATCGGTGCCTTACTACTAGCCCAATGAACGATCGGGGGAGGGATGGTAACTGAACTTGCCTTCTACCCATCCACGTGTATGCAACAGGCCGATGTCATTTGAGCTGGCAGTGATCTGCTTTACTTGACCTGAGGCGTCCTTGCTCTCGGGCTCTCCGGGTATACCATAGGCATTAATCTAATTTGTAGTCAAGGGGACTACAAAGTTTTGGCCACGTCATTGAAGCCCTCGATGTTGTCCTGCCTCGGTTCAAGGGGCCAGGAATTCGTCCGAGCCCGAGGCCAACGAATTCCAACATCTCTTGTGAGTTCCTGCGCCAGAATCAACCTTCAAGTAACAAAAAACCACTTCCAATTTGTTGAAGTCACTGTATCAATCATACGAACCTGCCCCTCCTCCCCCCTGGAGGTCAAGGTCGACGTCGATGGGTTGGCATGGGTGCCGGAGAAACATAGCCCCCCGATGCGGCTTGTCAGGTTAGTGATTCAAATTCCAGCACGTAAAATCACTAGTCGACTCTGTCTTAACCCATGTTTGTGATCACCCGTACGTGGATTGTCTTAGGCACTTGCCATTACCAAATTTAGTACTCTCTTAGCTTCAGACGAGACAGATTTATGTTCCCTTTTATGCTGTTTTCGTGACTTACGAGGAATAGAGCAAGCTTCCCTAGATACAGGGAGTCCATTGCTCACCTCCCATCACAACCATGGGCAGGAATCCACTCAGCGTGCTCAAGGATGGACTCGAGAAACTCCAAGGGCAAGTAAAAATAATGTAAAGATGCACTTTTGGAGGTAGTGGCTTGCTAACAATGGCCTGATGCAAGGAGAGCGGCGATGGAAATGATGGAAATTGAAACGGATATGATCATGGGTGGTGATGTAGAAGAAATCTTCCCCAGGTCATCCCACCAACAAGCTCTCACAGTCTCACAGATTATTCAGCAACACATAGCTGACATGGATTCTGAATTTGCGCCGCAATTCTTGTGAAGTTCGGTCGCCAGACCCGGCTTGAAGGGTCCAGCCAACATGACTATCTCTTAGTCACAGTGGTAGCACTATATACCCTTCGTTGTAAAAGACATGGGTTTACTCCGGAAATCCTTGTCTAGAGTGGCCCTTGTGACAACCCGCACTCTATGATAACCCGTGTCCACCGAAAGTGTGGGTTACTACAGAGTCGACTGTATATATTGAGACTTCGGCGGTCGGATATTCTAACGAACATACACACAATGGTAACAAGTTTGGACATGTGTACATCACTGTGTACGAAAGGTGTAATGAAGAGAACAGATGAAACATGGGAAGTTCGTATATTCAGGTTTCAACAGTACTCGACAGTACTACACACCGAGCTGCCCATTGAGACCAAGTGTCAATCGTCCTCGCTCACCCCTCAATAACATAGGTGACATACTCAAGGGGTTGAATGTAGAGACAACGACATCGCTCATAGGTGTCCCATTCTCTGTATCATCCTTCTTGGGTAACAATATTGTGCACGGAAAGGATGGGAGAAATCATGCGAAGTGAAACATCCTTGGTGGAACGTTGTCCAGGACAATTGCTGGCGAGAACACGACAAGTATGTCGGACGAGTCAAGTAAGATGATATTTTTGCGTTGGCCTACCCACCACGATGGAAGCCAATACGTCAAGACAGATGCCCAGACCCAGCCAGAATCTCTCGTTGAATCATATCATTCCGGCATAAATTTCGGGGGGGTTCAGTGACGTCCTTGATTCAGGGCGGTGCGAGGGTTCCGCTTCTTCCACCATTAATTATAAATGATCCAGGGCTTGATCATTATTGGCATATTAAAAACACTGCCAATCACGATTTCACAGTTTGGGGCCATGCTGGGAAAGGTAGCTCTGCTAATTCCTCGCATTCCACCTCTGCTCACGGACCCAGAGAAGGTAAGAAAAGGGAACGGGTCCTTTCGAGACGAGCCCTTTCAACAGGAGAACCACAGCCGCAAAGTTCGCCAGATAGATAACATTCATCATGTAGTAGTGTAATGAAACAGCAGGAAGCGACAAAGGATGAGTATAACGAAAAACCCAGTTGGTTAATCGTAGAAGACCAAAAACCTCAACTCGATTGATTCTCGTAACGGCGAGCCCTCTGGAGTGGTCGGATCTTCAAAGCCTGTGTGCGGAGTGAAGACGGCGACACTGCCATCCTGGGTAGAGTCGAAGCTAACAACCAGGGCAGTGTCAGTAAAAAAAGGTGACAGAAACCTGATGCGATGGAAACCGAACCATTTAATTAAAACAATCTCATCTGGTGTCATCCCACGGACATATTTCCACTGGTGGTTGGGGTTATACTTGACGCCCATCGTTTCGCCCTCACGGTCGGGGTAAACCAACGCCACAGGGAATGTATCATTCTTGGGGTCAACGCTACGGTAGTCGCAGAGGGCGAGTGGCCAGTCATAGGCTGGGTTTCTTATTGCCCGCCACATGTTGATAATTTGGAAGCGCCGACGGAGGAGGGCGGGAGCGTCGGAGGAAGGGAGATGACGATGGACACGAGCAATCGAAGATGCTGTCGTCTGGTCAACATGGGCCTGAACGACTGGCTGGCGTCGCTGTGGCGAGTCGTCCAATTCCCCGGGCCGGCGCAAGCGACGGGCTGCTAGGGGTTACATGCTACCCTCTTCCCAGATAAACCGAGAGCTGCTTACTGTGGTCGAAAATAACGACGCGGCTGGCGCCGGTTAATTCCTTGATGATCTCTGAGCTCTCTTTATAATAGCTTTCCTCGACCTTCTTGTCGTCACGAAAGTCGGTGTGTCTGGTAGGACGGTTGTAGACCTGAAAGCCTGCATTGTCAAGGGTGTAGAGATGTTCATTCCCACGGATATTTTCAATGGGAACGTCGTGAATCACTCGTACAACATTCTTGTCCCTCTCTCCAGTCTCCGGGTTGGCATTGATCGTCTGATATGCCCTGCCTCCATCCAGAGGAGGGGTGAGGAAGGCAATTTTAGCAGTGACGGTGTCAGGGGTTGGGATGGTCATGGGGAGCTCTTCAGGCAGTTGCTTTCGCAGAGTACGAAGTATCCATTCATCTCGGTCGCTTTATACGTCTCTGTTACTGTGCTCTGAATAAGCATCTTCTGCTGATGAAGACGGGGTGGCGCGAGAGCTCGCCATACCAATATGCTCTGCTGACAAACGCCGTGGCCCGCGGAGCAGCTGACCACAAGACAATGTATCCTATCAAGGAGTCTATATTACACTGTATGAACAGTTTATTGCCTTCTACGCACGCAATGAGCTGATACTCACTTTCCTGGTAATCGGCCGCCAATAATCTGTGTGAGGATTTAAGCCGTGTTGAGTCAGGATGAGGCCACGTCAACGTGGTGCTCACAGTTCTAAAACAATCTCCCGAGGAATGCGTTCCATAAATTCATGGGTCGGAATATCTTCCCGTGGTCCAACAGTCTCGTAATGTGACTTGAAGCTCATGTACTCCACCAGTTTCTCCGCTATAATCGCTCTGAATAGTATATTCGTCAGCAAGGGTGCTGAATAAACATTGCAATCCGAGGCCACTCACCGTTGACCAGACGGACAAGTTTTAGTCGCTGCTTCCGCATAACTGCCTGTAGATACGTCCTATCAACACCTGCTGAGGGGATTCAGGTTCGGGGTGTAGTTACTCGAAATATCAAGCATGTTCCGCATCGTCCCACTGGCTTTAGCAACCTTGCGCCGTACCATGAAAGAAAAGCCGTCGCTACTGGTAACACGAACCCAGTCGCTATCCGACGGTGTAGAATCTTGCTGTCGCTTAAGAGTCATACTGAGTACGGTGCACGACAAGTACGCACACTTCAGTCCTATGCTTTGTTTATTTATTTAGATCACGTGACAATAGCCAATTTTGACGTAAGTACCCATCAAGACTTATGGTGATATATAGCAGATGTTGTTATCCACACCATAACTGTTCATGCAGCTCCTGCAAGGCATCCAAGGCTTTTTAATCTTTCACTCATCACTTGATTCAGAGTTACCAATGGTTGAAATAAATTAATAACTCAAATGTTAATAAATAAAGTCTTCTAGTATTCTACTTTTTGCAGAGTTCAACTTGAAAATAATTGAATGTCAAATATCGAACACCAACCAGTGTCAACTTTGAAGTGCCGGACTACTTGGCAGTAGTCCACAAAAAAAGAACAAAACGCAAGAAACTAGGATACAAACATATCATAGGAAGGCATATGCATGGTGTCGTATTAAAAGTCATATGGTGGAAAGCATATGCCATAATGTCAGATACCCTAGCAAGGTGAATGCACACCTGTGGCAGGAAAGAGAGACAGAAAAGTGCGGATCGGGACAAAGATGAAAGCATGTGGAAAGGGCAAAGCAGGACATGAAGTGAAATGAGGGGCAGAAGCTAAGGGAGAACACCGAACAAAAGGGGGACGCAATACGGCAACAGTGCAAGGCTACAAAGAATAGAAAGGGATAAAACTATGATGGGTATAAGTCACTACGAGATCTATGGGGATTGAGATTGCCTCAATGAGGTCGACAAGAGAGAAACCAAATGGCCCAGTAGATATTAGAAGGTAAAATATCGGATACCTAAAATAAGATAGAGTTGAGACATAGCATCAGTATCTGCTCGAGCCAAGGACCAACCAAGACGAGAGCGAGATCAGAAGAGGTATTAAATGGTGATGTAATTAGCGGACGATGGTGAGGTGTCGGGCGGGGGCCTCACATTGGGACGGAAACACTATGAGAAGTAAGGGGAAGGGGTGCGCAACACGATCAACATGATGCGAGTAGGTGGGTATATCACGTCCTAGTACTGACGCCGATGGGCCTTGTTGTGTTTCCACCTAGCTTTTTGTAGTACGATCCACCCTCAGCAGTCTCCACTAGAACTCTTGCGTCGGGCGGCGGGATCCACCTCTCCCTCGCCTCGGCCTTTTCTTCGCTGGTGCTCCTCACCATCATGCCAGGTGGTGATGGCTGCGACAGCCTACGGGGCTTTGGGGGAATTGGTGGGGGAGGTGCCGCAGCGTTATAAGTGTGTGAGTGAGAAGAGGTCGGTACAGGTGTCTGTGAGCGAGCGGCGGCAGAGGCAGAGGAGTAGTGAGAACTAGAATAGTGGTAATGAGAGGCTGGCCCAGGGGTCATGGACCTGCTCAATACAGGGGCTGGGGTGTAGGCCCTTCCCATTCCAACAGCAGGTGTCATGGATCGCACTGAGGGAGTTGCACTCCTGATTGAAGCAGAGTGCGACAACATCGATGGAGCAGGAGTCTGGGCCCGTGTCAGCGGTGAAGGCGTGGCAGGTGTAGTGGGCCTGGCGGAGGACGAAGACATTGAGATGGAACGTGAATGGAGGGTATTATATCGGGAGGATAATGGGGAAGGGGTAGGAGGAGCATATGAAATGGGAGAGGTAGCGCGAGTGGATGTAGGGGACGTTGGCTCGGAGGGGCTGGTGGAAGAAGAAGAAGCAGAAGAGGATGAAGCGGAAGAGGACGGCGGGACGGAAGCGCCGAGGGATGTAGCCAAAGCTCGCAGCTGGCTGACCTCTGTGCGAAGTTGTTGGCATTCTTGGCTTTTTTGTTGGTAGAGGGTTCGCTAGGTGGCGAGAGTGTCAGGTGGTTGCACAAGGTACGGATCTAAAAATGACTCACTTGTCTGATGGATGCAGTGCAAATATGCGTTCAGAGCGGAAGAAGTCAGCGACATAGGGCCGAATGATGAGGATATGCTAGAACTGACCGTTTCATGTCCGCATCGAACTTATTATTCATTAATTCCAAATCGTTGATTTTGTTTTTGAGATTAGCTTCATTTGTTTTTGCGATTTTGCTGGCTTCGGAGTGCGCCAGGTGGTTCATAAGGATGGCCCGCAGCAGCGCCGCGCTGAGAAAAAGAGATGAGGTCTATGTATGCGTTAGCATGACTTTAGGCATAGAATGAGATGATGATGGTGATGTACCCGGTCATCCCTCTCAGACCTGAGCCAACCCTCGAGTTCTTTATGAAGAGCAGAAACTTCTTCAACGGAACATTTTTTTGCTGCGATCCTGGCCACCTTGTCCTCCAGGCGGCGAGTTTCCGACCGCGGACGAGCATCGGAGTCGTGACGGAGGAGCTGCTCGGTCCTCTTGGCAAGGAGGTCTCCGGTGAAGTCACTGCCGCTCTCGAATTGAGGGTAGCGGCGGGGAGTGCTCCACCCGCTGGTATTGAAGTCCATGCGGATGAGACGGACCGAGTCAGGAGTAAAAGACTCGCGACAGAACGGACAGGATGGTGGAAGGCGAGAGGAAGTCTTTTCAACAATGGTCGTGCAGCAGCTGGCACAGAGAACATGCCCTGTTGGTGTTTTGGACGTCAAAAAAACTTTTTGAAAATAAAATAAAATAAAATAAAAAGATATACCACAGGGAATGGAATGGGGCATGCACTGGGGGCCATACTCTTCTGCGCAGACGTCGCAGGCAGAACCGGGACTGAGAGTGAGCATGGTGCCAGCCGGCGAAAAGCACCTCTCTAGGTGGCGGATGCAGGTGAGTGAAGCAGGGCGAAGGGGAAATTCTCAACAGACAGAGCATCAAGCCATATATATACCCCCATACGTCATCCACAATCGGCAACCGCGCAGTTCCAAGATCTGAATAATGCACTCTCCCTCTGCCCTACACCACGTTCACCCTCTCTTCCCTGCCACGCAAGATTCTATCCAGAAAATGTATCAGATCCAGCCACAACAACTCTTCCACCTCATCTCTTAGGGTTAGGGCTAACTCTCCCGAGTCACCTCGCCAACGTACCTCGTGTCACGTCCAGCGGCCCTTTCCCACGACCTCCATTTCTCATCTTCCTTTTCTGTTCGGCCCATCGTCGTCCCACGACAGCTTGCACAAAAGACAACAGCCAACGTCCCAACGCCGCACTCCACGCCCGGCGTTCATCGGCTCCGGATCCCCCGCCCTACTATCGCCTACCTCGCTTTGAGTGGCTATATTCATACTCACAAAAAATTTTTGTACATTGATGGCGCTCAGACGCTATGTTTCGTTGATACTTACTTTAGCATCCGTGGGTTTCCAACTCAACGGTGGCTTCTTTCGTGGGTTTGAACTGTACAGTTACGCGACCCCCGAGGTTTTTGCCCACGCTCACGCTCACCCCAGGCCGAGCGCAATGTACACCGTTCGTGCCCGTGCCCGTGCCCGAGTAAGAACAGTGTCGGGTGACTCAGTTGACCGCTTATTCCCATTTCCGTCCCGTGGCGTTTTACAGGCATGGTACTACTAGACCGCCCTTTCGATAGTCTTGGACGGAGGAGCGGTGGCAGGAGTCCGTGGTGCTAAGAACAACCGCCATCGATCAAAACAAGATCGCGTGGCGGTGTTGGGACAAGATCATCATGATACACACACAGGCCAAGTTGGGATTATCACTCACTTGAGCCTTGACCTCATATATTACCAACTCTTCCGGAGGGTCCTATCGGCCACCCGTGGGTGCGGTTAGACCCAATACAGTCCGGTTTTCCAGAACACTCGACACACAATGTACATTGCAAACCACTTCGCGGAAATGAACACTTGCGCCGTCTCTTGACATTTTGTTCAATGACCGAGGACTTGTTTGTAGATCATACAACACAGCTCTCCCACGTCTTGATTCTTGTCCGACAATATCCGTACTCTCGCTGCCTCTACTACGGTCTACACCCGACTCAGCTGATCATTCACATCAACGGCCAAAGACCCTGACTGGCTGTTATCCTGGGCGTGTGGTTCATCTCACTCAGCGAACTCTCAATATCGCCGAAACCCCCCATATTTAGCTCTTCCCAATCTTCGACGCCGTAATACGAGCCCCAATGAGAAATACTCTGCATGACAACATAGATATGAGATATGTAAGCGATAAGATGAATAATATGCGAAGTGATAATCGTCTTGATAATCATCTCTTCTGTCGGATATATCAGACCTTATCCGCCCTTCTTCCTTCTGAGGCACAAGCGACTTCTTATTTCCTATCCCAGCGGAGAGAAACTCTCTACTCAACCCCATCCCGTTCAAGAAGACGCTGCAGAACCGGCCGGTTGAACCGATGTGGACTCCGGGCGACTCACGAAGATTTCTCATTCATAGCGCCCCTCCGCATAATCCAAGGCCTCGCCTCCATTAAATGCTGTAACCCCCTAGTCTCTTCCTTGCCGGGCGCTGATCGCCTCTAGATGGTCATAGCCTACTAATGATGATGGCGTAGAGCTTGAGTATGATGTTGTACCCCGCCTTTTGCCATTGCGTAAACGATGACGGACCGGACCCACCTAGAATAGACGAATCAAGATCAGAGATCGGATAAAGATTATCTCTGGGGCTTCGCATATATACAATATGCTTTGGTGGATACATATTTTGGTACAAGCGGGGCAGGTTTGAAGCAATCCGACACCTAAACTATAGCTTTTTACTGGAGACATGCAACATCGATTGGACACTCCAAGAAATCACCTACCCATTCATTCCGCTCATAAAACCCCCTAAATGTACAACTCCAACAGCTGTAAGAGACACACCCTAAGGGGCTCCGCCTAGCCATCTGCTTCGTGGTCTCAAGCCCTCACGCATTCTTGGCTCGCTAAAACTCCAATACACGCATCTCCGAATGAAGCTCAAGCTGCGCTATTCGGTCCTACCATGGTACCAATATTATGAGCATCTAGACTTCCGAACCAGTGTGGAACTGCCCGTCGTCCCTGACAAACAACACCTCGAGGCCGCGTCAGGGCCTAGACTAATGATCCTTCAGGGAGCTTGGGTTCTACTGCAAACCTTGAGGCACAAACGTCAACCCAACCCGGTGTAAGTGTTATTCTCCCTGGTACAATAAGATTTGCTGCGGCTATTTATCGCCGCTGAGTCTTTCTAATAAACCTTCTAGGTTCGAACCTTAACTCTCTAAATAAGTGTGGGATCCTCAGGTGCATGTTAAAAGGTCCACAACTTGCTGTTCTGCTGCGCGGATAACACAACTCAGGGGGGCCTTTATAGAATAAAGAACCAGGCAAGGAGAAGCAGAGCCAACAACCCGGGGTCCTGACCACAAGGGCTCCGTTCGCGATCACTTGTCATCTAATGTTGTAGCAGAAGTTAGAACCCCACGTTGCATCCACGAGGCTCCCGTATGCCGTCAATTCAAAAAAAAAAAAAAAAAGTCAAGACCCTGACTCGCTGAAAAAGGGCCGGTCCTTCACAGATCCAAATATGTCTATGAGTTCGAATGTTTTTTTTTTTCATTGTCATTGTCGCCGAGCTCCGAACCCCTCGTGGCCATGTGTAAAAAAAACCATGATTGCCACCTTTCTCATCATAAATCCGATGGATTTTTTTTTAGATACGCACTCTCTTATCTCTGACGACCACTTAGCTTAACCTAGACCCCTCACATCCCACGACTCACAAGGAGAGAGGAAGGGGGGGGGGCGCGGCTCAAAAGCCTCAGTCGACCCTGACCCCTCGAGGCTGCTCTCTCCAACGCCACCACACCTCATCCTCGAGGCCAAGTGCGACACCGCGCCCCGCCGCATGTAATGGGGGATGCTGTTGCCCTTTCCCTATCCCATGTCCAACTTCACCGAGGTGTCTCTCCTGAGGGTAGTTTACCCGCTTTCGGGTATTCTGAGCATCAAGAAGGTATAGACGGTTCGAGTGCAGGGGTTCGGAAGGTGATCCTAATTCAATAGAACCTGAAGACCTGGGCTTAGGGGAACTTGTGTGGGACTTCCGATGTATTCACTTGTCGTGTGCTGCTTTGGTGCTATCCCGGAACTTAATCCATACCTAAATTGGCTGTATACACGGCGCTGAGGCTCAATAAATCTGACATATAAAACGATTCTAGGATGCTCCAAATTTTAATCCATGAGCTCCAAGTTACGAATGAGTTGCTCTGCCGCCCTGGATCGTGGGGTTATTCTGCACGAGAACGGAACGGGATACCTGCAGGAGAAGAGACGAGAGAACATGCGAACACATACATACACCCATGAGCATCTCGGGAGAAGGGATAGGGGATGAAGAACACGATAGAAACGCACGATAGTAATCCGCTTGTAAACTCAGGTTTGATCTCCACTTCTTTGCCGTGCTCATCCAGTCCAGGTTTAACGTCATAAACCGTCAACACATGCGCAATAACTGAGAAAAGCGAGTGGTCGCTAAAGAACCGTCCAGCACAGATTCGCCTCCCGAAGCCAAATGCAGCCACGGACGGGTCACGGACTGTTGGGTCGATCTTACCGTCCTTCATGTAGCGATCGGGATTATATGTGTGTGGATCTTTGAAGGCTTCCGGGTCATGTAGAATAGACCTGGCCCCGACACGCAAAGTTGTCAGAGTCTGCCAAGCGAAGCTTGAATTCGTCTCGACGTACCAAGTGTTTCCGATCACAATAGTGCCTTTTGGGATATAATAACCATCAGTACTCGTCGGCGTTGGTGGCCATATGAGGCACAGCTAACAGAGCAAGTTGAAAACGGTCAGCAAACCAGGAGCAAAACACATACCAGTTGGTAGGACGGTGTGCCATCGCATCGTTTCCTTCGCCATGGCTACAATATATGGAAGAGATGGGCGGTCATTGAACTCGGGGAGGCGGCCTTTGATCACGGAGTCAAGTTCCGCTTGAGCTTTTTTCTGGGCCTCCGGGTACAGGCACATGGCCATGAAGAATGCCTGGACTGAAGAGATAGTCTACCATCATAAGGCAATAAGCAAAGACTGCGCCGGTCTGAGAGAGTATGGTATTACCGTATCAGCCCCGGCTATGCCAATATATGTGAGTTTGACGAAAGTAGGCATATTGCACAAATTACTCACCCGCGTACGCCACCGCGCATGTATCCTTTGCTATTTCCTCTTCTTCCCAGCGATCAGGAGAATGCTCATCCGGTAGCCCTGCGATTAACGCCGTAGCAACGCAGGGAACTGCCGTACCCTCTTCCTATGAAGAGCCTTAGATCGTAGCTGCCACTAGCATATTGGGAAACGACACTTACCATTTGTTTCTTTACAAGGTCAAATGGCTTTTGGGACAGCTCATGATTGATGAATCGCCAACGCTCGCCCTTCTTCTTCCAACCGGCACCCGGGAACCAACTTGGGATGAGCTTCATGGAAGGCAACAGATCCACCAGAAATGCTCCGGGTGTCGCTGCTTCGGCTAATCCCATAAGGGCCTCCTCAACAGTCGCGACGTAGGGGTCGTTTGACTCTTGTATCGTAATCCCATACACGACCTTCATTATGGTTGCTGCGAAGGACCTAGTATATCAGAGTCAACTTCCATTATGAATCCCCCGGAGATGGTGTAGCTGTACTCACTGGCGGGTCCAATATAGGAAATTTTCGGGGGATTTATAGAGGTGACGAAGGAAATCACGAGAGCTGGAAATTTGGATGGTGTGGTATTTATCTACCACATTGGGGTGAAAAAAGTTATGAAAGGTGCGACGATGGCGACGCCACCACGTCCCATAGGGAATCAAACCCATGTTAAAATCCCATCTCATCCTAACATATGAATGCTGTGTCAAATTTGGCGACTTCGTATGAGTGTCTCGACGACTCACACTTCAAGGACCATAGGCATACGAGGGCGGTCGGCATAGTTAGTCGAGCGTTTCTCAAAGAGATCATTTGTCCTCTCCACACTTCCGAGGATCAGGAAGCTCTGACCAAGGACGTTGAAATAAACCATGTCGCCTTTGAAGGCATTAGCAATATCTCAGAATAGCAGGCCCTGCGGTCGTCTCACCATATGTTTTGAACCATCTATCATAGACAAGCCAAGGCTTTTCTATAGGCAGATCGAAGACGTTGCGTATTATCGGGTACCCCTTCGGGCCGGGCGGTAGCGGTAGCCGATGGGGGTTTGCTCTGCGCTCTTGGATGTAGGCGTTCAACCACCAGGCGACCGCAAAGCCACCAACCACAAGGACAGCAGGGTGCATAAACATGTCCATGGTGGGAGGAGGTTGAACCGGAACGCCGACGGGTAGCATTTATACGAATTTTGCCTGAACTAGCATTCCAGGGGCCGATCTGCGATTTTGGGACAAGTGTCTTCGCTTGGACCCATCGTGTGCTAGGGTCCATGATTTTTATTTATCTTATGCATGGCTGTTGGCCGCATATCTTATGTGTTTCGCTGCTTAGAGTAGACGCCGATATTTCCTATATCGACCGCAACCGAAATTGACCGATGTTCAAGTCTTTTGTACCATTAAAGATCCGCCTACTTCTGTTCCATTTCCATCAGACCTTATCCGAGTTGAGGAGTCGTTCCAGTCTAAATGCAGTAATAGAATCTGGCGGTATTTTTTATTGTTGTTGGACAAACTATTGGAAATTGGTTATGATAGGCAAATAGATGGCTAAGCCACAAAGCAGAATTCAAAATCTCATGACCCTTGAGGTTTATTAGGATCCGGTCGCCGGTTGCATTTAACCCGGAGTCCCCTGACATTTGAAATTCCCAAGTCCCAAGTCTCAAAAACCCGGAATGCGGATGGAGCCAGGGTCAGCTTATGATCGTACCTTATTGTTTACGGTCTTCATTCTCGGACTACCTACATATCTATTGGTGGGCCCAGGCGACAATGATGTCATGGCAATAACAGCAGCTCTCGCATGAAGCTCATATACTCCGATACCAACCATCTGGTGTACCCACACTGAGGGACAGCTCCTCAGTTCCCGAGTGCATTCACGAGCAGCGACTGATTAATACCTGTGATCACTGTGGGATCAGTTCGCATGCCCCTCTTGTGACTTCTATTGTGAGCCGATGGCGGCGTCAGTGGGAGTGACTCTGGTATGATGGGGCGTGTCGGAGGGCATTGCATCAAGCAATTTACTGGATGGGTGCTGTTCTGGGTAACCTGACTCCTGAGAACCGAGCGCAAGAACCTGGAAGCAGCCTCGGGCCGCCAGAGAAGCCAGAATTGAAAAGAGCTATGAACGCCCAAGTTCTTAGCTAAGCATTTGAACCCTCGATTAGCTTGGGTGGGTGGCGTTGAGAGAAGATATCGTAGGTGCACTTGGTCATTCTGTACGCCTTGCCAAGCTAGTGATAATGCATTCCCTCATCCTTCAACCCTTTCAATGGAAAGGAGGGTTACCGGGGCCTAGTCGGACTTGAGAGCTTGATGCTTCAATACCTGGGAGCGTAGGAACTGTTTCAGGCGAGAACTCGAACTCGCTCAAATCATAAAATTCCCTAATCCCTCCAAGTTTACTGTGAACGGCCGCCGCAGCATCAATTTTGGCTAGAAGCTATGTCCATATCGAGGCACTCGAGAAGCTATGTTCCACTCCCTATGTTGCCTACCGGTCCGGCATTGCGACCATATCTATCATTCAAGCTATTAGCTATAGCCTGAGACAGAGCAATGATCTAGGTTTGTATGTCTTTTTTAGGTATTCAGCTCTTGCTCATACAAATCCAGGGCTTTATTCGGTAATCCATTTCCACTTGTGTAATCGTTCGTTTGCTGACATGACATGATATTGCACGATTGTGCTACTCCGATATCTTCGAAACCGAGTGACTTGACCTATCGTACAGTATAAAGTTTAGTCCATGAGTTCCGAGTTAAGGATGAGCTCCTCTGCTGCCTTCGAGCGTGGGGTTATTCTGCACTTGAATGGAACAGGATGCCTGTGGACATGTAGAAGTCAGCACATCTAAAAAAGATGGAATGAGAAGTAACAGGAATTCACGATAGTAATCCACTTGTGAATTCGGGCTTGATCTTTATCTCTTGTCCGTTTTCATCCAGTGCAGGTTTAATATCATAAACCGCTAACACGTGTGAGATGAAGGCAAATAACGAGTTATCGCTGAAGAATCGGCCAGCACAAATTCTTCTTCCAAAACCGAAAAAGGCAACAGATGGGTCACGAACAGTTGGGTCGATCTTCCCATCTTTGAGGAAGCGATCCGGATTATATGCAAACGGATCCTCGTACGCTTCCGGATCATGCAAGATACTCCTATGGAAAGTGAGAAAAGTGTGCCAGTGGCCCATCGAAGAATCCATAGCGCTTACGCACCAAATGTTTCCGAGTACCATGGTGCCCTGTGGGATGTAGTAGCCGTTATATTCATCTGAATTCGTCGCCATATGAACCACACCTAGGGGCGGGATGAGATTGATGATAGTGAAATAGAGGGGGAAAGGGTCATACCAGTGGGCAAGACATTGTGCCATCGCATGGTCTCTTTCATTATAGCATTAATGTACGGGAGGGAAGGACGGTCGTTGAATTCAGGTAGACGGCCTTTGAGCACTGTGTCGAGTTCGGCTTGGGCTTTCCTTTGCGCTTCCGGGTACAGGCACAATGCCATAAAGAGCGAATGCACAGAAGCAACTGTCTAGTATCAATACAAGCGAATTAGCGAAAAATACAGGCTGCTGAAATCGGGGGGACGTTACTGTGTCAGCTCCACCTACGCCACCAGGAATGAGCTTCAGAGAATTTGAGAGTTTGGATAGTTACATACCCGCGTAGGCTACCGCACAGGTGTCCCTCGCTATTACCTCCTCTTCCTCACGAGTGGGGTCGCCTTCATCCGGTAAACGCCCGATCAACGCGGTAGCAACAGAGGGGACAGCCGTTCCCTCTTTCTATGAAGTGTTAAAAACAGTGATCCTGTGGTTTCCAGTGGCCTGTATTCACCATCTGCTTCTTAACAAGCTCGAAGGGCTTTCTGTAGACATGCTCGTTGACATCTCGCCAGTGCTTAGCCTTCCGCTTAAAATCGGCACCCGGGAACCAGCTTGGGATGTACTTCATGATGGGGATCATATCTACCAGGAAGCGACCAGGTAATCCAGCCTCGGCTAGCCCCACGAGTGCTTCCTTCCGCATTTGAAACATATGGGTCGCTTATCTCTTGTACTGTGATGCCATACGCGACCTTCATTATAGTTGCCGCAAAGGATCTATCGTATTCCAAATCAAGAACAGACTTTTGGAAGGATTCCAACATACTTACAGGCGAATCAAATCCGGGAATTTATCAGGAGACTTGAGGAGATAGCGAAGGAAAGCACGGGCAGACGAGATCTGAATGGGTTGGTACTTGTCCACCACGTTGGGATGGAAGAAATCATGGAAAGAGCGACGATGGCGACGCCACCAGAGTCCATAAGGCAGCAGGCCCATGTTGTAAGTCCACCCCATCCTATCAGAGGTATTGTGTCAGTCTCAGCAAGTGATACGAATCGTGGATGACTGACAACTCAAGGACCATAGGCATGCGAGGACGATCAGAATAGTTGGTTGAGCGTTTCTCGAAGAGGTCACCAGTCCTTTCAAGACTCCCGAGTACCAGGAAGCCCTGGCCTAGAACTTTGAAATATACCATGTCCCCTATGAATATATCAGAAGATAGTCCCAGCATGAGTTTTTAATAGGCTCACCGTAAATCTTGGACCAATGGTCGTATACAGACCATGGTGTCTCCGTAGGCATGTCAAAAAGGTTACCTATTATCGGATAACCCTTTGGTCCGGGGGGTACCGGTAGTCGATATGGGTTTTCCTTGCGTTCTCGGATATATGAGGCCAGCCACCAGGTAAACGCAAGTCCTCCAGCGACAAGAGCAATAGGATGCGTAACCATGGTCATGGTAGAAGTCAAGTCGGGGAGGGACATCCGCAAGCGTTATTTATGCGAGCCTGTCTCCAGCTAAGGAAAGAAGGATCTCGGTTCTTTCTTTCACGTGTTCCTGCGGCAGACTTGTTCGCGGAAGGAAGAAGCATATAAGTGTTCGCAACTGCCACTCCAAGACGGAAGTTGATGAGATTCGGGGTTCCTGCGGCACTGACACTATGTACAAGTAATCTGGTTCTGGGAGAGTTGCTTTCCCTGAGCCAATCATGGGATAGGGGAGGGAGTTAGAGAGAGAAATGTGGCTATTGAGCTACGTCATGATGTGTGGATTTGCATTAACCCAGATGTCGGAAAGCAACCCCGGCTTCGGACCCAGCCGAGAGTCAAGGAGGCGGTGGGAACCGGCGGCCCGTTATCGTCAGTAAGGGAATAGAAGCCTGAGAAAAACGCCTCGGCTTACAATTGCCATGCGAGCTGAACTAGGAAGATAGTTTCACTTCGCTTGCGATACCGATGCACTAGCACTATATCCTCGTATCTTCGATACATCCCAAAGTATATCGCGATAGGAGCGAGGATCCAAGACCGTATGTTAGAACTTAAGCTTTAAGGGGCCCTTGGTGTCTGGTGCTTAGTGCTTGGTGTTTGGGGTTCGGCGCGCGAGTGTGCCTTGATGCCGGAATTCGGGTTAGACGCGATCGAACTGCTTTGGGTCTTTTGCGGGGGACAGATTGTGAGAACAAGCTACACGCCTTGGGTCGGCAAGAACTTCCGGGGCGAGGCCGAGTTCCTTGGTATCTCTGTGGCAACCGCTCGGGTACCGCAGTTGCTGTTACCCAAAATAAATTCAATCGAGCCAAGTAGAATCAGAGCATATTGGTTGTGGAAACATCAACGTCGCCTAGATAGAGCTCATGTATGCACGTAGCTACCTTTGGCTCGTTAATGGCAATTGCACTCAAAAACTTTAGCTGCATTTCGCGTTGTTATGACAGAGCGAAGGTCCACAACCTAATGCGTTATACTGAAATTGTGATAGAATCTTACTAATTATTCTACTGATAACACAAGATGAAACGGATGGAGGTATTGGCAGTACATGCTTGGGACATTGAACTACAACCGACTCCTGACCTACTGGCGCTGGCAACGAGCCTTTCCCTGCCAAGTGTCATGCTCACACTCTGCAAGATGGCAAACAGGCTGCCTTTAGTAACCTTTCCTCTCCAGATTCATACTCTGAAGCATTGCAGCAGGGGTGCCTGTTTAGGTCATGGAATAAGTAATCACTATTTCATCATCAAATCTTCCTACTTACCTTTGATAGGACCGAGTGGGCCAAACCCAAATATCCTCAAGATGGGTCGAAGGATCGAGTTCTCAGGAAGGAGGGCCGTTGATACAACGAAGATTACTGAAGTCAGAAGCACAGGATGGTCATCCGCGATATTTCCTAGGGACGGGGGCATTAGCTAAAGACCCCAAGAAAATATATATTGTTAGAGTTACCAGTGATCAGCAGAACGTGAGTGATTTTGGAGGACATTGCGGTGATCTGAGCTTCTGCTATCTCTTTTGGAACGCCAGCCCGCTCGAAACTTCGAACATAGGCGGGGCCTATCTTCTCCATGATACGAGCTATCAATTGTGCACGGGCCCTTGCCCTCTCAGGAGTGATTCTCTGGCAACGGGTCCGTCACCCCTTCCTTTATCTCCTCATAAATGGAGTTCAGCTCAGCGGAGAGTATGTCGGAAAAGCTGTCAATGGTAATATCGTTCGATTTAATGTACGTTTCCACCTGGTTGCGGACTTCACGAGCGTGATCGACCACCTCATTCAGCGCGTCTTTTAGCTCTTTGACCATATGCGCGTTTCCATCGTAGAGGTTCGTGATTTTGGTGAACACTGCATCCGCAACTTGGGGCCCTAATTTCAGTGCATCGTCCCAGAACCGCTCCAATCCACCTGGAGGTGCAAGGGACGATATAGATTCTACCGCACGTCAGGTGGTGGGATGGGGCGGCCACAACTGAATTATACGCACTCATGAGTTCCCCGCCCGGGGGGAAAAATGAGGCTGCTGTAGAGCAAACGTAGAATGCGAATAAAATGATGAGACTAGGTATGAATCTCATGGTTGGAAACACCGAGGGACCGAACCTCGCGGCCTTTATTTAAACGATTCAACACACACGGCAATGTCCGGGGCTCAACTCAAGGACAATTCAGTTAATGGAAATCGAACTTCCAAATTTGGTGAAACTCAAAGTTCGAAAGCCCTCGCACACGTGGACTCTCTAACACCGATGAAAGGAGTAAAAACAGGTCCTGTATTCCAGTCCTGCACAGAAACGTCCCCTACACCCAATTCAACGTACGAGACCTGTTGATGACCAGACTTCCACTCCTTATTTCCTTCCTTCTCCTGTACCGTGCACCTCTCCCCTTCGCACGTTGGTTTGCGTCTTGTATAATCCGAGGACTTGTAGACACATAACCCCCTCTCGAACCCGCATTAATCCACACCACAGGCCCGCTCCGATCTCCAATATGTTCAGATCCTCTAGGCCGTATGCCTGGTCCTTCAACCGATGCCACAGACACTCATCATACACCGCCTAAATAATATCCCTGAAAGCCGTAGTCCGGACGTGGCTGGCTCATTACCATCATTCCATGTCACCCTGTTGACCACGATTTAGTGGAGCCGGGGGATCCTCCGGGGCTTAGGGCACTCATGGAGCCAAGGATAAGAAGCCCCAAGTAGAGACTACCCCAATAAAGCATTACCAGTTACCTACTTGTAGTGAGATGAAATGGGACATCGCATACTCAAAAGTTCTCTAGGAATCAGTGAAATGTCAATCATCTGGACGTCCGAAAGACCACACCGTGACTTTGGGTATGACATGCGTTTTGCCGGTGCTTCAATTTCGCGTCGGGGTTGCATTGAATTGTCACGCCGAATCTGGTTAGTCACGTTCCCTGTGCACATCCCGTGCCCTCTTTTTCATCTCGAGTATCTCACAATCATGTTTGTGAACCATAGACTCGGCGATTACACCTTACAAACTCGCGATTGTTAAGGATGCTAGCGAAAGTTAAACGAGGTGGTACAACAATTCCGCAGCTTATATTCGTGATACTACAATATCAAGGGGTCGCCTGGATTTATTTCTGTCTACGGTGCAGGCATTCTCGAACACAATTTGAAGAGTCAAGATCCGTATTAACACAACGGCCAATCCATTAATTCGGAGTTTCAATCATGTAGAGTACACCACACTATCAGAAACCTCCACATTTTTTTTTCAGACTTTCACCCATGTAGATATTCCACCCCTCGAGGGGGTCCATCTGTTAATACAGTGGGCCCACCGCGTCTTAGCACTAGTCTGCTTGTTGCGGTATATAAATGCAGAGTACAAAAAAAAAAAAATCAGAGTTTCAAATAAGCTCTCCAGCCTTTTTCGGTCGTGACATTACCCTGCACGCAAATGGTTCAGGATATCTGGGACCAACCAGGATCGAAGAACCCGCATTCAGCAACAATAAACATGGAATTTATGAAAGTAGTCCAGGTCTGACTGTCGTATACAGCCAACACATGTACGGTGATCGAGGACAAGGAATTATCACTGAAAAACCTTCCCGCGCAAATCCTCCTGCCATAACCGAACGCAGCTACGTTTGGATCGCGGACATCCGGATTGAGCTTATTGTCTCTGAGGTAACTGTCAGGATTGTAGGCGAGAGGGTTATCAAAGACATCTGGTTCATGAAGAATGGCCCTATAGGGAGGCTTTCGGTATGGCATGGAAACATCCAGGAAAAACAGGGCTTTCATACCAGCTATTTCCGAATACTATGGCACCCTTTGGAATATAATAACCGTCGTGCTCGTCGCCGTTTGTGTACATGTGCCCAACAGCTACGTACCTTGAGTAAATTAAACGAAAGGCATATCCAGAGGTATAACGAACTGCCATCGCATAGACTCCTTAACCATGGCATTGATATGGAGGCGGTGGGAACCTAGCGGCCCGTTATCGTCAGTAAAGGGAATAGAAGCTTGATAAAAACGCCTCGGCTTATAATTGCCATGCGAGCCGAGCTAGGAAGATAGTTTCACTTCGCTTGCGATATCGATGCACTAGCACTATATCCTCGTATCCTTGATACATTCCAAAGTATATCACGATAGGAGCAAGGTCCCAAGACCGTATGTTGGAACTTCATACTTTAAGGGCTGTGGACCTTGGTGTCTAATGCTTAGTGCTTAGATGCCGGATTCGGGTTAGACGCGGTCGAACGTTTTGGGTCTTTTGCGGGGGACAGACTGTGAGAACAAGTTACACGCCTTCGGGTCGGCAAGAACTTCCGGGGCGAGGCCAAGTTCCTTGTTACCTTGTGGTAACCGCACAGTTGCTGTTACCCAAAATGAATTCAATCGAGCTAAGTAGAATCAGAGCACGACCAGCGTCGCCTCTTTCTTGTTGCAAATCAATTAAGATAGAGCTCATGTATGTAAGTAGCTACCTTTGATTCGTTAATGGCAATTGCACTTAAAAAATTTGGCTGCATTGAGCGTTGTTCTGACGGAGCGAAGGTCTATAACCTAACACTTATACCGAAATTCCGCTAGAATATCACTAATTATTCTACTGATAACACGAGGTGAAACAGGGGGGGATCGGTATTGGCAGTACTTGAGATATTGAACTACAACCGACTTTTGACCACTGGCGCTGGCAGCAAGCCTTTCCGGCCAAGCGTCATGCCCACACTCTGCAAGATGGCGAACAGGCTGCCTCTAGTAACATTTCCTCTCCAGATCGTACTCTGAAGCATTGCAGCAGGGGTGCCTGTTTATGTCGTGGGTTGATAAGTAATCGCTATTCCACCATCGACATCTTCCTACTTACCTTTGATAGGACCGAGTAGGCCAAACCCAAATATCCTCACGATGGGTCGAAGGATAGAGTTCTCAGGAAGTAGGGCCATTGATACAACGAGGATTACTGAAGTCAGAAGCACAGGATGGTCATCTGTGATATTTCCTAGGGACGGGGGCATTAGCTAAAGTCCCCAAGAAATATATATTGTTAGAGTTACCAGTGATCAGCAGAACGTGAGTGATTTTGGAGGACATTGCGGTGATCTGAGCTTCTGCTATCCTCTTTTGGAACGCCAGCCCGCTCGAAACTTCGAACATAGGCGGGGCCTATCTTCTCCATGATACGAGCTATCAATTGTGCACGGGCCCTTGCCCTCTCGGAAGTGATTCTCTGGCAACGGGTCCGTCACCCCTTCCTTTATCTCCTCATAAATGGAGTTCAGCTCAGCGGAGAGTATGTCGGAAAGGCTGTCAATGGTAATATCGTTCGACTTAATGTACGTTTCCACCTGGTTGCGAACTTCACGAGCGTAATCGACCACCTCATTCAGCGCGTCTTTTAGCTCCTTGACCATATGCGCGTTTCCATCGTAGAGGTTCGTGATTTTGGTGAACACTGCATCCGCAACTTGGGGCCCTAATTTCAGTGCATCGTCCCAGAACCGCTCCAATCCACCTGGAGGTGCAAGGGACGATATAGATTCTGCCGCACGTCAGGTGGTGGGATGGGGCGGTCACAACTGAATTATACGTACTCATGAGTTCCCCGCCCGGGGGGAAAATGAGGCTGCTGTAGAGCAAACGTAGAATGTGAATAAAATGATGAGACCAGGTTGGAAAGACCAAGGTTACCGAATCCTCGTGACCCTTATTTAAATGGTTCAACACGGCAATATCCGGGGCTCACCTCAAGGACAGTTAATGGAAATCGAATTTCCAAATTTAGTGGAACTCAAAGTTCGAAAGCCCTCGCACACGTGGACTCTCCAACACCGATGGACTTAGCAAGCGAAGGAGTGGAAACAGGACCTGTATTCCAATCTTGCATAGAAATGTCCCCTACACTCATTGATGGCAAGGCTTACACTTCGTATTTCCTTCCTCCTCGGTCCTGTACCCTGCACCTCTCCCCTTCGCACGTTGGTTCGCTTCTTGTATAATTCGAGGCCTTATAAACACATAGCCCCCCTCCCGAACCCATATTACCCCATCCCAAGCCCCCTCCGACCTCCAATCCTCCAGGCCCCATGCCTGCTCCTTCAACTTATGCCACAGATACTCATCATACACAGCTTAGATGATATCCCTGAAGGCCGTAGTCCGGACGTGGCTGGCTCATTACCATCGTTCCATGTCACTTTGTTTACCACGAGTTGGTGGACCTTCCCGCGCAAATCCTTCTGCATTAAACGAACGCAGCTACATTTGGATCGCGGACTTCCGGATTGAGCTTACCATCTTTGAGGTAACGGTCAGGATTGCAGGCGAGAAGGTTATCATAGGCGTCTGGTTCATGAAGAATAGTCCTATAAGGAGGCTTTCGGTATGACATGGAAAGATCCAAGGAAAACAGGGCTTTCATACCAGCCGCTTCTGAATACTACGGCGCCCTTGGGAATATGATAACCATCGTACTCGTCGCCATTTGTGCACATGTGCTCAATAGCTACGTACTTTGAGTCAGGTCTGACGGTGAGGGCGGTAATTGAACGAAGGACGTACCGGGAAGTATAACGAGCTGCCATCGTATAGACTCCTTAACCATAGCACTGATATATGGAAGGTTTGGGCTATCGTTGAACTCTGGATAAGCGATTTCCAAGAACGGCGTCCGATTCCAGCTTGTGCTTTCTTCTGAACATCGGGATAAAGGTACATGGACATGAAAGGGGATTGCACTGTTGGAACAGTCTAATATCTTATTTAAGCACCGCTGGAAGCGAAAAAAAAAGTGCCTCGCACTGTATCTACGTCACTTAGAGGGGCGAGAAGATATAAACGCCGTCATAAGCCTGAGAAGGTGTCAACACACCAGCAAAAGCAACGGCACATGTATCCATCAGCTATTCTCTCCTCTTCGGAACGACTGGACATATCTTCATCTGGTAGTCCTTCAATAAGCGCCGTCGCAACAGGGGGCACTGCTGTTCCCGCTTTCTAGGCAAGTCGTTAGCAGCGCTTTGAAAGTAGAAACTGAGACGTCATTCTAACCATTTGTTTTTTCACAAAATTAAAAGGTTTCTCGGAAACCGAGCTGTTGATACGTCGCCACCGATCGGCCTTCCTTTTCCACTGAGCTCCGGGGAACCAGCTCGAGACGTATTTCATGATCGGGAAGAGATCGACTAAGAAGGAACCTGAATTGCTGGCCTCTGAAAGTCCCATCAAAGCTTCCTCTGCGTTTTGGACGTAGGAGTCGTCTTCTTCCTGAACTGTGGTCCCATATGTAACTTTCATAATTGTAACTGCGAATGTACTATCGTGGGAAACCGTCCATGAATGGTGACACTCGAGCGAGCACCATTGGATCACTCACTGACGAATGTGATATATGAAATCTTCTGGCGAGCTCAAAAGTCGACGGAAAAATGCGCGAGCCGAGCCGAGTTGGATAGGTCGGTACTTGTGTACGACACCTGAGTGGAAATGGTCGTGAAAGGAACGGCGGTGACGACGCCACCAACTCCCGTAAGGGAGAAGAGCCATGTTGTAGTCCCAGCCCATCCTAGGGGTGCACGGTGTGAGATTGCTGATACGAAACAAGATAAGAACAACAAACAACTCCAGAATCATTGGCATACGAGGGCGATCCGAATAATTGGAAGAGCGCTTCTCGAATAGGCCGCTCGTCCTTTCCAATCTCTCAAGGATAATGAAGGATTGCCCTCGGACCTTGAAATATGTCTCCCTGCAATTCGTGTTGGTAGACATAGAGTGAATCAGAAGTCAAGTACCATAGATCTTGAAACAATCGTTATATACCAGCCAAGGTTTGTGAGTGGGTAAATCGAACAGATTTCCAATGATGGGATAACCTTTGGGACCTGGTGGTAGGGCAGCCTTTTGGGTTTGACCCGATGTTCCTGTACATGCTCAGACAGCTGCCGAACAATAAAAAGGGCTACCACACAGAGTACTGTTGGACTGGAGAGGATGCTCCATGGTTGACGTTCGGGGCAAGTTCGATGGATGCTGGCGCCATATGTAGTCCTGCAGCATCTATTCTCCCACTACCCGATGATGGGGACATAACCTAGAAGCTGGTGTCTGTACGGCGGGTGTATTCTCGAAAATGAGGGCTGCACGCTGATAGAATGTAGCACTATCTAGATCTTATAGTATTTCCGCCCATTTGAATCGCGCTGTGCTGGTGTTAAGCTTGAGAGACAATGAAATCCGAAGGTCACCGTGGGTGATCCAAATTTCGAAAGGCAGCAAATCTCGGCAGATAGCCGTGTTCTGGGTTTTGTGGGAAGCAGGAGAACTACGGGAGCGTCCTGCGGCCTGATATAGGTTTCTTTCGGACGACGGTGAGGCACTTCAGAGTATCCAACTTGCGCCTGTTCGCCAAGAACAGAGAAGCATTTACGTGCGGCCGCGCAAAAGCCTGTCTAGACCCGTGGCTAAGTCACAACTATGCGTGAGGGATGTCGGCTGATGAGGGGAATATGGTTTTCGACGTGCCAATGTAGAATGGTAGCGACTGAGGAGTGGGTAATTGCAGTGGGCGTGAAATTCTCCATTCATATACAATAGGGGAACCCTATATTGGGAGCAACGAAGTCAAGCGCGAAAGGACGTTCTAACTGCGTGGATCGCAATGCCTCTGTGTATTGTTCGGACTGTTAGGACTGAAGCAGGAATGAAAAGAACCGGCAACACGGATTACCCAATGCTGTGACACTGGCAAAACGCGGTCACAGCGAGCTCTCCGAGTCCTAGCTTCAGGCTTCAACCATAAACACTTCTGCTCATCTCCCAGTGCCGTAGGATGCGCTTCGGTGTTCCCAGGTCGCTATCTCCATCTCCAGTAAGAGAGTGAGTATTCTTACTAGCTCTTGTTTGTGTTCGAGACTGATACCGAGCTAGGCAAACACGACGATCAACTTACGGTCTACACTCAGACTTTGATGACCTCGAGGATGACATATTTAATGACTCTGACTCAGTATATGAATCTGAACTGCCGAGTGGCTCCTCAGAGGCGGAATATAGCTCGGATTCCGACTATGAGCCATCATCCAGGTCAGGACTTGCCTCCTCATTCCGAGGACTCATTCTGATGCCATTATTAGAATGAAGCCTACGAGGTCATTGCGCTCACCTGAAGAGCGGAGACAAACGGAGGAAACAATAGCTTCCATTCGTCTACGAACACGACATCACGATCCCTATGAAGAATGGGAGAAACAAACGCGTAAAGAAGCCTTTGTCAGTTACGCTTTAAACATTTGATACATGGTTCTGTAGTTTAACATAACACTTTCACAGATGGCTGCTCGCAAAGAACAAGCTATGACAACATCTGAACTCCGTGAACTGCGAGGGCGATATCGGTTAGAGGAGGCGGACAAGTTGGCTGCTCAACATGCAAAAGAAATAGCGGAAGTCGAGGCAAAACTCAAGTCCCTCAGAATACAACAACAGAACGAAGAAAAGAGGTTACGCGACGCTTGGGAACTTCGACAGAAGCAACTATGGACTCGGATAGAATCTGTGATCAAAATAGAGGAGAACAAGGTTGCTAAGCGTCTGGCAGAGGAACAACGGAAACGGGAGGAGGAGGAGAGAAAGAAGAGGGAGGAGGAATTGAAAGCACGTTTAGCTGAAGAAGAGCGTCGAAAGGTGGAAGAACGGAAGCGGAGGGAAGAGGAAGAGAAGAAGAGGTTGGCAGAAGAAGCCCAGAGGAAAGAAGAGGAGGAGCGAAGACAACAGGAAGAGGAGGAACGACAAAAACGGGATCGGCTGGAGTCTGAGAAACAGCAGAGACAGCAAGTCGGCTTGACAACCCCCGAGGAGGATTGGCGAGAGGCGCGTGCTATTCTCAAGGTATGATTTTTTTAATGTCTTGGAAGGTTGTCACTAAGCAGCTTTTATAGCGCCTGAAATCCGAGGCCATGGCCACTGTCAAGGCCACCAAGGAAATGAAGGCAGAATGGGGGAAATGGCGACGGCAAATTACTCCCAAGATCGGCCAACTCACAGACGATCCCAGTGCCATTAATCGCATCGTAAGTTTTGATTCACTCAGCACCAACAACCCCTATAACTACCAACAACAGTCCCAACAACTCCTCGAAATCATCCGTCCGCCGACAGGCGCACATCATCCCGCAATCTACGCAGCCCTCCTCTCCTCGCTCGCCAAATCCATTCTCCTCCAAGCTGAGACAGAAGTCACAGCTGAAAAACGCAGCGCGGGCCCACTCGCACAGGTCACCTTCAACCTCCTCTCCACACTCTCCGGCTTTTCCGAGGTCTTTTTCGCGAAACTTGTCCAACGGGTTGGCGGGTGGCCAATTCCCTCCGGGATCCCATCGAAAGACTTTGATGGACGGGAGTGGTCCGGCCAACCAGAGCGCCTGAAGATGATGGGATATAGAAAGAGTCAGAGCGGGGACGATCTTGAATCGACAGCAGAGTACACGACGCGTATTGCTGGGATTATGAGAGTTTATTTCGCCGTTTTGAGGGTTCTGCCTGCACAGGGCCCACTGAAGCCTATGTTCCAGTTGCCCAGGTGCTGGATGTGGTTCGCGAGGCTTTTCGGTGAGAAGGCGTTGTTGGAGACCGCCGTTGCTGCCCAGTTGATATACAGTAAGCCGTTTCCTTTGTTTTTTTTTTTGCGACAACTCGAAGACTGATTCCCATACTTCAGCGGCGCTAGACGTGCTGGGCCATCAGGCATTGGCGATTTGGGGTCAGCAATGGGTCAAGATGCTCGCTCTGCTATATGAAGGTGTCACTGTCGGGCTCGGTGGCGGCAAAATCATCGGAGGTGATAGTCCCGAAGGTAAAGCTGCACGAGTCAGAGTGCAAATGGAAATCGAGAGGATCATGACAGGCACCTCGTAGGAGATACATCGTCATCCCTTGCATCAGCTCCAGCCTTCTTCCTTTTCTCCTCTCTCGTTCATCGTATCTTTGTTAGGCGTAAGTCCCTATCTGTATTACTATGACACTCGTATCTAGGATCCATCACCCTTTTTCATCTCCGCAATACATAAGTGTGATACAGAATTACATAGATCTCCTTTATCATGACAATGGAGTGAGAAATCACACCAACGACACGCTTTTGTTATTCGCTTTCCGCTAGGGCAATCAGACATGGGACATTGGAAGTGATGCTTGACTGGTTGTCTCTGTGGTACCTGGCCCGTCCCTGTTGAAATGCAAGCTCGTGAGTCGCCGCTCTGTCTGTCTACTCCATCCTCGGCCAGTGCTGACACGATATACAACAAGAAGGTAAGCAACAATCTGCAGAACAATAATATTAGCAAGCAGTTTCTTCTACTGAAACTGGCTCCACCCACCCGAATGAAGGTTTCGCTCCCAGTGAGGAAAGCTGCTGTTGCCAGGGTAGCTGTGGTTTGCCTTGTAATCATAACACTGCAAACAATCTCTGCAAAAGTCCATGCAGCGTCAAGGGCAAAGGATTCGACAAGCATGGTAATGATGGACATGTATTGCTCTGCATTGTCAGATTTGCCTGTGCGGTACCAGCTTGGTTACTAAGAGCATAAATTAATACGTATGTAGATCAACACTTACCCATTACTTTCATATGACGTCTGCGGATGTATATGATGCGCCCAATAATGAAAAGAGTGGTAATGAGGCTGACCGCGAATTGGAGGGACAAGTTAGAGGTGACTTGGGCGTAGATTGTTTGTTGGGAAAAGCGATCTCTATGATAGATGCAATAGACACTGAAAATGGAGCTTCCTACAAGGTTCGGACTTTGAGCAAGAACATCGCGCGTCCAACATATGCTGGCTTACCGGCGTATGCGAGGAAAAGTAAGATCGGGAAAATCACGACAAAGATAGCATATTGTGACATACTCCATATAATCCATAATCGCCAGACCTGTTGTTTACAGCGAGAATGAGAAGAGTGTCCCGGCGGCTACTGATAGCTCAAAGAGTCAACCCACCGGAACGCCCAACATCAAACAGTCAAGCACGAGTGTGAAGGCATAACCCGCACCCGACATTGGTGAAGTTCCCATACCACTAGCTGCGTCGTAGAAGTAAGGACCGCCTTTTGACCATGGGTAGTCTCCATGGTCAATGTATTGGATCTTGTTTTGTTGGACATTTAATGCTAAAACGATGAATCCACAAGCCACCACGGTGGACATGATTGCGAGGGTACCAATGTTTTGCTTACGATGGTAAGGATCCTTAAGTTGGCGGTACAGTGATCGAGCGCATAGACAGTAAAGGGCGAATGAGAAACCATATAGAGCGGCATTGACAGTTGTCGAGCCTATGTCATCGACGGCTTCGAGCACGAGAATGTCAGCTTTCGTCGGAGTCCAGACGCTGCGGCGAGTAAGCATGGTGGTGTCGATGATGTGAAGGCCGATGATAGCCACTCGGAATGTTCATCTGCTTTAGCACAAAGAGGTTATTATACATAGTTGACGGGGATCCGAGCCTGAATCATTTGCATCGAGTTTTAGGCGGATACTTCTTCTTTCAATCTTCCGTTTGGGTCCTACTGTCCGCCACTCTAGCGTGATCGAAGCTGCAGGGAGTGATGGATGGCGCTTAATGGTCTATTGTGGCCTATCATAGAACTCGATTTCTTACCTTTGCCGAGCGCATCAGCTATTGGCTGTGACTGTAGCGTAATGGACGACATTGAGTCGGCGAGTTGCCCCTACCGGTTCGACAACATCACACATGTAAGAGGCAAGGGCGTCAACTCTAAGTTTGATGAAGCCATTTCACACGGCAATAAAACATTCTTCGCTGCTTGCCAAAAGCCGTGCGCATCCCCCATTAACCAGTTGCGAGGGGTCCAGGGCGGTCTCACCGTTCCCTTGCCACGCATACACACCAGCCACAATTAGCTGCTATTGTACCACCGTGACTTGTACTCCGGAATCACTGATATCGTTCAAATGCAAGCTTCTTTGCGTATTCGTCCGGATCAACTCCAGTCTGTGTTCTGCGGCTCTGGTGGCGCCGGTGCTGAACCCACTCGTCTACCACTTCTTTCCTCGGCGCCTGAACTCTGTTGCATATCAGTTGCACTAGCGACACAACCGTGTAACCTATTTTGCAGATGGGTTGATGATAAATTTTATGAGCCAATCCCGCCCTCTCAGCTTGGAGAGCCGTCCTGTGATTGTTGATATAGCTCGTGAGCCTTCTGGATTCCAGGGAAGGGGATAAACAGTACTAGTAGTACACATCATATTCTTCTCGGCAGTGTTTTTCATTGTATTCTCTGACAATCCTCCTCGCGGCTCGGCACTGCCTAATTTCCCAGGTGGTCATGATTTCCGGCTGCCAACAAGGTATAAAACACAATGCCCACTCGTCCCCATACTCAGGCAAATACCGATTTGGGATATTGGGATGCACACTAATCTAAGTACAAGTAAAAATGGCAGCGATGCGGCTCCAGGGAATGTCCTGAGCTGTCCGCTGGCGAGTCATGTTCAGACAGTCGGGGACCGAGTCAGGGCGCGTTGATAATGGGATACTTGAGCCATAATTCTTGAAGACTGAGAGGAGGGAAAGCGCTATGAGCATCTTGATGCAGGATAAACTGACGTATGTGATATCGAGGCCATCTCAATCCCAATTCAATATAACGCTGGGCAACATGAGGGAGCCTCGGTACCACCACTGGCTTCTCTCACGAAAGAAGAGTTACAGACCATCATGGCGCTTGTCTTCTTCGAATGTAAGTAACTGGGGTTCCAAGAAACCAGAAGGGCAACCAGTTAACCTGATACCAGCGGTGGGGAAAGTACAGTTCAGGCCGTCTCGTTAAGCGAGCCGAGTTTGGATGTTAAACTGGGGCAATATTGGTTATGTTTGTAATAGCACACGGAGAGGAGATAAAGTTTGTCCTCTCTGGGCAAGTCATTAAATCGCAGTAGAACGTGGGAGAGGTGTGGTGTTTATCAAGTGGCAAGAGTATGGATTGTACATACTTAGAGAAGCGTGATAACGAGCGTCTGTATGCACCACTCAAGGGTCAGCTTACGTCGTCCCTACCATCCTTCTAGGTACCCACTTTACAGAATTTAGCAAGACTCTTCGCCCATGGAATCAGTCTATTTCTTGGCTCCTTCCAATGCATTCTAAAATTGATTATTGCTCTGGATCTGCTGCGGATAATGCTCGTAGCTACGATTCTGTCACATTCTAATCCGATTTCAAGTACACAAATATAATGCAAGTGACTACGCTCATAGAGCGAGTCAAAGATCTTGCAGAGGCAAGACGTGAGCCAATTGGGTATTCTCGTATGTCTCTGTGGGAAGTTCGCGGACGGACCAGAGAGCTAGAACTATGAGAACGAGATGGGAGAAAATGTACACAAATGTGACCACGAAAAGGTACACCACAAGCAAGATCCTCTTATGTTTTGCCTTTCGTTTTTGGCAAGGAGGATGTAGAGGTGGACGAGTGGCTGCTCATGTAGCGGCCACCACTCGTCACCTCTGGTGCAGCAAAACGGACCTGAACGAACCTGACGAACCTCGGATCAAAGTCCCGGAGCGCCCATACCAACGGCGACAACCACCATTTCGACAACCTCCCCGTTCCCCTTCCGTCCTCGCGTGTTTATTTTCCCTATCCCCATGTCAACTTGCACTCTCTAACTTTATTGTAACATAAATTTATCTCTGCTTTTGGGGCCCTCTATGCCTCGCACACCACCCCTTTCACTAGGCTCCTTTCAACTTCCCTAATATCTGTTCACAGTAGCCACGAAAACTTCTTACTTTCCCCTTATTTCACCCTCACTATTCCCCAGATCTGTCCTAGTATAATTATCTCTCATTCTTCTATCTGTTTCGGTACAGAAAACATAGCTAGTACAATATTGTACTTGTATATAAATTTCCGAGCTCACTTCTGAGTTCGGCAGTCAATTTACGGCCCACTCTCTCTCTCGCCCAGTCTCTAAGTCCCTCTCAAACCATTTATCTTCCTTCTCAGATATTCTTGTGAGGTTTTCGAAGCCCAGTGAGCGTTTTGCCGTTCACGCTCGCGCCTTGTTTTGCTTTGTTTTGCTACGTTTCGGGACCTCAGTTTGCAGTGTATCGTCTTTCAGCGTTTCACGTTAGAAGGGTCTACGTCTCTTCAAGGAGCATCGTGTGGAACGGAGCTGAAGTCGAGGAAGATAGTGAAGGTGGATGTGCCTGGTAGAATTGTGATCAAGAGAGCGCATATTCGCCAGAGCAAGTGCTCCCTGCGAGTCGGGAAGGGTGATGACCACAAAACGAGGTGCAAAGCACCGAAAACGGTGATAACCTCATTTGCTACGATGGGCAACCAATTATCCAGGGGAGCCTTTCCCTTCTTGTCAGTGTAGAATATAGGCACTCTCAAGAAGTGATAATTCCACCAGATAGTGTTGTTTTTAGGAGAGTACGTAACAATGACATTTTGAGAATCCCACCAGATAATGCCGTTTTTCTGAATATAGGTCGTAATTCTTTAATAATTCAGTGTGAATTACGACACAGCCCCCACGATTTCCGATGTAAATTACAAGCCTGTAGGGGTTCACAGTGCGGGTGAGACGTGGGGAGGAATATATGGATTGATCTTCCAAAGGGGGCACAAAAAGCCAACGAGGAGGAGCATGGGAGCAGAGATTACGAAAAGGATGACGGAGGCAAAACAAAATTTGCTGCGAGGTTCGGGTCCTTTCAGCAGGGACCGAGAGGTGGATACTAGCCAAGTCGATTTACGGTGAGGGGCACCTCCACGTCGGTGACCTTGATCCCTCTGTAGGACCCTTGCAATGGTGTCGTTGTGTGGAGTGTTAGGGGTGCAGGGCGATTCCACTTCCTCGATAAATGTCTCATCCATGGGGCGAGGATGTAGCGAGGGGTCCTCATTGGCATTCATCGTATCAGGAGACTCGCTGCGTACTCCACACGTTCTGGGATAGACAGGGATCGCGACGTGCACGTCCTGCGGCTTGTTCCACCATAACGCGTACGTGGCAATATTCAACACCGCAAATGCTAAGGTGATGACTTCCAGCTCTGTGACTTGGAGATGCTGCACCCAACGGACACCACAGCGGGCGACGAACCAAGATGTCTGAAGGACGGCAATGAGCTTGATGAGTAGGTCACTTTTGCCTTTGTCACGTATTTCTGCATCAGAAAACGTAGGTGGATCGAACTTTCCAAGCTGGATCATTTTCATCATGTCGTCAAAAGCGAGCACCTGTTCCGGCTTTCCATCTACTCCGTAAAGCATGAACCCGCCCATCTGTATGAAGAACCCGTGCCACAGGGTCCAAACTTTGGGTGCATCTTCATCTGGTCCCAAGAACCAATGCTTAATGGATTTCGTCAGCTTATTCCATCTAGTCAGCTTGCAAAGTCGCGCTGAAATAAAGTCTGTCAGTTTTCTTGATTTGAAGAAAAGGTGGCTCAGTGCACACCGTATTCTTCTTTGCAATGCGTTTCGTTGTACTCTCTAACAATCCTTCTCGCAGCTCGGCGCTGCCTAATGGCCCACATTGTCATAACTTCTGGTGCCAGCAAGGCATAAAACATGATCCCAACTCGCCGCCATACACGCGAAAATCCCGATTCCTTGGGACTTGGAATGCTGGGATGCACAGCAACCCAAGTACAAGTAAAAATGATAGCGATACACTTTAAAAAAATATCCTGAGCTGTGCGTTGGTGAGTTGCGCTCAGGCAATCCGGAGCCGAGCCTGCGTGACTGAAGACATGGAATGTAAGAGGGCTTGAAGTAGGGTCAGAAAGTGTCGATAATGGGACACTTGAGCCGTAATTCCCGAAGACTATGAGGAGGAAAAGTAGGATGAGCATATATGAATGGAAGATAGGCTTGTAGGATACCCAGTGCGAGGTCGATTCCTCTTTAATATGATGCTTGTCGAGCGTGCACTGTGCAATAGGATCAAAAGCCTCGCACCAGCAGCACGAGGCCTCGATGAAAGTGAAATAATTGAACTGGGGTCTTCTGATCGGCACTCGAAGCCCCTCTCACGTCCCGCAAGAATGAGTTCCTGGTGCCATGTACGCATTGGCCTCTATCCCAGCTAAGTACTAAGGCATATTTATCGTAAACCCAGGGGAGCCGACCTTATGCACATACCATAGCAGTCGACCCGGGCACCGGCTGCTATGGCATGGGGGTATGAAACGGAGGGGCATCAGGAGTATACACAATTATGGTCGGCGTCAATCCTGCCTACCCTCGGACCCCGGCGCTTTCCTTGTCGAGGATTGTATACAGGTTCGTTCGGCGTGCGTGAAATGCCGGTATTAAGCGCCGATATCAGGTCAATTGGGGCATGTTGCGCGGACTATGGGGCACACAGCATTCGTGAGGTTTGGCGGCTGCGATCGGAACTGAAGAAACAATGACTGTCAGTAGTGATACAACAAGTCTACCCCGCAATCCTGTCCAGCACGCTGCGCAGCACTGGACATTGATGGCACCGCCTTTATATGACATGGTCGGGCCGCCCTTCTTGTATTGTGACCTGATGTCATTTCTGCCATCTGCCCCGCCTCACATCGGTGCTTCCGTTCTCTTTGCTATTCGGAAACAGGAAAGCTTCTTACAATTTCTGGGAAGACGAAAGTACGTTACAAGGCTTGTCTGGTTCGCTCGAAATAATGATACAAGGCTGGTGAATATTCCGACTTGATATATTGAACTCGTTTACGTGGTCGCGTGTACTCCGGTGTGTTCGACCTATTTCAAAATATCTTATCATCATCCTGCAGGCGTCCAGCAAGAGTTTCTTACGTTCGAGATTTTCAGGACTGAGGCGAGGGCATTGAACTCGGCCTCAGTGGGCTTGCTGCCACCCGCGCAGACTGCAAATTGATACAGTATCGATGTCAGGTCATATCACGAGCGTGAACATATGAGTCGCTAACTGGCGATGACGCGATCCTCGGGACTACCGATCTTGCCCGCGAGCTCAGCATATGTGAGGCCTGCACCGTACTCAGTATGAATGTCACATGGAGCACAATAACATGGGTGCTTACCGCTGTTTTTTAAGGCGTTGGCAACGGCGGTGCACTTTGGATCAGGAGCCATGGCTGTAGATGTAACTTGACGAGATTGGGGCGATAGAGAAGAAGAGGCTTGCCAGATACTATTTGCTCTTTTAAGCTGCCATAGCCCAATCGAAGTTGGCACTGAGTAAACGCAAAGTTCTCTGTGATATTTCCGGTTCTGGGTATTTGGGAGCCTGAAGGGACGTCGATGATTCCGATCAGGCCGCAATTCGTCATTGGCTAAAGGAGTGACTATGGCAGATGGTGGTGGCAGATGACATGATTTCTAGGATTAGACTGGATGGGATTGCGCCTCTCGGTTAGATCTCCCACATGAATGTCGCAATGAGAAAAGCTGGTTTCTAACTCAGAACGGCACTATCCGGCGGTTGCGGCCTTTTTCACGGTTTTCGGTGCACGTTCAACACAGGAGGAGAGGTCCACGGAGCCACAGGCTCTGAACCATAATAATCGCGTCCGATTGGGCGTTCTTTGCAGTAATCAGGCGAGTGAGATTTCCCAACCTGCAATAGTAAATTTCTTCAAGGTGGGAGGGAAGAGGTATTCAGCCACAGTAGCTCGGCATAACATTGTTGCAACAAGCGCCCACAAGCGGTTTGTTTGGCTCCCATATTTGTCTCAGGGTTATCCACCACAGATCTCATATCGAGCTCGTCGTCCACCTAGTCTTCCTCAAGTCCTTTCTCAATCTATATCAAGATGGTACGCAAATCTACTCGCTAGGGCCTGTCTCTCGCAGTATCGCGAAAGAGGGGGCACCCTATGTTGCCAAATTCAATGGATTGATGAGCTGACTGCTGGATGGTGTTCCTCCGTTCTCTAGCCCCCCAAGAAAGTCAAGGTACAAAAGGAAGAGGCCGTCTCTCTTGGTCCTCAAGTCGCCGAAGGAGAGCTCGTTTTCGGTGTCGCGCACATCTACGCCTCATTCAACGATACCTTTGTCCATGTCACTGATCTCTCGGGCAAGGAAACCATCTCTCGTGTAACTGGTGCGTTCCTCGCGATTTTTGACGGAATAGGAAAATGATACTAAATGGACACTGTTATACATCAAATAGGTGGTATGAAGGTTAAGGCTGATCGTGACGAGTCTTCGCCCTACGCGGCCATGCTTGCTGCTCAGGATGTGGCGACCCGCTGCCGCGAAGTCGGCATCACAGCTCTTCACATCAAGCTGCGTGCCACTGGTGGTACCGCTACAAAGACCCCTGGTCCCGGTGCCCAGAGCGCACTTCGTGCATTGGCTCGTGCAGGTATGCGTATTGGCCGCATCGAGGACGTGACGCCTGTCCCCACCGATTCCACTAGACGCAAGGTGGGTTCTTTTTTTCATTTCCGAAAAATCAGTATGACTGACTTGTTATATAGGGTGGTCGCCGTGGTCGCCGTCTCTGATTTGGTTCTTTCTCATTTCCACTGGAACGGCCGGGCAAAAATACTTCTGTTGTTATTTTACTTGAGGTCGTGTAGTGTGCATTGCTCCGAATAGAAATGTCGCCGTTCGACACGCAGCAGGATCCTGTTTCATGGTCCTGCCCCGTGGTCGTCCATTCCGTAGTACTGTACTTTGATGTGTGTTTTGTTCCCATGAGCGGCAATATTGGACATGACAATTACCCGATCAAAGTCCTCCGAGACATCCCTTGCACCAGTACCAGAACCGGAAGCCGTGCCCGTCCACCTGCCTACATGGAGTTCAAGCTCGTGTACCGCATCCTCAGAAAAATATCAGCTTGGAGCATCGGGGGCTGGTACTCTGAGGTGCATGTCGACGGCGCTGAGAATGTGCCTAGCACGGGGGCCCTGATTGTGTATGTGTATATCCAACCATTCGTAATTCCACGAGCGCTGACTTTGTATGGATGTGCAGCGCCTCAACCCATCATAATGAACTAATTGATATTGCTACATTGTGTAACTTGTTAACTTTTTCTTTCGCGTCTTCTGGAACTCATGGGAACGGTTTCTAGCGGCGACTATGCCCCATGGCAGACAACTCTGCTTCTGGGCAAAGTCATCCATGTTTAAGCATCCAATAGCCAGATTTATTATGGAGAGTAGCGGTGCGATTCGAGTGCAGAGGAACCCAAATCGGGTGCCCACCTCCTCGACTCCCCCCAACGAGAGCAACGGTTCCTCATCTGATAACAATGGGGCCAACAGCACCAGTACTCAAGCAGACTTGTTCAAAGACACGTCCCGCGCGCTCGCAGAGGGCAAGGTGGTTGGTGTCTTCCCCGAAGGCACGTCGTACACCCTGCCTGCTATTGCTCAGGTGCTACCTGGTACTGCTTGGGCTGCGGTGGAGTATGCGAAGGTAGTGCGCAAGGAGAGATTGGCTAACTTGAGCGAGAAGGAGAAGTTATATTTGAGAGGGAAGGGAGAGAAGATTGGGCTGGGGATTGTCCCAGTGGGTATTGTGTATGAAGATAAGACCAGGTATTTGAGTCGGGTGAGTGGTGATCTCTGTTTGGGTCCTTCCATGCGTTGATATGGTCCACTTCTAAGGTCTCTCTCCGGTGAGCTACCTAGAAGTCTACATATAACCGTGGATATTAAGCGTACCTATCTAGGTTCGGCGAACCGATTGATATGGATACGTATACCGAGGAATTGTTCGATTGGAAGGTTGACCCGGAGGAGGCTGCTAAATCAGTCGTTAAGAAGCTGAATGCCGAGATTGAGAAGAGGCTAATTGGGTTAACTGTTAATGCTCCGGACTGGTGAGGTTCCTTGCATGCTATTTATTGTTGAGATTCTGAGGGTTGTGCAGGGAATCGTTGTACGCCACCCGGACAGCAATGAAAATTCTCTGGAAGGATCAAGAGAATGTTCGGATGGGGAATTGGGTTGAGATTTGCCAAAAGTACGCAAAAACCCTTTCAAATTTTCAAGTTGCTCATGAGGACACAGTCTCGTCAATCTCCTTGCTTCGCCACAGCCCAATGCAAAACTAGAACAAGTGCAAAAATCTCTGATGCGTTACTATGCTCTACTTCATTATACCGGCATCGAACATGCCATACTTGAGGATATTCTCCCGGTCTCGTCAACCTCCCTCTTTGAAAATAACCTTCGTGTTTCACTACTGTTGCGCGCCGGGGCCGGGATTGCTGTTGGGTTACCTTTTGCTCTTCTTCGTCTGGTCGCCTTCATTCCACCTTTCCTTTTTCATATACCCGGGTACTTGGTCAGCCGAATTGCTGTCAAGGCGCTTTACACCCCCGGTGAAGAGGAGACAGAGGCTCAATACCGGTCATTGGGAGGTGGGCTTGGGCTGGGTATCGGCACTGCACTCTCATTGAGTGTGCTCTGGAAGATGAATGCATTGGCTGGCTGGAACTTCTTCGACGGAAACCTGGCAGATGGTGTAAAGAAGTTCTTGGGTCTGTTTGGGTTAGTTTATGGGAGCGTTTATATTCTTGTCAATTGGCATCTGTTGCTCGTGAAAGGTTTGTCACGACTCCTTGCTTTGCTTGAAACATGATGTTAATTTTGCGATCCAGGGAACCTGAGGCAGTACGTGTTGCTGTTGCTGCGATGTGACAGTTACCTTATGTTTTGACTACGCAGATTTCGCCAACTGGTGACTTTTGGAAAACTCGTGCTAGGGGCACTTTTCCCTGGCGGGTTGCGGCCCGAGCAACTGCAGGCGTACAGCAGGCCGCCACCTCCCCCCGTGAACATTTTTGTCAAGAGAGATCTCGCCGCTCTAGGTGCGGACGCTTTGGTACACCCACCGCCGATTTCCTCGAGCAAGTTGGTTCGGGAGTTGCTGACAGCACGTCTGCAAGCGTATATTAATCTTGGAAATTATTTGAGAATTTTGGACCGAAAGGAGATGACCTTTTTGTTGAGCCAGGGGGCTCGTGTACCTTCTGTTGTGTCATAGGTCTATGTGTATGTAGAGTAGATGTAGAAGTATGGATGTCTGCCCATGTGGGCGCCTCGAGCTGTTGTGGGATCCGTATTAGGACGCGTTGATTCGCCTGTAGCCTCCGCATCCACCATTCCCTGCTGGATGCCCTCCTCGACTCCTTGTCCTATTTCACTCTAGCCATTGCCCACACCGGCGACGGACTTCCTTTCTCTTGTGTTTCTTACTCTCTTCTGTGTTTTTTTCTTGGTTTTGGATATATTACCTCTTGAATGCTCGTTCTACACCCCTCAAGCCGTTGCGACGTCTGTCTCGATCCATATACCTTTGAATCGCCCTCCCAAACACCCCATGCGATTCCATGTGGACATGTATTCTGCAAAGTGTGAGTCAGGCTTATCTAGCATGCATCTACCAGGCGTCCATCTGACACTACTCCTCTGGGACTTTCGCATCTCTAGATGTTTGACGACCGTCCAACCACCTAATTGCCCACTTTGTCGGAAAGCATTCCTTTCGGATAGGGTAAAGAAGCTACATGTCGACAGGCCAGAGTCGTTGGACGAGACGAAGGAGATAGAGCTGTTACAGCGGTTAGTGCTTACCTGGGACGCTTCGGAAGAGGAGCTGTTGGCTCTGCTGGAGGAGATTGAGGTATGGCTGGATGACAAAGACGAAGATGGAGTGCGTATTCTTTCTTCACCTGTGGCTTGTATTTACTGACGGTGGACGGACAGAATATGCCCTTAAGGAAGGCTGTGGGCACTTTGGCTAAGTATCAGAAATATAAGACGAGGCGGATGGACGATCATAGGATGATCAAGAGGCTCAAAGACAAGATTAACCATGATGATGAACAGAAGGCATATGAGAGGGAGACGTCCAAGGCGATAGAGTCGAGTTTGCTTGGGCAGGTAGAGATGCTGCAGACGTAAGTTGATTTCTTCCTTTCTTCCAGGTCAACGCTGACGTTTTGTCCAGTCAGGTATGTTGTGTCTGGTGCTCTGTCCCACTCTCAGCGAGAGCTTAATGTGTCTGTCTCGGTAGCTTTCGGCGACACAGGATCAGCTGTTACGGCTGAGGAGTGAGACCAGTAATAGAGCTGCGACTTCTGAAACTGTAGAACTACAAAAGTGAGCATTTATATCTAGCTTGTGACCGCACACCCCGCTGACTGCTACACAGCCAAGTGAGTGAACCCCCCCGTGGCTGTGGGTTGTCTGTTAAGCCGGATCTCTGACTCCTTGCCGTCGTAGATTGCACAATATGAATCCGAACTAGAGCATCTAAGGCCCCTGGTCTCCAGGCTCACACAATACGAACAAGAGCTCGAACGACTCCGACACGAACTCCAACGCTACGCTTACCCCGTTTCATCACTCCGCAGCAATCCTCTCCCACCTCCACCTGAACCCATCTCCTATGACCACCTCCCCACCCTCGCCCAAGCCATCGCTTCTAATGCTAGGACCAATGCCGCCGCACCTACACCCCCGTCCCGACTCCCTTATATTGACATCGGCACCGAACGCAGCACACGTTCTGCCGACTCCCCCAATGGTGTTCCCTCTGCATATGTCAATGGCTCAAGAACTGAACTTTCGCAAGAGCCTTCCCCACGCGACAAAAAGGGTAAGGGGAAGGAAAGAGAACCAGGGCCCTCGTACGACCTATACTCTTCCCACCCGAATCCAACACCCAAAGGCCCCGTTTCCATCTTGGCGGGAGCGACGCCCCGCCAGCGAGTAATACCAACCTCACCCAATCCTCCTATCCCCCCGTCTGAGTTGGGTTCAGAATTAGACTCGGAATCCTCCGAATCTACGACAAGGCCATCAGATCCTGCGAGAGATTGGTTGGACCCCTACACACTAACTGCAGCGTACATTTCCGAGTATGCGACGGGATACGGTGCTGGTTATCATTTGGCTGAGTACACCAATGGAACACGAGCCGCTGTTGGCCTTCATGGTCAACCGAATTCGAGAGAGGAGAGGGAGAGGGAGATTAGGAGCCGACCACCAGAGTTGATGAGTTCCCTGCATTCTGCATTGATCGAGTCACCAGTAGAGAGACCTATTCCCCTGAGCCATGACCGGGACTCACAACAGCTCGATGGGGTTTCGACTACCACTGCGGACTCTTTGTCTTTAATTTCAACTTCTGCTGCCGGGGACGGGCTCAACGGTATCACGACCAGAAGGCCAAGGAACCCGCCATCGCAGTCCTCACAAAGCCAGAGCCAAACACAAGGCGACGGGATACTTTTCCGATGTCTCGACGCTATCTTCCGTCAACACCGGAACGTCCACGGCTGATAGTAAACTCTCCAGGCACCAGGCGCATAGGAGGAATACCAGTCAAGCTGTAGATGGGCTGGGCCTGGGACTCCCCTCAGCTCTTATAGCCGCCCATAACCCCAATGCAAGACCACGTACTACACGTCATGCAAGCCTGCCTGTACAGCCTCCCTCCAATATTCTCCCCACTGCCGTGGCCGCCACCACCGCAACAACGGCGACGGCCCCAAATGCGACTGCAACAGCGGCAGCGGACAACAATTCGGTCAGGACGAACGGCACACGGGGCAGTGCGTCATCATGGGGGACTATACATACACATACTGCCCCGGTACTCGATTGGCAGAGTACTGGAGGGAGCCTCAGTGAACTCGGTCTTAGAACCTTTGCGTCTAATGCGGCTCTGCCCTTGTCCACGGATTCTGGTGCGGATGGGACCGCAGACTTGGAGAACTGGGGACCTGTGGTACCTGATGGTCTGATCTCTAACACCAATACTACCAACAGTCGGGGTACGAGCGTAGCCACGAATGTGAATGGGATTGTGAGTGGAGAAGGTCGACATGGACATGCATTCCCATTGAGGGAGAGTGATGATGAGAGGACACCAATGACTCGTTCGACACGTACTTTAGCGTCAAATTCGTCGGCGCCGACGGCTGGGTCGACGTACCCCGTGTTGGATGTGATGAACATTCAAATCCGGCCGCGGGAGAGGGAAGGGGATGGGCCTAGGGAGGGTTCGGGCCACAGGGACCGAGATAGGGGAAGGAGTCGGGATGGGGATCGCGAAGCTCGGAGGCGGTCATCGCATCCAGCTTCACTTGTCCCAGCAGGAGCTGGAGAGGGTACAAGGTACACGCAGATGATGACTGTTCCAGAGCAGCCAAGTAGGGGGCAACAACAACCTCATACAGCTGGTGGGTCCTATTCGGGTACTCACACAAGTCACCTGTGGTTCGAGAACCCACCATCAGCAAATCATAGGCATCCCTCGTACATCCAGGACCAACCGCAGAACCAAACGTCCCAAACCCCAAACCAAGCTCCGCCTCAGTCTCAGTCTCAGTCCCAGTCTCAGTCACAGTCACAAACACGTCGCCCGGCACCCGCTCGCAGACTCTCCATGTCCACAGCCGTCAACCCCGAACGTAACTCGAATCCTCATTCTGCCGCACCCAGCACGGCACCCGCAAACCCCTCGTGGTCTGAGGCGGGGTACTACACCGACGGACCTTCGCGGAACATGCACCCGTTCACCTCTCCGACCCTGTTCAGCTCGAACTCTGACTCGAATGCGTTGGGTTTAGATGGGCTAGATGATAGGGGCCCTTTGCAGATCACCGCACCGACACCTGTTGTCGCCGGTAGGAATCCTTTGAGGTCGTTCAGCTATGATTCACTTTCGTGAGATGCTTAAAGGTTCCTTCCTATATACATATATTTATCTTTTGTGACTGATGCTCTTGTATAATCAATCTGGATTTTTTTTCTGCTGTGGTGACCTCCACTGTTTCGGATTCATTTGTTGTTAATACGCTTATTCAATTCACTCCATACTCCGTCCCAGTCGCGTTGGTCTACAGAAGGACTTGTTCTCATTAGCCCTATTCTGGTGAGACTAAGTATGAATGCCCAAAACCGGCACAAGAAATTAAGGTCTACCCGTGATCATGGGCAAAACCTGAAACGCCCTTCAAAGGGTCATTCGTGAATTGGTATGTTGAGTTTATCTCCGAACATCGACTCAGGGCTATTCCTGTGCTTGTGTCACCAGATGATAAAAGTCTCAAGAAGCCATGTGTTGTTTGTTACGGTGGTTGCTGAGGTGGAATGACCTACTAGAGAAGATTGATTTGGTGGTACTGACAGATAGGACTCGGGACGACGGCCACCAGAAGAAAGAAAAAAAAAGGTGACAGGTGAGAGCTTGTGGCTCTGACCTGAGTCTGCCCTAGGATATAGTTGGGTCGAAGAGATAGTATCGCTTGGCTAGCTGGGACACCATGGTCTACTGTCAAGAACTCTTGCTGGTGCAACAACCTGAAGGTTTGTTTGCAGGTAACTTGTTCATCACGAGGGGTCATGTATGTCCGTATGTGCTGATCTCGCAGCTATATCGGAGCGATCACTAGGGGAAGAACAACTGATGCTCCCGGATAGGCAGGTTCCTCTTCTTCTAAGGCAAGTCGTGATGATAGCTGTGGCTATAGACTGCAGACATCGATAAACACGAGCACTTGCCCTATCCAATTAGACACGAGGAGTTTAAAGAAGGTGGACTCGCCGAGGCGCCCCCCCTTGATGTTGTGATATGGGGACAATGAAATTGTAAACGTGATTTCTGGTGTGCAATCCGGGAGGTTGGCGACAAAGCTGTGTATTCCGAGAGTTGAAGTTCGTGTGTGGGGGGCTTCGGAGGCCACGTATTTTTGGCTGGGGGGCTTTGGGTCAAATGTGCAGTGTTTATCCTTCTATGAATGTCCTGGGACCTGCTTGGAGCCCGTCAGGTGAGAGATCGACAACAGACGCGGACCGTCCACATTCTTTTTAAGTTTCCCTCGGATAACGACGATTTGCTTCGATGCTGTTATCAAGGGTTTGACTCATCTTGAATTGAGAATTTTTTTCTAGGGTGAGAGCTGCAAATGCGCGGAATGTGAAATGAACTTCCTGCACATGCCGAGTGGATACCAGGAGTAGGACGGATTATCCGGGATGATTTTTGATTGGCACGGTCGCTTTGCCCTCAGGCTTCCCTGCAGCTTGAAGGATATATAGGTGATGCATGAGGCTCGGAAAGAAAGATCGGCGATAGTTTATTCCCGAGCCCGTGGATAATGTTGGAAGCTTGGTTTAGAGGTGACCTGTCAGTTGAGGGTACAATCCCGAAATTCACGATCCTGGACCGACAAACGGAGATTGGGTTCTGTTGGTCTGGCCCGGAGAGCTCACCTGTCGGATATGGACCACTTAAATTATATTGCCACCGTGGGAAAAGCTAGGCGTGGGCGCATGACGTGGGGGGAGCCGCTCGCGCTCGCCGCTGTACTCGCACCGCTTGCAACCTATGTCGCTGGTACGTACTGCTCTACAGGGTTCACATTGTGTTTGTATTCATGCTATGGACTCAGATCCATGCGCTCGTGGCAAAGGGGCAAACCATTCTTGCAGAACATCAACTAGCTGGGAAGCGGGACTTCTCACAAGGTGCGTTTCCCCGAACTTCTCGACCACGGAATGACAGTATTCAGTCGAATCGACAGCCACACAGACCATTCTGTCGAAAATTCCACCAAATGACAGGTGACGGTTCCTCCGAACACATTGAACCGGAGCAGATGCTCATTCGTTTGGGGTTAGCAAGCTCACCTATGTCTGGGAACAATACCTCTTTCACTATGTGTCGGAAGGAGGGTACATATACCTAGCTATGGCGGATGACTCTGCAGGGAGGTGAGTATGAGGTAGACTTGTCTGGTTGCATCCGAACTCACGCTTGTCCAGGAGGATGCCTTTTGCATTCTTGGCTGAACTCCAGCGCAAGGTAAGCATTCGCATGCTATCATTAGGCCGGCTCCTTATTACTCATCCTTTACATCAGTTCAGCTCAACTCCATCGTCATCTGCTCAAGATGACCCTCCGGCGTATGGGTTACAAGGCACCTTTGGTCCAACAATATCATCGTTGATGCACACTTACAACACCGCCCCACCTATGGATGAGCTTGCGCGTGCTCAGACGGAGCTTAATCAGGTGAGGGACATAATGGTGCAGAACGTGGAGCAGATCTTGAGTAGAGGGGAACGAATCGAACTTCTCGTCGATAAAACGGATGCAATGGTGGGTCAAGCCACCGCATTCAGACGAGGCGCCCGCAGTGTTCGACGTCAGATGTGGTGGAAGAACAAAAAGGTTCTGGGCATTTCCGTCATTGTTGGATTGGTGAGTGACACCAGTATGTTTCGGGGGTTGCCAGCTTTTAATAGTCACTACTAGCTCTTAATCTGGCTGCTTGCTGCAGAATTCTGCGGTGCAGGACTGAACAAATGCGGTCGTAGTTGAGACTCTTTGATCAAGACATAGACCTCCTTCGTTATTCACTGAGCCCGACAGTACACTCCTTGATAGTCGGTTGTACCTTTTACCACTTTCTCGTACCTCCCAAGATTTCCCTACTCCTTATAGTCGCCTTTTGTATTGCATTTGTAGCTGGTCAATCACGGATATGTCAGTGAGCCTTGTGCTAACCGCTCAAAGCCCCGCGATTGTTCCAATCACCTCGTCCTCCGCCACCCAAGCAGTCAAGCGCAATGTTTTTGATGATGAAGATCCGGCCTATCTGGGAGGTATCAAAGCTGACATTTCCAACCTCGTAAGTCATCGCCACCGCAAAACGCTCACAAACCAGATGACTACTTATTTGACACAATCGCCGGGACAGGGGGAATGAATTATATTCCACATTACCGGCTATTGCGCTTCTCACTTTGTCCGAGGGGGCACTGGGGGAAATCACCGACACCGAACCTCTATGGATCTGTGGTTGCGCCCTCTGGCAGTGCCTGGGCCATTTATATAAGAGTTGATCATCTTGCCCGTTTCAATATCAATCCTGTGAAAAAAGAAGATGCCCACACAGACATATATATCAGTACACGGGCCCCCCCATGGGTCCATCCTGTGTATCCAATAATAAAGCTCATGTAAGCAGCTTCTGAGGACCAAGTCTAACGGCCCATCCATCCCGCTACTCACAGTGGTTCCTCAGCTGGTATTTCCTTCCTTACTGAGCCACCAAAGGATGACATCAAGAGAGAAGAGCCTCGGATCTTGCTTATCGAGTTATCAACGAAAGATGTTCAATGTAGTCATCGCGATAAGTAGTGCAAGTTCTTATTTCTTTTTTCCACTGGTTGGAACATTCGTAGATGTTCTTCAATGCAATGCCCCATCCTCCCCCCCCCCGATAATTCCAGTCTATTATTTACTTTCACACACCAGAAGCCCGTGAGGTAGTAACTTTATCTCGAAGAGGATCATCCAAGATGTACAAAATAACCCCTTTTCCTCTTTAAAGGTAGACCGGGCCATTCAAGACGTTGGCTACCCGTAATGCCAACTTCCATGCCAACAATCCGGTGCCTATTACTCCACACTAACCTTCCCCCCCGCTCAATCACCCCTTTCCGTCCTCCTTCCTTCCCTTCCGCCGTCCCTCTCCCCGCAGTTGGGGGGTGGGGGGGGGGGGGGGGAGCCGATCTCCCACCTTGACATATTTGGGTTGCTGAGTGCTACTGAGTGGTTCTGCCCACTCTCCGCAGCATCGAGCCGCCGACAAAGAAGTTCTGATCGCAATCACAAACTTCTCGAAAGCGATAATCGATCAGAATAAAGAAGTAAACCGAGTAATCATGCACATAAATTGCTATTAGTACATTGAAATGTGTGGGATGTGTGTGTAGTTATGCCAAAATGATACAACCGTTGGAAGGCAGACAGGAACGAGACAAAAGCCAGGCCACGCCAAGAATTGAAGAGGCATCGGCCTATTCCAGAACACAATAAATACATTTATGAATGAGAAGAGGGGGGAGAAAAGAGAAAAAAGAAAAAAAAAAAAGGAGAAAGGAGAACGAGAATAAAGTCGAAAAAGTCGATGAAAGGGGCGATTATTAGATTTGCCTAACCCAACATAACGTATGAAACACCGTCCAGTCTATGTCGGAAAGAGGTAACATGACCTCCAATGATACAAAGAACGGACTTGTAGAAGAACGCCGCTGCCGCAGTTATGTGTAGACACCAGGTGAAGGTGAAGGCATCATCATCGATCCAAGACCCATAGTCGTGCCGGCGCTCGGGTGCCGTTGAGGTTGAGGACTCGGGCTCGGGTAAGGTCCAGCAGATTCGCGGCCAGAAGACCCACTTGGTCTACCGTAGGGTCCGGATGTCGCAGCAGCCGCGCCAGACACAGCTGTCATTGGTTTAGCGCGACCGGGTGATCCCTGATCGGCACTCCTCTTCCTCTCCTTCTCGATCCTCCGACGCTCGCGCTCCTGCTCTTTCTTCTCTTTCCGTTCTTTCTCAATCGCCATAGCAGCGCTACTGGCGCGAGAGAGACCCGTTGAAGGCATAGCAGGGTGGTTAGGGGTGGCTGACACCGGCGGTACAGAAGGAGCCGGAGGGACTGGCGTGGCCGCACCATTCACGTTCATCTGAGGCGACGAACCAGAGCGCTCGTTATCACCGCGTTTAGGGGGTGAGTATGAGTTTACCCGGCGCTGCGAGGAGAAGGATCCGGAAGGAGAGGGTGGTAGTTCAGCCTGGCCCGGCGGTTGTGGTGTGTCCCGAGCAAGGGAAGGAGGAAAGTGGCTTGAGGGCATATTAGGAAGGGACGACGACACGCTCGAATTGTCTTGAAGCAGATCGTGTAACCTTGTTCTTAGTGATTCACTATCCTGACCCTGAGGGAAACTAGCGTGACCAAGAGAAGGACTGTACACATCGCGAACAGAGGCGTTCATCCGGGACCTGGGCGCAGGGGATGTAGGGCGTGAGGGAGCACGACTCGGCGAGCGGCTACTGTGAGCCGGAATGGTGTAGGATCGGACCCTTCCGGGAGTTAACGGAGTTGTGTAGAACTGATTGCTCGGAGTAGGAGGTGGGACTTTCATCTTAGGATCTACAGCAGGACTAGAGACGGGAGGGGAGGTAAATGAGGGACGGCGTGATCCAGACTTCTTCTGATCCTCACTGAAGACTGCAAAGTCCTCGCAATCGCAAGTATATGGATGACCAACAGCATGACAATTAACGGGTAACGGTGTTGATGGGATCGAGAACGACTGGTAAACCACCTGGGGTTTCTCCAGTCGTTGCGACTTGGAAGCGCCTTTGGCCTTGAGGTTATCCTGTGCCTCATCTTCCTCATCAGGCAGAGCAACAGCGTCAGGCAATCGACCAGTGAACTCCGGAAGCGGAGATATCAGATAGGATTCAGGTTTCTGGAGGGCAGCACCCTTCAATTTGCCTTGGTCCAAATTAGCCATTGGACGAGGCTGCGGCGTCTTAACTACATCAGGATCCACATCCATATCTGGGTCGGCCGGGAAGCTCGGTTCTGGAGGGGGCAGTGGAGGCAGGCGTAAAAGCTTAACCTCCTCTTGGAGACGCATCCACTCTTGAACAACAAAGTTGTACTATAATGATGAGTTCTCTGGTTGGTAAACGTGTGGGTACCTAGACACTTACTTGGCTAGAGATAGAAGTCTGGTCAGATCACGAAGCAGCGCAAAAAATAGACTACTTACTCGACCATTGTCTCATAGGCCTCGTGTGCTCGAGAGCAGTGTTCCCTGAGACTCATCTCAACTGCAAGCGCCGTCTCTTTTTCATACTTGCGCGTCTCCAAGATCTCCCGGATTCGCTTCTCCAAATCCTCCTTCTCTGTCCCCAGCTGGCCAATTTGCTCCTGGAGGGTGTTGCAGTTGTGGGTTTGAGACCGAAGACTCGTCTTGATCTCGCACAGATACGCAATCATCCTGTGGGTGACCCTCAATTCGGGAAACTGACGAGGGGAGAGAGACTAGATGAGAGACTCGTCGCAAGACGCCATTTCTAAAGCAACGCATACCATAGAGCGAGGCTGGCTAGACAGAAAGGTCCTGCACTCCGCGATGAGTTGCCTAAGATGAGCCTCTGTCGATCCTGAATTAGCAATGTTCGCGATGGCATCCTGCAATCTCCGAGCCTCCTGTTCCGCCACGGTGGCACATGCTGGCCGGGCTTGGGGAGATCCCCGTTGGACACTATCCACGTCGACGTGGAGTCTGATGTTCAAACGCGAATCAAAGGTAATCCGACACAGTGGGCACTGGGGACGTGCTATGTGATTCAGACATCTAGGATTTGTCGGGGAGATGGAGTGTGAGCAGCGAAGGACAAGGGAGTGAGTGGTAAGGACATCACCCACTCGACGCAGAAAACATGGCCGCATTGTATCGAACAAGGCGCCTTTAGCTCATGTCCAAACGGTTCAAGACATACATCGCAGGTTGAACCAGGGCCAAGGCTAAGCATCGGTGTCGGGTAACGAGCGACGATAGTGTAGAGTACAGGTTAGGGGGTATTGAAGGGGTTCTCTAGGGGAGAGAGGGCCCAGGGAAGGGGGTATAAGCTCGCTACACGTGTGGGGAAAATCGAAGAAATAGAAGAGGGAAAGGACAGATGTCCTGACATAGGCCGAACACCAGGAAGGCCTGCGAGGTTATAAAGGAGGCACGAGGCATATGGTAAGCGGAAATCAATCTGCTCGGAGGACAGGGCGATATGGTCCCTGGACTGGCTGGTTCAAGCCGAACCAGAAACGAGCTGAATTGGCTGTCACACATCAACCCTGTGACAAAATACATGGAATCTCCAACCCGCGTGATCGGGGTCCAGTCGGGTCCCGGCTCGACTGGTGTCCTCGTGTTAGATGTCGCGCTTGTTCTCCACCATGAACAACACCCACCTTTCAGACAAACCTTGTCCCGGAATCCTCCTTGGAGGTGCCAATGATTTGTTCCGATGCTCTCTCGCCTCCTTTCCGAACAACACGTCGGAATGCATTGCCCGGAACGCAACCAACTCGCGGAATCTCGGTTTAGTTCGGGTCCCTGCCGCTGGGTATCCGGTCGGTTAAATTCGCTCGCAAGACCTGTGAGGTCCTTCCAATCAGCAAGTTGTATCATTTGTATTATTTGGAGTGGGGACAGGACATACATCCCAGGATATTGAAAGCGAACCTGAATAGTTACTTCTTGGGATGACTCTGAACGTGTGTCCTTATACCATCAGAAGCACCATATCCATTTTGGGATTTCTATTCAACTGCAGGGGACGACAGCTTCACACAACAGACAGGATAAGGGGTTGTTGCACCACTACTTTCAAAGCACAGATCACTTCGGAAACAGCTCACATGAGTCGGGACACCCTCGCTATCTTGAAGCCCGGAAGCCTCCGAAGCTCAGAAGGCGGTTCTGTATGGAAGCCATCCGACACAAGATAAATAATCAAGACAGCCGGTGGCACTCGGCGACATGAGATCTCCTCCTGAGGTCACCATCAGGGTCGTCCATCGGGCCAGTAACCTGGTTGCGGACGGGAATATATGATCTCGTGACCCCTTCTTTATCAGAGCTCGCACCCACTTCTCTTGTGAGAACATATCAACCAATTGATTTGATTATCTATCGATTACATTCACGGGATCCTACGCGTACTTGACAGAGAATTGTATGCCCTGTCAGTATCAGCAACCATCTAGAATCAAAACTATCATGGACCAGGCGTAAAATAGTGACGATAATCTAACTAGGACTTAATTTGTGGCGCTGCTAGCTGGTCACAAGTTCATGCACGTTTCTTCGACTCGGGCGTCATAGAATACCTCATTGGTGCTTCTCATCTTGCTGACTTCTCGTAGATATCCGGTGAGTTCTATTTGGCCTTGTTAAGATCGGAGGAGGCTAACGTGTCAGTCATGTGCATGAATATTCACACGGTCATGCAGCGACATGTGTGCCAGCACATTACACATTCCACTCTTACTTTGAACTTCCTTCGGTCTTCTTTCTCTGGTATCATTATGGTCAGTTATCCTAGCAGATTCCCGTATAACATACTGACATGAAACCTGATAGTCCGACTCTGATTCTGTTAACATCAATGGCCGTACTTCTGCCGTTGCTAGACCTCCTGGTGCATCCGTCCGGTTCGTGCTGCAACCACATTTTCAAACCCGCCATTTGATTTACATGTTGTTATTCAACGAACAGGAGACGCGCAGCTGGTTCGCAGGTCTCAAAACCCAACTCTACACGGGCTGCGGGTGCGGGTGGATCATCAAATACGATGCTCAAACTCTACACGGACGACTCTCCCGGTCTCCGAGTGTAAGTTCTACGCCTTTACTATGATATTCCACAACGACTTCATAAGCTGTGTGTTTTAGTGATCCTTTCATCGTTCTAGTCCTCTCCCTCTCATTCATCGGCTCCATCTTCTTCCTGCACATCTCTGCGAAAATCATCCGTGCTTTCACCAAGTAATTGATACCGAGCGGCTGTTAATATTAATTTATGTGTTCTGGGACCGGACTGCATTGTGACTAGTCTCTTGGACGGGCGTGAGGAGTCGAGCCGGAAGGAGTGGTGGAAATCCTGGTTGGCACCATGGTATTTGAATCCGCTGCTTCGTGTCTGTATCAAAAGTACAGTCTCCGCATGATACAATCTATAATAGTTTGTTCTAACCGCCTTCTCTCTTTTGCCTCCTGATTATATGAGTATTTCAACAGCCGTTCACCAAGTCACGAGCACTGAAGCACTGTTCGGCGGACTCAATCGCTCCCTACAAGAGAATATATATGCTCCGTCAGGAAATTCGGACAACGTGGAGCGATATTTGGACTCACTCGTCGCTGACGGTGCACCACGATAGAGGTCACTGATACCGACAGTCACAAGTTGAGCCAGTTCAGATTCTACGTCAACGGAGCGCCCAGCTGGTGACCGGAAAAGTGGACAGTGCTGGTAACTCAAGGCGCATGTCACGGTCCAACGCGTCTGCACCGCGCGACATCCTCGTTGTTTCGAAGCTGCGAAACCCCACCATCAGCTTCCGATACTTTATGTACAATATGCGCCTTTCATCCGATGGAGTAAGAATTCAAGCTTTTTAGGGCGCTAGTGTATAGGTACAATTCGCGATAGACATGGAATGGTGAGTCCATGTAGGGGATGCACTGAGGTTTTTGGTTGCCGAAAGGTGCTGATAAGCCTTAAAGAAGGCTACCACCATCATCTTCGACAACGAGGCTCACACCTTATCGTTCCCTTGTCGGGACAACTCGTCCCATGTCGAATAGGAAATATTAAGAGTACATCAGCGCTCTCGTAAACAGCTCTACGGCCGACGAGGCCTGGAGATAGTCTTGTCGGACATTATCACAAAGTTTTCAGGTCGGAACATTCCCTACGTAATGTTCGGTACTTCAAAAGCCCCAAACAACTACCGTTTATCTCTCTGATACATACAATGGTAACAGTATCAAACTCAGTGGCACTGACAAAGCTCTTCGGATTACGTTGTTCGCCTGAGCCACAAACCTCATTGTCATTACCTCTCCCATCCTCTTCGATTGGTCCCCCCGCATCTCCTTTAAGTCATAATTGAGTACATATTGGCTGACGATCACATTCATAGTTTCAAATGAAATACATATGGCCTCTCAAAGTGGCTTTGCAAGGGTGCTTTTCGGAATTCTAAAATCCACCCCAAGCTTCTTCTAGCCGAGATCCAAGGATTTGAATATGGAAACACGTTGCAGGCAGACCAAGCGATCTAACGCTTCTTGTGAGATTATGAACACACACACACACACACACACACCCTTCACAAATCAGATTTGAGATCTAGGTGGTTGAAAAGCCCCAAGCGCTCAAGACCGAAATATGGAGCCCTGTTCTTCGTGGTAATCGGGGCAAGGTATAAGATCCGGTATGTATATGTGTGATGAAAATGCCACCGAGGTTGTTGAAAGAGGGAAAGGAAAGAGCGGTAGGTGTTGCTGTGGCCTCCCAGTTCCAGTGCGCAGTTTAGCTTTTTATCAATTGATGGCCGCATGCATGCAGGGGGACATTTCTGCGGCTAACACAATAGCTAGGGAGGCAGAGGCCAATATGAAGCAGAACGTCATGTTGTAGTGAAGTAGTTCGTCATGTTGAAAGATTGAGGGCACATCACGGAATTAGCGCGATATTGACGCCCCCCGAGATCAGTCCTGAGGGCAACATAACAGCATTTTTCGCTCAGGCTGTACATACCACAAAACTGGCTTTTTGGGCTTCCGAGAGTTTTACGAGGGACCTCTCGGCCTCTAACCCTGTCATGCGCATGCAACTCCGGTCTGACAGATAGAGCGGTAATTAGCTATGACTCCTTACGTGAAAATACCTTCGGATGTCAACCGGAAAGTGAGAGTATGATGAGCGCCAATGGTGCTGGTATCGTTCCGGAAGCCGAGCGGTCCATGAGCAGGGCGCAATAAACGGTACATATCTCCATGTATCGGGTTATGCATCTTCAACCATAGCAAACACACCAGGCGCCCGTGTATATTTGAGGAGGAGACGCCGCAGTCCTAGAATGTCAATTCCTAAAAGTCTGAAGTAAATTAGGAATTGATGCAAGGACCCAGGGTTGGTTCTTGACACGAGGCTGGGCAGACATGAGGCGTGGTGAGAGAAACCACGTCCTGGTCGAGGTATACGTTGTATTGATACTCTTCTTTTTCGTGCGTAAGACGCGGAGAGTGGTGCGTGAGTCATGTTCATAGTGAAACCCACGTTGCAGGGTGGTGCAGACCGTGGATGTATGTATGTACAAACAAGATAGCTTCATCTTGATCATCTGAGCACGACCAGCAAGCAAATGTGACGCAGAACGCTTGTTCGGAGTCTGATGCAGGTCATACAGAGTCTCTTGTGGTGGCGGGAACGTATCCAGGGTTTCACTAGGGGGCCTATAGACAATGGGTCTCGTTCTGTGTGGGAGCTCTATTTTGGCTTGATCTCTTTGGGCGTACTTGATGTCGGTGCCCTGATGACCAACGCCGAGGCTCGGGTTATGGTGACATGGATTTACCGACGCAGAGAGGCATGCTTAGCCAGCCGTACGATTTTTCTTCCCCTGGTTGTAGGGGGTGTCCGCTGTGAGGGACGAAACTCGCCTGCGTGCAGATTCGTCCCTGCATCATATTTTCATTTAGGTATTTAAGTAGCACATTTGTACTTAGATATCTTAGCTCCCAACGACGAGGATGTCTCCGCTGCCATAAGACCTCCGATAGGCTACAGCGTAACCAGCCTGCAGTTTCTTCCCCTCAGTTTCACTCTCTCAGTCTCTCTTTCTCTCGCTCTCTCAAGTTTCCCTACGATCCCTCACTCAACTGGAGTTGTACTTGTACCTATCCTCACGAGGTCGAGAAAACTGAGCCCGTGGTCGTTTTGTCAACTACACCTTGCCCTTACGATTGTCTTGGAGGATGATTCTCTTTCCTACACCGCTTCACTCAGCCCGGTTGTAACTAGGAATCAAAGGGCGTCACTCGATACCGTTTATCACACTTGCCCTTGTGATAACTAGTGGCTGAGTGCTTGATGAAATACCAAGGCCACCGGGCATACACATAACAAGTCCCCATTCTTTGCCCTGATCTACCTTATAATAGTATCCTCTGGTTGCCCAAATTCACCTTGTAGATTGCCGAGACAAAATATAGCTCCAAGGCTTAAGCTTTCGGTCATCATTCATCTGCTTGTTACTCTCAAGTTGGTGGAGTACCATGTTTACACTAATGGATCGGCCACAGTGTTTGTGGGCTCACCGGAACTGGGGGGTACTCAATACTCGTCTTTTGTTTGCGGGCCATTCCAGAACCTCAATCCCTCAGCCTTGGATTTATTCATTGTCTCGAAATATACCTCGGAACCCAACACCCCTTGTTCATCACCACTTAGACTATCGGTCTTGATGACCTATGCACCTCCTGAAACCTCACGTTTCGTCGCCAGCTCTCCAATTTTTTTTGCATTTAGACAGCCAGCCAGCGCACGCGAGGTGCCCTACTTCCACATCCCTCCCCCGTGCAGCCGCATCCAGCGAGTATTTCCTTTGCGCATCTCCCGTCGTTTGCCTGTACAGCATTGTGGAACTCTGAGGTGTCTGCGAACAAGTGTTACAGCAGTTAGACGCGCTACCTATCCGTTATTCATAACAAAAATTTACGAGATCCTTACTCGTGTTACTTTGAGAGATTACTCCCATCGGGCTTGATTAACTCCCTCATACATTTTGCACATCCACAATCAAAAAACCAATCCTTTCTTAATGTTTCCCTCCTCTTCGTCACCTCCTCTCCACCGTCAATGTACTCAATACACAATTCCTCGCCTTCACGGATGTTTTTCAGGGAATAAAACTCCATCGCCCGCCCCCTGCGTTTCTTGTACAACGTCGGCGAGCAACCTAGAAACCCAAATTGTATGTGAAACCATGCAACCTGAATCAAGATTGAATATATACCATGATTAAAATACGATCCAAACGGGTATAATCCCCATCCTAACATCTCACTATCCTCACCCTCAGGCGCCATATCCCATATTCCGAAGGCGTTTCCGTGCTCCCTGCCCAGGATCATGCGGGTATCGTGAGGAGTATCTATAGATGTCCACAAGCTTTCTAGAAGACCTCCCGTTTGATTAGGGTGGTGCTTAGTTTCTTTGATGGCAGCGTACACGACATATTTGGCGAAGGTCCAGACGCGGATACTGGAGGCGAGGACTGTGTGGTCTGGATTGTGTGCAAGGGAGAGCATTATCCTGAAGATCGAGGAGGTCAGACCAGGTGCCAGCGCTATGAAACGGTGAAGTCGAAGCCGGAACCGATGATCGGTCCAGGATGTGGGGCCAGTTGGGCGGTATGAGGACGTACATACGAGTCTTCCTTGATGGACTTTCTGAGTAGGCTAGATAATACAAAACGCGCAGTGTCCAATTCGATTTCCGACAGCTGTGTTGGAGGAATCGGCGGCCTCGCTTTCGACGCAAGTCTCCCAACCGCTTTGCCGTAGGCTGAAGCAGACGGGCTCGAGGAAAGTTGTTCGGCACATTTCCAGGCATCCTCTAATGTAGTAGGGGAAATACCCTCCGAGTCTAGATCGTCCAATGATCGCAAAAAATGACCGCACTCCCCACCCACAGCCCCTTCCAAGCAACCCATCAGGATGCCTTTTGAGATTTTGCTTTGGTCCTCTCCATCGTCACCAGGCATTTCTCCAGAGCTGCATTGACAAGCCCTCTTGTCCCTGCTGGAATCCGCTCAACACCAACCTCTTCTCCATCAGCTAGCCATGCGCTTCTACACTCCTCCTCACAAAACCAGACTCCCGCGCCAGGTCCGCCCCCATTGGTGTTATTCGTTCGACCCTTCTTGGTCCCGTTTGCACTCGCAAGCTGCATACTGATACTCCAGCAACTCTTCCTGGCCACCTCCCAAGACCATGCGAAACACCACGCGCACACCTCTTTGCGGAATTTGCGACACACCACACTCGAGTATGGTGCAGCGCAGGAAAGGACAAGAGTATCTTCAGGTATATGTCGTGTTGCGAATGCACCCCTGCCGCCGTAGGATGTTGGTGAGATCACAAAGTACGGCGATATTGGAACTGAGGACATAGAGAGTCAAAGTGCTCGACTCCATTTTAGGATTTTGTGCTGGATTTCCAATTCTCAAATGAGCCCAAAATGGAATCCCCAGATAAGATAAGAGAATTTTCTAGGGGAACAATTTTGATTGGCCAAGTATATTTGTGATACGACGAGAATCTATTGCGACTTCTTTTATGAACTTCAATGTTAGGTTATCTTCTAACCCTGCCTCGCATTGACGATATCGGCAAACTCCGGCTTGAGCGAAGCGCCGCCGACAAGGAATCCGTCGATATCAGGTTGGCCAGCTGGGCGGCCGAATTGTCAGTCATAGGCGGCGCAAACAAGAAAGGTTCTGCCACTTACCGAGCTCCTTGCAATTTGCAGCAGTAACACTGCCGCCATAGATGATCCTGGTAGTTTCGGCGACACCAGAAGAAACAGCTTTGGAGAGGTATGCGCGGATTTCGGCCTGTGTCTCCTGTGCCTGAGTAGGGGTGGCAACCCTGCCAGTCCCGATGGCCCAGACTGGCTCGTAAGCTATGACGATGTTCCTAATAATGGATTGTAAGTGGATATATATGCGTTAGATGCCAAGAAACCATACTTCCAGTCCTCGGGTTTCGTTACGGCCACGACAGCTGCAAGTTGGGCCTCGTTCACGGCACCGGTCTCCCCAGCTTCGCGCTGTTCCAACGTTTCACCGATGCAGAGAATAACTTTCAGTCCAGAATCGAGCGAGGCGCGGACCTTCTGGGCGACGAATTCGGAGGTCTCCTTGAAGAGTGTGCGACGCTCAGAATGACCTGTGCACGTATTAGGATCTCGAATCAAAACACCCATAGTGAACGAACACATACCGAGTATGACCCAGGGGATACCAGCATCAATGAGCTGTTTCGGGCTGCGATCGATAACTTATTCAGTGCCTCGACCATCCTCCTTCCTGTTCACGCACCTGATCTCGCCGGTGAAAGCACCAGAGTCCTTCGGGTACAAGTTTTGAGCAGAAACAGAAACTTCCTTCCTCACGCTCTCCTTGACTTGGATGAGATAGATGGCGGGAGGGGCAATGACGACCTCTATTAATATATATGAACGGCAACATCACCACATCCAGACATCCCACCCACATCTCATCAGCACGCTGCCTATATCTCTAAATGAGCACAAAACGAACCAGTATTGGGGTCCAAAGTGGCATCGTTGAGCCCGCCAACAAGGGCAGACCCTGCTGCCCTGTTGATGGGATTCATTTTGAAGTTACCTCCGACAAAGAATCGACGCGGCATGGTGGTGGGTGTCAAGTCCGGGTGCGTGTAGATAGTAAGTGGCGAGCGGAGGAAACGATCGATTGATCTACAAGGATGGTGGTATCTCGGATGTGGTCGGGTGGATGGGGTAGTACTCAGTGCTACTCCTCGTCGCGATAAGATTATACCTACTTTAAAGGGAAAATATTTCCCACGATACAGAGGACCTCAAAACCGAGAAGGCCGTGGCCACATTGTATCAATAACTAATTGTAGTGGTACACTGAAGGCGTAAATAATAACAAGCGGGGTAAACTAATCAGCTCGCCAATGAGTCACAAAATGCGTCTGCCTTGACACTACAATCCATGATTTCGGGTAGGCAAGGACCAAACAGAAAAGTACAGACATACAAAGCCTCCGCAGGAGATCGAACACCTAGACAGATAATATGATACACTTCGCGCTTGCGATTGCGATATTTACGGATGCTTCCAGTAATAGCTGGGTATCATCTTGACCGCGTCAAGGGACTCCTTGCGCGTATTGACTCCCCACAATAGTATATCCACACCGGGAACGGGATCCCAAGTACCGCACCCAGTAGTGCCAGAATCTAGGTTGACCCACACGAGATACAAGGTGATAACATAAAACATCAGCAACCCACGCAGCAACTGGTTCCGTGAACAGGGACGCTCACCGTATTCCCATACCCCAGCCCAAGTCGGGCATACATCTGTTGCCCGAACAATGGGAATGAAAAGCCTAGCAGTGAACGGAAAACCTGCATTTCTCCGGCGGTAAGTAATTCAGTCCGTTTGACATTCTCGTTATATCATGACACAGGGAAGAAAAACAAAAGGGGGAGAAAGGGTGGATAGAGGAGATGAATTTGGATGATGCAATATATACGGCAGGCTTACCATTGACGCCGCTGTTGCGCTCGCCGCATACGTAAATGTGTCGACGAGATATAGCTGGATGGGTAAACTGTGGATATCATACGGTCACAATGCCACAAATTGTGAGTTGCAGTGTCAGTGATGTCGCGAGCCACCGAGATAAGTTCGGAAAACTGAAACGCACTAATTGGTCATGGTACCTGAAATGATCGAAGAAACGATTAGCGTGAAATTCATGAAGGGTGGAGTGTGGGGTGACGTGCCGAAGCCAAATATCCCTGAGCCGATGATTGGCATGATCCAGTGAAGCTTTGCTTGTGCTGACCAGCCGTACCATCTACCGCGACAGCGCGTTTTGATCAGCCACAACCTCCCACACAACGTCAGGTATCATAACTCACAACAACCCTATGGGAATAAAGAAGGAGCCGAAAAATAGTGCCGGCATCCGCATTTCAGGCATGCCTTTTCCGCCGTTCTTCGCTGACAACTGCAATTGACAATGGTCGTCGAATCGGTAAGTCGCCTTTCCTTGGCATCGAAGCTGGGCTGAACGTACGTAGGCATAGAGCCGGTTGGAGAACCTGGCACCGACAATGGCTGCAGAAATGAGGCCAAAACCCAACCCTAGATAGGCCAATCCCGCTACGCTGGGTTTGAACCCGTAGGTGTTTGCGAATAGCCCTACAAAGATCCCGCGAGGATGAATACACAGCGGTGCCGAAGGAGCTGGATTGGTGATAACGTACCTCCGAACGTGGTGAATAACATAAAGGTGATGCCTACGGGACGTCGATGCGTCAGCTGGCGTCTTTTCGGGGACAAATCTTTGCGCCGCAGTACCAACTCACCATACATGCTGCATAGAATATGTTCCGCCAGTCAGCGCGCTGAAGTCGGAACAATGAGAGGATGCTTACAAGGCCATATAGAGGCTGAGGATGAAGCAGATGAAACTCCTGCAAAGCAATGTCACAGGCCTTCTCAAGTTTGTCCAGATCACCCCCGCAATGTGGCGGCCACCGCCGGGGATATCATTCGTAATTGCCATCGCCTTCTCCACATCTCCCATCTTCAATGCCTTCCTGTATTGCAACACTGGAGCATAGGTCTCCTGCAATAGGGGAATCCCAATGAGTGCCGCCAGTGCACATAGTGCTGTCAGTTAGGGTTTGCTTGGGTCAGTAAAATCTATCTCCGGAATCTCGGAGTATTGCGAAGACCCACCGGCGAGAAAGATGAAGATATACTTGACACCGACGCGTTCGGTGATGACGCCGCCAAAGATGGGCCCCAAGATGGGACCAATGAGGGGCCCAAGGTTGTAGATCGCCATGGCGGATGCGCGGTCACGTTCAGAGAAGAGGTCGCCGATGGACCCTGTCCCACATGCGATAGCAGCACCACCTGACCAACCAGCTGAGGCTTTATGTCAGTATGTACAAAGAATAAATGGAAGGGAACGTACCCAGGAATCGGAAAGCGATAAGGACCTCAACTCTCGGAGCAAATGCGCATCCAAGGTGGAAAAGCATGCTAAGTAGATTGCCCAAGTGTAGGACCTGAACACAGTCATCTACCAACCGGTCGGATGAACGATAAAAATAAACATACCCATGTACGTCCGTACATTTCAGACATTGGTGCAAGTACAAGGGGCTGTAAAATTTCAAGTCAAATGTTGGGGCTAGGGATTTGAAACCTACTCCTAGAGCATTGGAAAGTAGAAATATACTAAGCGTCATAGCAGCGACCGTCGAGTTGGTGATGTTGTATTTATGGGTGAGGGCTGGAAGACCGGGTGCCATTAGAGTGCTTGCGAAAGGCGTCAAGAACGTGTAGAGTGAAACCTAATACAATCTTCTTGGTTAGATTGGTGAGGTTGGTTGAAGGTTGAGGTACTCGCCACCATAGTTGCCGTCCATTTGCGACGACCACTCCAATTCCTGGCATTGTCGGGGTCCATTTCCCAACCATCGGTGTTCGGGCTTGTGTAGACAGCCCCATCGTTGCCCCCAGTGTCCGAACTATCTTTTTGCGTGCTTGACAAGGTAGCCTCTTGATGACCTTTCATGGATGCATCTGAGGTGGTCTCGAGTTCTGTTGGGTGAGCATTCTTGGCAGACATATCGTATGACGAATTGTCTGGGCAACAAGAAGAAGGGATCGGGACAGTGGGGCTTGAAGGAAAGGGTGAAAGAGCCGCTGGGGGGAAAGGCTCGAAGGGCCAGAGAAACAAGTGATCTATTAAACAGTCGAAATACCGGCGTCCTAGGGGTGATACAAAACAGAGTTTGCCACCCAGAAACTATTTCAAACCTTCCCGGTTTGGCTAACCCATTTCATGATGGAGTAGGCACACATGTCCGCAAGGGTCCTTTGATTTACAACTGCAGATCTCTTTGCGAGATCGAGCTAAGCTTTCCACCCCACGTGAGTCCTGAATACCTTGTCTCGCCCTGACCATCGCAGATAGAAACCAGGGTTGGTAGCCAACAATGTATCGAGCGGTGGTCGTGAAGGGACTTATGGATTATCATCAAGTAAGAGGCTTGGCTCAGGCACGGGTAGAAGCCATCTTGTCACCACTCGTATGCTGATTGATGTGCTTGGTTCATCTTCTTGACATCCTGGTTCCTCCTATACTCTTGCCTCCTTCAGTCGATTCTGATGAAAACGCCGGGTTTGTCTTGAATTGGACCTCGACAGGGTCGGCTGAGGGCACATGCCAGATATCAATGGACCGTCAATTCGTTCGCCGCGTCACCTGGGCCAGCCTCGTTCCCATTTGGCCAATGTCGTCCCAGCTAGCATCAGTTAGCTGCTTTTCATACTCTGTCGTGCTTCACGGTTGAAGTCGAGTCCAGGATAATGATACCCCCGCTGATATCGACTGCGTCTCCTTAAAATACACGGTTCGTGGGATATTTTTCGTTAAAGAGTGACTCAGCAAAGATACACGCCGCAAGGACGCGTAATGCTCGAGTTGTATCTATGTATATCGGCAGCATGGCTGCAGCGTTAGAATAGTAACCGATCGTTGTCCTTGCCCAAACGCCCCTAGTCACACTATACCCTGGAAGGGGTAGAAATCTCGACGAGTCAACCTTGGTGGTCTCTTAAAAGTCGGAGGGGGGTATCGAACAGGATCCAGCATCATGCAATTTCGCAATCCTTTCAAGCCGGAACCAGCTCCTCCAAGCTTTGGTGCGAGGAAAGTCATCCCAGAGGATACCGCTCCGTGAGTCACCTTTCTCTTCCGCTCTTTCGTCAGCTAATGTAAGCCTTAACCAGGCTACTCTCTAGGTTAGTGTTTGAGTGGTTATCACCCTTCTTGGGTGTTGGATTCTCGAGGCCCTTGGAAAAAGAAGGTGATTTGTGTCTCCTTTTTTCTCGAGCTCTTCTAACTCCCTATGCAGACTTCTGGGAGTTGCCCACACCTCTCCTGGCTTCTTCGCTTACCGACAAGGTGGAAAACAACTTCTATGCCAGGTGCTCGCCTTCGAGGCGCCCCCGCCACTTGGCAAATCAATATCCAGATGCTCAGAATACCACCGTATACCATGACAACATGGATCCCGAGAAGGCGCCCGCAGACCTGGAGCTAAAGCCCACTGACACCCCCACATCCGATACTGCTGCGCTAACGCCTGCAGAGTCTGCCGAAACGCCAGAGAAACCGTCACAAAAAGATACCAAAATATCCAAAACGCTCAGTCTTCGGGCGTAACGGAAAACGAATGCCGGCATATGATGAGTCATTATTCAAGGCCATACATACATCATTTTTCAGGAGAATATGGCTCGCTGGGCTGTTGAAGATATGTTCTGGTATGTACTATATTTCATTCGGGTGGGGAGGGTTATTAATTAGAAGACCTATCAGATACGCTCAAGACTACCACGCCACTGTTGAACAAAGTTCTTCTCACATGGCTGGCCGAGTCATACTTCTGGGTTCGCTGCAACACAGGAACAGCGCGCTGCAGTGGGACTTCAGCAGCCACGCGGGATTGGGTATGGCATCGGCCTCTCAGTTGCACTGTTCGCTATGCAAGGTACTTCTTTTTTTTTCTGACAAAGTATTGGTGTTGATTCTTGCTCCAGAAGTCGCAAGCTTGGTGAGCATAAAGTCTCTAGGAACTTCGAAGATCACTAAAATATCGATTAGATGAACAATCATTATATGCAGAGTGAGTTTGTAGATCATCAATCGGATGTCTGACCCTGAGATCCCATTCCAGTTAGCATGGCGAACGGTCTCCTGGTCCGGTCGGGGGTAGATATACTTTATCTCATGGTTGGAACCAAGATTGACTGATGGATTTGCACGACAGCTCATTGGCAGCATATTTCGCAAGTCTTTACGCTTATCCGGGCGAGCACGGGACGAGCACAGTGTCGGGAAAATTCACTACCATGATAGCCACTGATGCCAGTCGACTTGACCGGTTCTCTGCATTTGGACACAAGTGAGTAGTTTTCTGCCTTCGTGCTAGAATATTCTTAAGCTGCCGTCAGCCTCTGGGTTTCTCCAATACAGATTACGATTGGGGTTGGGTTGTTGTTAGGAAATGTCAGTATTTGTGTCGTTTGATCCGGTTACAGCTCATAATAGTGTCCCAGCTCGGTTATTCGGCTCTTGTCGGGCTGGGGGTCCTGCTCCTTGGATTTCCCATCCAGTTCGGCCTGGTGAAGATCATGTTCCAACAGCGCAGGAAGGGAGTCCAAATAACAGATACCCGCATTCGATTGACTACAGAGGTTCTTCAAGGAATTCGCCTTATCAAATTCTATGCCTGGGAGGCCTTCTACACCCATCAGATTGGAGATCTGAGAAGAAGGGAAATCAAGACAATTCGCAAGCAAGCGTTAGTGTTTTCGTTCCGCCGGTCTCCATTTTTATCCCAATTGTTATTATACTTCTAGGATTGCCCGCTCTCTGTTGATTGCCCTGGTCACTTTCATACCTATCCTGGCAGCTGTTTTATCATTTGTGAGTCTTCGACTGCTTACCCCACTAGAATTGTGTCTTAATCCGAAAAAAGATTACATACGCTCTTAGTGGACATAGCCTTAATATCGCCATAATTTTCAGCTCTCTTCAACTCTTCAACGTAAGCCCAATCGACCCGTCGTTCATTGGATTTGAGCTAAATCACATTCTGATAGGTTATCCGGATGCCTTTGATCTTTTTCCCCTTCGTTTTATCAAGTCTCTCCGACGCCTATGGTAGCACTGAAGAGGATATCCACGTTCTTAACTGCGGATGAGCTCCCTGAACCACACAAAATTGAAAATAGCGGAGAAAATGCCATCGAAGTTGATGGCGACTTTACATGGGAGGTCGTCCCCAGCTCGCTTGCACAAACCGCAAAGACAGGGTTTGGCGCTGGAGCGGGGAAGGGTGGAGCAGTCAGGGTGAAGGGAGATGGACGAAATGAACGAAATGGAAAGGTCCGTGGGAGTTCTGGCGTTCGGTGGCAAGAGCGATGGGAAACACAAGGGTTGGTGGAGATCGAAGAAAAAATTGACGGAGACTTTGCCAGTTTCTCAAAGTAGCAATGGGAGTAATGATAGTAATGATGATGACGGCGAAGTCAAGAAACCGAGCTTAGAGAAGGAGAAACAGAGGGAAGACGAAAAACCGTTTGAGTTGAAAGGATTAAAGATGGTTGTTCCTCGAGGTGCCTTCATCGGTGTCGTTGGGCGCGTAGGCTCGGGAAAGGTAAGTACACCCTCAATTTTATTTGAAACACGTCGGAGCCAAGATTGATGTGGATGACCTAGAGTTCTGTGCTCCAAGCGCTTATCGGGGAAATGAGGAGAACACGAGGCCAAGTACGTGACACCTTTCCGGAAGACGAACGCCCGAGCCTGCTTGAGCTCATAATCTTGACAGGTAATTGTTGGAGGGTCAGTAGGGTACGTACCTCAAACACCCTGGATTAGGAACGCGTCCTTGAGGGAAAACGTACTCTTCGGTCAGGAAGATGATGAAGAGAGGTAAGAACCCGCCCCAGTGACCTGAAGAGGGGTGCAGGTTCATGGGATTCGTTCTTTTGTTCCAGATTCCGTGAGGTTATTAAAGCGTGTAGCTTGGAACACGATCTCCAGGTCTTGCCTCAAGGCGAGGAGACGGAGATCGGAGAGAAAGGCATCAACCTAAGTGGTAGGTCCATCCCTGACTACGGAACCTGTTTTTATCTGCTCACTGTGCCTTTCAGGCGGGCAAAAGGTGCGCTATTGATGCTAATACTAGGATTGGACGTCGAATGATTCTGTTATTTTCTGTGGTCTAGGCCCGAGTCTCTCTGGCGCGCGCGGCCTATGCAGATACCGACATTGTACTACTTGACGATCCGCTGTCTGCGGTAGATGCCTATGTTGGCAAAGCCATTCTGGAAAACTGTTTGATGAATGGCCCTTTGATGAAGAAGACGAGGATATTGGTTACGCATGCGTTGCATGTCCTTGATAAGACAGATTACATCTACTGTTATGGACGAGGGAGTTGTCATTGAAGAAGGAACATACGAGGCAACTATCATTGTCCACCTCTGTGTCATATCTGTGGCTTATTATTTGTCCATAGGATCTGATGGCAAATAGCGTAACCTTTGCACGCCTTATTGAGGAACACGGGAGTCTTGAGCAAGAAAATGAGGGTGCAGACGAACGCCCCACAAGGAAAAGGCGGAGTACCAAAGGTGGGGAGGAGGAAGCCACTGTCATTGGAGACCTAGGCAAGAAAGGCACGGACTTGATGCAAACAGAGGAGCGGAATACGGGTGCAGTGACTTGGGATGTGTATAAACGCTACTTGCGGTTTGCGGGTGGCGTTGTGTGGGCACCAATTGTAATCGGGCTGTTGGCACTGACGCAGGGAGCACAAGGTATGCCCAGTTGCGTCTGTAACTTCATCATTTAGTCGATCAACCACCCTGTTGTTTTGCAGTTGCCAACAACCTGTTCCTTGGTTTTTGGACCTCACAAAGCATCAAGGGATTCAAGCAGGGGGATTATATGGCTGTGTACGCGAGTTTGGGTGCCGCATCGGCTTTGTTTATGTTCTTGCTTAGCTTTAGCTTTGCGTAAGTTCTTCCTCGGAATCATAGGATCCTGTACTAACAGGTTAAGCGCAGTATTCTGAGTTTGATCGCCAGTTTGAACCTCTTTAGGACTGCGTTGGGGGGCGTGCTGCGATCTCCGACCTCCTTTTTTGATACCACACCCATGGGTATGTGGCACCGGATCTATCTCAGATATGACCTGAACATTGTCTGCATAATAGGGCGCATACTTTCGCGATTGTCCAAAGATCAAGATACCTTGGATAACGAACTTTCTATGACACTGCTGCAGGTTAGCAGGTTCTAATAGTACATGCATATGATCGCGGAGCCTTGACGTCATATGCTAGTTCCTGAATACCTTTAGTGCCATCCTCGGCACGATCGCCCTGGTGTTCTATACGTTCCCGTACCTTGGCATACTCTTCGGTCCGATGGCGATCCTGTACTACATCGTTGCATCATATTATCGGAAGTCATCTGTCGAGACGAAGCGTCTGGACTCATTAATGCGCTCTACTTTATATGCTTCTTTCTCAGGTATGACTGCGAGTCGCTGCATGGTGGGCACGGGAGACCTAATTGCGCCTTGCTGTAGAATCTTTGACGGGGCTGTCGACCATTCGCGCTTTCAAGGAAGAAGTAGGTGTTGATATTTTTTCTTCTGGAATACGACTCCTAAATTGAATAGCAACGGGCGATTCGAGACGCAGAGAAAGGACTCGATATGGAGAATCGTGCTTATTATATGACGATCTCAATCCAGCGCTGGCTCTCGGTTCGATTAGACTTCTTCGGAAATATCTTGATCTTTGGGATCGGGCTGTTCGCGGCTGGGTTCCGATATTCTGTTGATCCGTCCAAGATAGGAGTTGTGTTATCATATACTCTTGGCAGTGAGTGCGTTTTTGTCGTTCGAGCATGGGTCGCTCACATTCCTCCAGTTACACAGATCTTTTGTAAGTACCAGAAGAAGTTTCTATCTCCAGTGCGTTATGTTGATCGTGATGTTTTCCAGCCGAAATGGTTTCCCAGTTTGCCCAGAACGAACAAAACATGAATGCAGTGGAACGCGTGCTACACTATACAGAGCTTCCTCCGGAAGGCGAACCAGTGAAGCCTACCGACCCTCCACCCTCCTGGCCCACCAAAGGCAGAATTTCGTTTGAGAATGTTGAGCTTATGTACCGTCCTGGGTTGCCATTCGTGTTGAAAGGTGTCAGCTTTGATGTCAAGCCTGGAGAGAAAGTAAGCATTTTTGCTCTTGAGCGTAGTTTGAAGCACCTGATTTGTTCGTAGGTTGGTATTGTTGGGCGTACTGGAGCAGGTATGATGAACCTTCGGTTGATCAATTGGCTCTCAACTTACCAATACTCCGCAGGCAAAAGTTCACTTCTTCAAGCTTTGTTCAGGTACGTTGGTACGTTTTTCTTTCGAGAGAGTCCAGGGCTAATTGGTCCCTAGGATGGTCGAGGTCCATTCCGGGAAGATTGAGATTGATGGAGTCAGTATCAATGACGTGGGTCTTGACACCCTTCGAAGCCGGCTTGCCCTCGTGCCCCAGGATAGTACCTTGTTCCTTGGTACCCTGAGAGAAAACTTGTGCGTTTCGTGTTTCCTGCGTCATGACTTTGGTTGATTGGGGTTATATCAAGGGATCCCCAAGGAACCAGGACGGATGCGGAACTCATATCCGCTCTCCAGCGAGCATGGTTATTGCCTCGGGATGGGACACCTAATCCCGTGGTAGAAGCGAAGTTCAGTCTCAACGCTACTATTGGAGGCGAAGGCATGTGCAGAGCCTAGCTTATGGGCCTTTTACAAGCTGATTCTGTAAAATAGGTTCCAACTACAGTGCGGGCGAGAAGCAACTCCTGGCGCTCTGCCGTGCCCTTGTCAAGAACAGCAGAGTCATTGTACTTGATGAGGCTACGAGCAGCGTCGATGTTGAAACCGACGCTAAATTGCAAAGGACGATTCAGACAGAGTTTGCATCCTCAACACTTTTATGTATTGCACATAGACTGAATACCATAGGTCCGTTCCCCTTGCCCACTTCTGTGTAATCTGGTGCTGACGTGTGTCGCAGCATATTATGACCGCGTGCTGGTCATGGATGCTGGCGGGATTGCGGAGTTTGATACCGTGCTGAACCTGTTTGATCGGGCGGACTCGATATTCCGGTCCCTCTGTAATGAAGCGAATCTCACGAGAGCGGATATTCTGAGAATTAGAGCAGATCATGGGGCGTTAGTTGAATCCAAGGCTTAGGATAGCAAATTTTTGGGTTTCTCGCATTCTACTGTGTTTTGATCTTTCCATTGCTAGCGCTTTTAAAATGTAGACATCATGATTATAGTATGATACTGTGTACTTGACGAATGTTTTAAACCATCAACCGATTATAAACACTCGAGGTCTCGATGGCAGAGAGGGTGATCAACAGGATACCATTATGAAGTCGAGCCAGTAGATTTGGAAGATCTATATAGGATTGTTCAAGCTCCGGGCGCCAAATCATGTCCTCAAGTTAGCTGGGTGCGAAACTTCACCTGACCGGCCATCCAGGAAAGGCAAGCATATTTGTTTCGTCCATTAAAAACCGACGATGGTCATTTTTCGACAAGCGGGTCCAAGATGTCTTCGCGCACTGTCAACAGAAATAACTCAGCCACTGCACGGCACCGTTGCGTCTCATTCGAGCTACATGTTTATTCATGCCAATAAACCCCCCTCGGAGTTCCCGGCCAAGGTCTCCACACCCATCCAACGCGCTTTGCAGCTGAAGACCATGAAATGGGGAACTATTGTCAACTTTGCATGGGCAGGCGAGCCCGCAAAACTTGTGGGAGATAGAGCCTCGGCTACGGTTTTCTCGGTCGTGGGCGGAAGGTTGGAGATCCCTGAGTTGTCGTTGGAGAACCTAGATGAGGTTGAGGTCAAGCTGAAGGCACATATACAGCAAGGTCCAATTACCGCCGAGACAAGCGAAGAAACCCATCTATACGTATGTACCCATGGAGCGCGAGACTGTCGCTGCGGTGAACACGGTAGTCAACTTGCTCGCGCGCTGAAGGACGAGATCACGAGGCGGAAGCTGGGTGACCGCGTCAAAGTATTCGAAGTAGCGCACGTGGGTGGACACAAGTACGTTATTTTTTCCATGGTACTTGTTTGATTCTAACCGTGAACAGATTTGCAGCAAATTTGTTGGTATACCCCCAAGGCGAATGGTACGTGGAACTAGTCTTCTAAGCTTAACCTAGCTTAACCCGAATGGCTAGGCTCGGCCAACTGAGGGCACCTGAAACCTCGCGCATTATCGAAGCAATCCTCCGGGGGCCAATCCGACCGCTCACTGCTCGGGACCAACCAATTCTCCCGGATCACTGGCGAGGTCGCATGGGCCTCGCAAAGGACGAGCAGATGTATCTTGTAGAAAACTATATATCCAGAAAGAGCGAACAAGTCTAATCCTGCCATGACATATCATAACAATTTTACAACGGGACCAGTCCTCACAAAGCCTTGTTAATATTCTCGATCCTGACCCCCCACCCATCCGGAAACCCTGGAGCAAGGCCCTCACTCCCATCCCATCCCGCCGCCATCATAGCAATCGCCAACAAAAACGAACCGGAACCAGGGAAGTACGGCGTTGGAACTCGCACCCCACCAATTGGCATGCCAACATCATCAAACTGGTACAAGGGATCGAGTAGCCAGTTTATTGCCTGACTGGTGTCTCCGTTTCGTGCGGCTGACATTGCAAGCATTGGATAATCCCATCTAGACTCTTATCAGCCGACTGCTCCAGTTTTTAGTGGTGTTCCTCCTCACCCCCAGAAGTCTGTGGCGTTCCAATGTGTCCAGACCTTTTCCGCCGTCGCCCGCGCCATCCCAGTGTCAAGCCCCTCAGTCGGCGGCAGCCAACCATGCAAACCTACTAGTGCTGGATGATCACTGGTAAAATCAGGGTCATCCCAGAAATCGTCTTCGATCCCTTCGTATACGATATATGTCCCATTCTTCACCGGCAACTTCGCCAGGTTGTTCTTGACCTCTGTCCAAGATGGTGGAACTTCTTTGGACAATGCATTCATCCACTTCTCCGCAATCCCTAAACCGAACCTCCAATATGCGAGTTCAAATGACGGATTTTGCGTGATATTGGGACTGGTGTCCTCGCTGACGACAAACATCGGTGGACCAAGGTCATACACCCCTGTGCTCGTATTAAACCAGGCGAATGCAGCCATCCAGTTCGCTGTCTCTCGGACCACCACTTCCCACTTCTCCAGTGTTTCCCTTGTCGGGAACTTTCTATATTCATACTCAGCGAATATGAGAGGATGAGGTTGTTGCCAAATGAGGAGATTGTTAATCTCCCCTGGAGCAGAGCGGCCGGAAGGATCTGTCATCTTGGGCCATCGCGCACCCGAAAGCCACCCTTGTTGGACCTGAGACCGTGCAAGGGAGCACGAAAGGAAACGCTCGTAAATTGTACTGGAACGATGGAGGATATCCCAGTCGTTCCAGAGCGCCCAATGAGCAGAGTGCCAGAAGTACATCTCTGCAAGCCGAGTCTTCCATGAGGCAGGCCAGGATCGAGAAATAGAAGCTTACCCATGTGGAACTTCCTAGTGGTGCCGAACGAGCATCAGGCTGGCGATCTATTGTTACAACCAGGAGGGGGGACTCACCCATACTGTATACAAGCCATCCGCGCCCAGGTTAGCACGCATATTCACTACACTGAATGTGAAGGAACGAACCCAGCCAGTTATTCACCAAACCGGACTGCCCCGCCCACCATGGTCAGGTACCCGAGAAATGTGTACATTTTACTTGGGCTCACCTCTTGTGGAGGTGTATCTCCAGCCTCGTTGACTCTCATGAGGTACCTCGATAAGATGATCCTTCGTTGCAATTCGCCTACTCTCGTATCGGATGATCCTGTTAGAACGTCTACGAAGCCGTTGTTGCCCCAGTAATCTTCCCATGCTTCAGGCCGACTCCTCGAAAACGTCTTTGGCATCTGGAGTGTTCTCGATTTCTGATAGCCCAAAGGTTATAGTCAACAACCATCTCGAGTCCCGAGATTTAAGCTGCGGGGTGACAGTGTACCGGTGTGCCATTGTATCATCACGTCGGATGAAGAATGCTCCACCGGCTACTGTCGTGACGAACGTCGCCGAGTCAAGCTCATGGTTGATCGTCGCAAGGGTCAAGGATTGGGTACGAAGAGTGGTGGTATGATTGGCTGGGATATCGTATCTTCCAACAAAAGGGGCGCTGAATTTCGCTTTGCCATCGCACCATGGGAAATCCAGGAATATCCCCAGTTGTCCTCGCGCGAGCAGGGGAGACTCGAGTTGGATTGCAATGGTATCTGTCGAGTCCGCAGATGCTACTTTGACTACCACTGGGGTGTTGTTGAAGGAAAATTGACTGGCGATGGTCCCGCTCCACAGGTCAAGTCCCTGCTTGGTGTTCTTCAGGTCGTTTTCTGTCAAGTTCATCGCCAACCCGTTTCCGTCGAGGAATGCCAGCCCGATTCTCCCAAGATTGACGCGATTCGGGTTGGAAATCAACCATTGCTCGATAGGGTTCCCCCCGCCGAAATCGTACTGCACAGGGTCGGCCATGGTTCAACCAGCTCACACCCTTATACGCATCGATATTGGCTTGTGTTATCCCTGGGGGAAGGCTATCGTTCTTCCAACCCCAAGATGAAAGTGTGTTGAAGGGGAGGAATGTTTGGAGGCCTGTGATATCTGTTCCAAAGGCGAAGTTACCATTACCAACCTGAATGGGTGTTGTTGGGTTTGAGGAGGTGCGGACAGGGTTGTGGCGTGTTACGAGAGAGTGACGGTTGATCTTCAGGAGGGCAGCGGTTTGTAGGATGGAGGATGGACTTTGGAATAGGACGAGTAGGAGTGGGGCTGTTGTTTTCATCTTGCGCTCTCGGGGACCCCATTTGGAGTGGCTAGAAGGCACATACTTGTAGGGGATCTACGGTTACGGCCCGGCGTTTCGTTAATGACTTGTCTCATGATGATCCTAACAACATCTGAAAGCGTGGGCATCCGGCTACGCGGTCAGATGACGGCTAGACCTTTGTAAGCACCTGATAGTCGATCGCGAAGGAGTCATTCACTAATAATATCGCAGCGATATCACAATATATAAGTCCTTCAGTGTGCGCAGACGTATACCCACCTTTACCGTTCCCGACTTGTGAAAATGGCTACAGGAAAACTCAATTTCAACATCATTGACGTCTTCACCTCGACAAAATACCTCGGAAATCCGCTCGCCATTGTCCAGGTCCCACCAGAAGTGTCCTCGAAATTAACGCAGGAACAAAAGCAGACAATTGCCCGCGAGTTTAATCTCGCCGAAACAGTCTTCTTGCACCAGAATCCGACCGACGCTTCTCCCAACGTGCCCGTGAAGATTGACATCTTCACTACGGAGGAAGAGCTGCCTTTTGCCGGACATCCCACTGTTGGCTCAAGTTGGTTCTTGCTTAACGGGCCGGGAAGCGTTGGTACCAATCGCCAAGCACTCACGCTGAAGATAAAGGCGGGCGATATACCAGTAGTTCGACAGGAGGGTTCTGGGAGGGTCAGGCTACAGGTTCCTATCGATTTCAAGGAACATGCGCCTGTTGAAGTTAGATCTTTCAAATCCCCGCAGGCGAACCTCCGATCAGAGGACTATGCGAATGGACTAGAGGGTGCAGAGGCTGTGGCATCGATAGTCAAAGGCATGACTTTTGTCTTGCTCAAGCTGAACTCGGAAGACGCGCTGGGGAGGTTGCGAGGGGTAACCGAGAGGATTGAACTGTCGGGTCTTGGGGAATGGGAAGGTCTTGTGGGATTGTATGCGTTCTACGAGAGGGAAGATGGGGTTGTTAGGACTAGGATGTTGAGAGGAGCTATAGAGGACCCGGCGACTGGATCTGCGGCGTCGACTCTTGGTGGATGGCTTGGAAGGAACAGGGGCCCAGGGAAATGGAAGTTTGATATAATACAGGGTGTGGAGATGGGGAGAAAAAGTGAGATCGAGGTGCAGGTCGAAGTTGGGGATTATGGGGAGGTCAAGAAAATCGAACTTGGTGGAGAAGCGGTGGATGTCATTGAGGGTGTGGTGACTCTGTAATGGTGTGAGAGTGGTCTGAATGAATGATGCGTAGTTTGCGAGGAAACTTATTTCCCAGCTTTTGAAGGTCTAATCCCCGTCTGCGCGGGCCTCGGCGTGTTCATTACATGCTAAATGACTTTGAGACATTCGCCAGGTCCGACGAAAGCAGATCAACCAATCTAGTTGTCAAAACGGAATCAACACAGTCCGTATATAATTAAATCAGCGTACTTATAACGCAGCAAAAGCTTTTTGAATTTATCGCCTCTCAGACAGTTACATGCACCCCAATATAATTTACCACTACTGACGCATGACTAGGACTCTGATTGCGCTACCTCTTGCATCGGGTGGGATTTATTCTTCACCCAGGCCCGATGGATTTCTGAAGTATATAGGCTCCCTCCCTGCGGTTGTAATATCCTGACTGAACGACCCTGATGCCAGTATTCCGGAATCGCAAGCTTACACGGATGGTCAAGCATTTGGACACGATCATGCCAAGTCTGGAAGGGGACATTAACGAGGACGGATGTCAGCAATCTCCAATATCAGTGCGTCCAGCTCTTGATATGGTAGAGGCTGGTCGAAGTGCCGAATATTCAAGTTGCCAATGGCCCATCGGTATTCGGGATACTAGCCACTGCCTCCTTGTTAGCTTCAGCTAAATAGTACAGTAGTGGTGCGGTTTTATTCGTTTGTGTGGATTATACAAGAGACAATGATTGTGTCACTGCCTGGGATCCGGCTGTCTGAGAAAGGGGCCCGAAAATGAATCTAGTGTGTCCAGGATTACAGCGTGGCTGGGAATGTTTCTGCTGGGAATGTTTCTATCTACAGATGTAGGGAACCAAAAGGATGAACCAAAAGCGCAAGAGGGCGAGCAAGGGGAGGGTGGATGAGAGGCTCCAGGTGGAGGGAATAGAGACGGTCCTGAAAGTATTTTTGCGTTGGCGAGGGAAGTCGTAAGGCGGCTTGGCTGGGTTCTGGTTAGCGGATGTGTGGTATTGGTGGCGAGGATGTAAGTTAGCGGCATGGAAAGCGGCGCGGCTTTGTGTGTTTGCCTTTCAGAGGTCAACCATACAGACAAGGTCGACCAGATATGTTGAATAATAGTTATGACAATGGTTTCCTCCATGTCACCACGCTACCTTTGGTGGCAGCATGCCAATGAATCCGCTCCATACCTATCCCTTCGCCATCCTCACTCGAGTCTCCCCCTACAACAAGGTCGATCCCCTCAGAAATCGCTACCACTTTTCCGGGAGAAAGGTGCCTCCTAACGTTTTCTTTGTATGGCCGCTCTCCAGCTCATCTTTAGGTGGGGCCAATCCGATTAACTTCGACTGTTTTCGCCTGATGTGGAGTGTTTTGGCAGTCGAGCTGCTTGCTCCACCAGATCACGATGAACGTTTCCAACGCCCCTCACGCTACCTCTCGCCTCCTATTATAAAACCCCCTCCATATGTTGGATTGGTAATCATTAATCAGCCTGGATCGCCAACTTCGATGCCGATGCCGAAGATCAATCATAGAACCCAGGAGAGCTCGATAGGATCTTTCACGAATTTGTGAACGCGAAACATGTCGGTAGTCACATCAATGTATCCCGGAAGACAAAAATCATTGGATGCTCGGCACCGCTGGACACGATTATATTCCGCGACCGAGCTGCTCACTCAGGTGTGAGTCATGGTAAATTCGGTGTATGTGTTTATGGTCCCTCCACAGCAGCCAAGAATATATCGTGTGACGATATGCCCCTAAAATAACTTGAACTGACAAACAAGGGAAGTGTGTCTGATAGGGAAGGAATTTGGCATAGCCAACGAAGGACACACGCGGTCCTTAAGCGAGTTCAAATACCTCATGAAATCAAACCCGTTCACATCACACTAACTCCGTCGCGTTGGCCTGGAGCGACATGGATGCCGGGGACATACCCTTGCTCCCAAATTTGCTCCCCAACCCAGATCTATCCCAATCACCTCTCACCCGCTGAGGCCACCCAATTCGAGGTCGCAAGATATGTCTATCTGCTCGTTCTCGGTGTGGGTTACCAACGGGCCTTCTATAGCTTGCTCTGATATGTCCTGCCTTCCAGGCCACCATATGGGACATCCTTGTATATATTCCTGATGACTTGGGGATTCTAGGCGGAAACATTGGGCTACTGAGATTATGCTTCGTGTTCGTGAGGTCAGTCTACTAAGCATCCCCGAGGAATAACGGCCTGCTGAACTATGGACAGAACACTCGCGACGACCTACATTGTTATCTCCGTTATTGTGCAGAGTGCGTGGTTAAATGCTTAAAGACGAGGGGACTCAGCGTGAGCATCCAGTATTTCTCTAGCTCATCCCGTCCCGTACTGTGAACCATTGGAGCTGGCTGCGGGCATTATAACCTTCCTCTTGACGGCCTGTTCCTCAATTCCGTTTCTCCTGCGTGTCCAAGCCATTTACGCAGGCAATCGATTGGCCCGGCGGCTTTTCTTTTGTTTGTGGTTTGTCAACAGTGGTATTGGGGTTGTTGTACCGATCGGGACGCACGCGCGCCATATTCACAAAACTGGCTACTGCGCCACTTACAAGGTTGAAAGCTATGTCTCTCTCAGCAAGTTTTCATCTGTAGTATTCGATACTGTCATCTTTGTTGCGACTTCGTACAAGATCTCATCGACCTACAACATTCTCAATACAGGCGTTTCCTGGGATACAATCATTTTCGGGAAAGGGCTTCCACGTCTATCACGCGCAATACTGCGAAGCGGCCAGCAATATTATATGTCAGAATTTTTGGTTCAAGCTTGATTTCAGGTCCGCTGACCCGAGGCGCAGAGTCATTGTTGTAGCCAACATCCTCACTGGTGTTTTACTCAGTACTCCATCCGTTCCCCCAATCTATCGCAGGATGCTCGGGGTCCCATCCACCGCCTTGAATGTTTCCATGACGTGTCGCATCTTTCGGTACGTGAGGAAGCACGGTTATGATAGCCCGAGGGCAGCTATTCCTGTCCTCTCCGATTTCAGTCCCCCCTCAGAAGATACCACACCATATATACCCAGGGAAATTCGCACTCAACTATACCCGGCCACCATTGTCTCCAGAGGTCCGGCTCGAGTCAGAGCTGGGGCTGGCACAGAGGTTCTCGGACACGGGTCCAAGTGTGGACATTCCTCCTCAACCACAGAGAGTCGCAGCATAAAGAGCTCACGACTGAGTTCAGAACCATAAAGTTCACCCCTTTTTTCCCCTTTCGATTTCATCATGGATTCTAGTACTCTTCTGGGCATTAGTTTGGCATCACAACGATCACATAGCTTTATTGTCAATGTATGGCATATTTCCAGCAAGTTCTTGAAATTACCTTATAATTCGCTCCAAAGTAGGCTTGGGGCACTTTTATAGAGCCCTAGCAGTAGAGGTTCGAGCATGCGATAAACTCTGGAAAAGTCGAAAACCGTACCCGATCCGGCATCAGCTGTTGTTTGGCAAAGGCGTTCGGACAAAACATCCAAATGATAACCGAGAAAAAGCTTGAGTGGAGGACTTTTGTTTAAAGCCCTCCGATACCTCTACTCCCACAACCCCTGTACGTCTAGTCGTAATGGGCCTCGGAAAACGAAAGGAGCGAGAAGAGGAAAATCAGTCCGAGGCCCCGGCTGCCTCGTCCTCTCACGGGTGAGTTAGTCCCGATCGACTCCCCACCAAGTTCTGCGCTTGACTGGGCACCAGATCGACCTTGTTCGTTTCTAATCTCCCGTATACCGCCACTTCTATCGATTTGCAAACCTTTCTTTTCGGATATAGCCCCTGTTCGGTCGGCATTTGTAGTCACAGAGCACGGAACCGGTGTCTCCAAGGGAGTCGGATATGTATCCTTTTCGATTGAAAGAGGATGCTGAGTCTGCATATAACAAATTCTCGAAAGAGGGTGTCACTTTAGCTGGAAGGAAATTGAGGGTGGATTGGGCTGAACACAAGGTGCCTATGGATCGTCGTTATATCTTGCGGACAGGGTTTTCATTGTCCATCTCTCATTTTTTTTTTCGGGAGTAGTCCAAACACAAGGAAAAGGATCCTGCTGTGAAAATAGAACCGAAAGCCAGACCGAAACCTCACCCTCCGACTCGAAAAGCACCACATGATCCAACTGCCATTCGGACCATTGTCGTCTCTGGATTGCCCACACCCCTCGATTCAAGACAGCTCTGGAAGAAATTCCGGAAATACGAGGGCGCGGAAAAGGTCGACTGGCCGTACAAGTTGGAGGACGGCTCTGAGGATCCTAGCGTTGGTGCGTCTCAGATACTTATCTGGTTGAGCATTTCCACTAAGCGAAAATTTGGTCGATTTAGCGCATGTTCTATTTTCTACACCCGCAGCGGCAAACAATGCCGTCGACAAACTCCATGCACACGTCTTCAAAGGAGCATTACTCTCAGTGACGCTTAAAAAGCGATTGGAAGCTTTGGCCAAGGCTGTCATGAAACCGAACGCGAAAGAGGGTGAAGAAAAACTCGCAACGTTTGCACCGAGTCATGCTAGTCGTCTCATCGTCCGTAATTTGCCTTTCAATATAACGGATCAAGACCTTCGAACGTTATTTCTTCCCTATGGCCCAATTCACTCTATTCATATCCCTACAGTCAAAGACCCTGCTACGGAGGTCAAGACGGAAAATGAGGATAGCGAACCAAAATCCAAGTCCCGAGCCAGAGGTTTCGCGTTTGTGTGGATGCTGAGCAAAAAGGACGCGGAGAGAGCAATCGAGGGGTGTAATGGGAAACTCGTGCGAGCGGGGACGGCTGAGGCCCTTATTTCGGATAAGCAGAAGAAGAAGAAGCAAAAACGGTTGGAGAAGAAATTACGGAACGCAGGAGAGGTCAAAGAGGAAGAAGGTGAAGGTCAGGGTGAAGGAGAGGGAGGTCAGAATGGAACTGAAAGCAGAGAGAAGATGTCGGAGAGAGTTATCGCGGTTGATTGGGCCTTGAGCAAGGATAAATGGGAAGAGGAAAAGGCGAAGATTGGGCAGGAGCTTAACAGTGACGCCGAAGATGCCGAGGCAAGTAGCGAAGACGATGAGGACACTGAGGATGAGGATGGAGTTATAGGGGTACATTCTGGTGGGAGTGAGGGTGATGAAGGAAGTGATGAGTCAGGGGAGGAATCGGAGAGTGATAGAGAGAACCCCGTTAAACCGCAACTTCCAGCTCCCGAGGTCGGCACAACATTATTTATTCGGAATGTTCCCTTCGCTGCTACGGATGATGAGTTACGGGAACTGTGAGTCGGCCTATCTCAGTCGCATGTTATCGGTCATTCAAGGTTCGTTAGCTTCCGCAGGTTTGGTGCATTACGCTATGCTCGAATCACTATGGACTCTGCAACGGGTCGATCCCGCGGAACTGGCTTCGCTTGTTTCTGGAACAAGGAGGATGCAGATAAAGCCATTGAGCAGAGTGAACTGCTACGAAAGGAAACATCAGGGAACACGCCTACTGTAAGCTCTCGATCATTTTAAAGGCTTGGCTTGACAAATGTTTTTCAGCCTGCTAAAAGGAACCCGTTTATCTTACCTTCAATCCTGACACCTGATCCCTCTTCAAGCTTGGCCCAGAGTCTGGTGCTACATGGTCGGACACTGGACGTAGTGAGAGCCGTTACAAGGGACGAAGCCGGTATATTAAAGGAAGCGGGAGAGAAGGCACGTCAGAAAGCGGATAAACGAAATATGTACCTTTTGAAGGAGGGAGGTTGGTCATGACCCTTTGTCGTCTGACCTTAAGCTGAGCTGATGTCAATCCATCTAGTTATACTACCGAATTCCTCCCAGGCTCAGGATCTTGCGCCCGCAGACCTGGAACGAAGGGTGAACTCCCACAATGCCCGCCGAGCACTGTTGAAGTCCAACCCTTCTTTGTTCATATCCCGCACCCGGTTAAGTGTGCGACAGATACCATTATTCGTGACTGAGCGTTTACTCAAGCGCTTAGCACTACATGCTGTCCGCACTTTTGAGTCCGAGGTTAAGCAAGGGAGTAGGGATGGATTAACACCAGATGAACTTGCCAATCCACCACCGACTGCCGAGGACGGAGACGACAAGCCATCTAAACAGCGCAGACGCCTTAGTGGCCGTGCGACTGGTGTTAAACAAGCGAAAATTGTCCGTCAGCAAGATCGTGTTGACCCTATTACTGGCAAAGGGCGAAGCAAGGGTTACGGTTTCGTCGAGATGCACAAACACTCGGACGCTTTGCGGGTGTTGCGGTGGGCGAATTCCAATCCTAGTATGGGGCCCCTGTTTGAGCAGTGGCACAAGGAAGAGCTGCAGGAATTATTGAAGTCAGAGGAGGCGAAGGACGTGGCGGATAGGGATGACGCGAGGGTGAAGAGAATCAAGGATGACATCGAGAATGGGCCGGCAAAAAAGGGGAAGGCATCGCTCATTGTAGAGTTCTCAATTGAGAACATTCAGGTCGTAAAGAGGAGGAATGTGAAGCAGACGGAGAATTCAGCGGTGAGCAGTAATTTTCTGTTTGATGACTACACATGATTTTTATATATTTAAATCCAGGTTGTTGACGCGAACCAACAAAAGAAGCGCAAGTCACGGAGTGAGTCCCCTGAGAAAAAAGAAAAGATTGGCGAGCCTTCACCGAAGAAGAAAAGAAGACTTTCGACAGGAGGCGTCAAGGTGGAGACTGGAAAGAAAGCATCAGAGCCCAGGGCTGGTCCGTCAGTTGGACAGATCATTGGTCGGAAGCGCAAGGAGAGGAATAAAGGCAAAAATAGGAGTTGAGCGTGTTACCAACTATGGATACATGACATAATGCAAGCCGTGGGAGTTTGGGGTACACCCCCCACTTGTAAGCTGTTGAACACCTCAGATACCCCTACCTTCAATTGAAGAGGATGCCACCACCTGGAACGTACAAGCAGAGAAACCCGGAATCAAACATCATAGTCACGATAAAATATGGAGGGCTCAAGGCAACTCAGTTTTTCTCCAAGTACACACCGCAGGCATACAGACAACTCATGGACGACTTGACGGTTCTTGGCGTTCCGCATCCTAAAAGATACAACATCATCTTTTTATCTCATGGAACTTTGGAATTTTTTTGGCCTATTTATGACAAGGTGCGACGGGTAGTCTACCTTCCCCACCCGGATTGAATCCGAAGTCAACATTCCAGGGGATGTTTGTTATCAACCTGACCAGGAAAATATCCCTCCCACGAGAGGGAGAATTCAAGAACGAACAACTCGCATTAAGACATGGGTTATCAATGTATTCAGACAAATTCTCTTTATCCTTCTTAAGAGTGCTCACTACTTCTTTTGCTTCTATCGTTCTTACATCAGTTCCAGCATGACCATCCGGGAAGACAAGTATTACGTTCCTTACCCCGAGCCTCAGGATCCCATGCCACGATCCCCCAACATGCGACCACCACCGTACGATCAATATCCTAAACGTGTGCCCACCAGGCCGACCGCTGAAAGATTCCACCCGTATTCTCGCTCGGCCTATCACACTAACGGCCGCCACCCGATGAAGTCCAACCCGCCGATGTTCAACAACCTGCAATCATCCGCCCAATCCCAAGCCCCACGAGACAGCCCCCCGTCCAATGCACAAGCCGCACAGCTGTTCTTAGACGAGATACAGACTTCTTTGGGACCTCCCAAACAACCAAAACTGGAACCAGTAGAAACAACCATACCTTTTGCAGTCAGATATATCTACTTTCTTCTTGACCTGCTCACTTCTGACGTGCTGATAGCCAGTCCACCAACGCCCTCTGGGGCCAGCAGCTAACCAGGTGACCGGTGCCACGTCAATTGACTTTTGACCTACTTATCGACACAACACTTAGGAACAAATTTCACCCTTTACCCCGCCGCGGTCGGCGGGTGGACCAAACCAGAACCGCGCAACAATGGCACCATACATTACCGATCTCACACCCGAAATGGAGGCGCCGGCGGTGGCCCGACGGACCCCGTCCAGTACCTCGGGTCCTACTCGCTTTCGTGAACCTTTAACTCCTGACACTCCTGCACCGGCTCCCACTCGGCTACCTCCTTTGAACGTGTCTCCACAAGTGCAAGAAAATCCTCCTGGTCTTACACTATCGTCACGTGGTTCATCACCAAAGCCAACTGATCTACCAACCGTTCAACATCTCACCAGAGAGCTCTCCGAGCTGAGGAATCAAATTACCACAGCTGTTGAAAAAGAACGTTCCATCGTAGAACAACTACGCCTGCTGGATGCGGCTCATATTCCCCCTCAGACATCTTTTGGCAATACTGAAAGCGAGTTTGGCGAGTCGCGTCTCCTAGCGATCCAAATCCAGTCCTGACATTGATTTACAGTCTCGAAGACGCAGTTAATGAAGGTCCAGGAGGAGCTGGAATCTGAGCGCACCAAGCGGCTAGAAATGGAAAATATACTCAAGGATGTGGAACGAGAATGTAAAGAACCGTTCATCGTCCCGGCTTTACTGGAAGCCTTCGTGAAGATTTCTCAGACTACGACGGCGGCTATACATCACGCGCGCACACCAAACACAAATTGGTAGTGATGTGTTCACGAATCCCCAATTGGGGGATTATTTGGAGCTCCAAACTTCCAACTCTCATTTTATTCTAACCACTTATATACAGGGAACTGCCGACGTCTAGCTGGTGAAGGTCGTTCCAATATCGCCAAACCTAATGTTTGAAAACGAAACAGAAGCACTAGCAGCCGAATTCTCGACATCACTGGGGACTCCGGACGACGTCGGGCAGGTTCCACGAGCGATTCCGGGCTTGGACGCATCACCATCAGTCGGATAGTTGCTATCCAGCCACAGCATATTCGCAGTATGGTCGTCCCACACACTCATTACCAACACCATTCCGTTCTGCATCGCCCTGCCCATCTGCGCCATACCTCCGTGGTTACCGAAGCTGTTGGTATCTCCGAACGCGCTCTTCTGGGAGTCACAAAAGTCTTGTGTGAGCGAGTCAAAAGCATCCATCCCTGGGACGTTCGTCTTGGAATTGGCGATGACTTGGCCGTTTTGGACATACAACCTGCGTATCTCGCTGAGTGTTCCTGATGTCGAGTTGTTGTTGGTCAGGAACTGAGTGACAACGGTGAACTTGGAACTAGTGTCGACGGTCATTCCCTTGCCGTAGAACGACTTGTCGCCCATAGCGGAAGGAGTTAAAATCGCAGCCGTCGGGATCGCAAACCCCGCTGTACCGATCATCGATGGCACAGTCCGCGCCCTCACAGCGAGTTTGACCGTTGACATTGCAGGGGTGGGGGGTGTAGGCAGCGGAAACCGAGTTGGCCTCCCAGACATCCATCTCTCCACAGCAGGTACCGAAGCTCCCGGTTCCTGCGTTTGGATCGTTGTCCGATGGTTCCCAGCCCTCTACGTTAGCCTTGATGCCACCGTCAGCGCAAAACTCGCTCCAGCCACAAGCTTGGATGCTTACCTCGCCGTTGATGAATTTGATATCTCGTGGACACTGGGAATCGCAGTATCCGGTGCCATACTTGGCACCAGCTTTGTTGCCGGCATACTTGGACATCCCACCATCTGCGTCCATCTCTGAAAAGTATAGAGCGCCATTCAGGCCGCATGGGAGACCAGAGAGGTCGACGTCGAAGCTGAACTCCTTGTTGAGAAGTTGGAACATCTCGTAGTTGGACTCGTCGGCCAGGAGGTAGACACGCGACCCCACATTCTTTTGCTGGCCGTTGGTGATGAATTTCAGGGTGAGGGCATTCCCACTAGTGGTGATGCCGTAGGTGCCAGAGTAATCCGCACCGTCGATGGCGCAGTTCTGGACACAGGTCACACCATCTGGACACAGAGATGTGTCCCAGGTGTTTCCCGTGTAGCAGTTGGTGAAGCCCTGGGTTGTGTGAGTCCAACGCCAGTTTGCATCGAGGACGACGCTTCCAGACACAGACTGGCAACCGCTGCTGGTGCACCGTTGCCAAGAGAGAGAGGGGTGGCTCTCAGCCTGTTGAGTGCCGACCTGTTGGCCGCAAACAACTGCAAGCAGGGAGAATACCAAGAGTGCTGATTTACGGAACATTGTGCGTCGCTGGGGATTGTCTCTACCGAATAGGACCTTTTAGAAGACTGAGGAGTTGGTTGAAGCTTTCTGTACTACCTTTATATGTTTTCAAGAGGGTACAGGCGGAAAAAAGGGGACATAGTTCGATATTACCTCGCTGAAATGGTTCTTCTCTGAGGCTAAAAGTCGAAGTCGCGGACTCCACCTGCAGGTGTTGCAAGTCTCGGCTTGTCTTGTCGGCCTTGGTGAGCAGTGTGGGTATGTAGCCTAGGTGTCTTTTTTTGGTATGTTATCGTTTGAACATGTGCAGTATTCCAAACAAACTCCGAGCCTAAAATATCTTTTTCGGCGCCTGGAGTTTTACAGCAGAAATTGCTAAGAATAAAACACGGCATCGGGGCGACGCCCACTGAGGCAACTAGGTGTCCTCCAGGAGTGTCCTTGCAACTGTTCCCTATTGAATGTGTCGAGCTCGTTTCAGCGACCTCCCTGGATGATCGTTTCTCTGTGCCGTGCCCGTTTGCTTGGTATGATATATATTCTCTCAATTAAACTGTAGGGGATCATCCATCTGGAGAAATTTCGGTGCACACAAAAATCATTTGACAGAAGAGGGAGTAGAGCGTAAGCGATGGTTGTGGAGTCGCTGTGGAGCAAGGGGTTCAACCATCTCTTCGAAAAAACCCGTGACATTCCGATAATTTATTCGTTGAGCGAAGCGATTGGTTTTGGAAAAACTGACTGGTACGCATCAGTTTGCGGAAAGGTATCTAGCAGTCCTATTTAACGTGACCTTATGGTTGTGTGAAAGATGTATGGTGTTTCGCAAGGGTTGTATTTTTACTGGGCTGCAGGCCATCAACTTTGTGACTTGAGTGAATGTATAATAGGCTGGATCCTCTTGTGGGTCGGGGAATGTTCTGGGATAGAATTTCCTTGGTAGGGAGGACTGCTGAGGAACGTGAAACCTCAGTTGTTGTTTTTTTTTAGAGAAGGGACCGAACATACCAGAACAACATATATTCGCCCGAGATAACGCAAAGCAGCAGGATGAACCGAAAGCCCGTACGCCAGTGAGTCGACAAAATCCTTAATAAACAAAAAAGAAGAAAGCCTATGAGCGCGACTGGTGAAACGATTGCACGGATCCTGATTGATAATCCGCCACAAGGGCTCAAGAAGATAGGGAAAGAGGGTATAGACCGTGTACGAGTGCCGGGTGGGTCCTTCCGCATTGTGCGTCATGATTTCCTTGCCTCGGGCTAAGTGCACTTTTCTTTTTAGCAGAGAGAGGCATGGCCAAAAAACATAAAAGCTTTCCGAGTCAGAGTCGGGGATGTCCGAGGCGTGGGTATGCCCTATGTCAGCGGAACCTGAGCCCCATTACTGACTTCCAAAGCATCTTCCCTTCACTTTGCCAGAGGGGGGGGATAAAGCGCAGTTGGAGTTGGCCAAGACGTGCTCCCCCAGTTCACCGATCAAACGCATTTAGCCGAAAACTCGACGTGTTCCGAATCTCGGGTCGAATCCAATAGTGCACTCTGGACTTCGTGCGCGATCGGGGGGGCAACGAGGCGTTTTTGGAGAATGTAAGCAAGGAACTGACGAGACGGGTCCACCGAAAACTACCGGAAAGGAGAAAGGAGGGACAGAATCAAGGTTTAGTTGCTCTGAGAGTAAATTAATAGCTTGGTCATGAAGGTGGTAGGGGACTACAAGCACACAGAATTGCTGGTATATGGATAACATTAGATGAACATCGCCCCAGAAGTCTTTCGGTATCATGTAGCCGTTCTGGTGTGATCGGGTTTGTATGGGTTGGTCATCTTTCGGGTGAGCCGTACTACGGATCTCTGAGAGAGGATATCCTGACAAACATCTGTCCAAAATGTTTTTGACTCTTTGATCGGAACGGCACATTCAGTCTGACATCGCAGGGTAACTGTCAGATTACCATTGGTAATACCTTACAGCCCACCCACATAACCAATGGCAATTCTTGCGACGGCCGTTGATTCTCTGGACCGCGGCTTTAATGGCATGCCGCGTGTTCTGGAATTCTCAGATTCGACACCTGTGACATCCCCTGTCCAATCCTACACCTTTCCCAGTTGAGTTTGTAAGTCAAGGTGGTCTTATTGGTCTGATATTGAACGCTTGGCTAGGCCTGGCTGGAGCACACCGGCCGTCTGATGGGTTGATATACTATCGCTGCGCTCGTATGACACAAAAGACCCGAGGATTTGGGGCCGATAAGAGCGCTGTTAATCAATATTCTGACGAAGAATCTCCCCCTGAGTCCCTGACTCGTCCCGAGATCCCGATTATCAAGCCATTGTGGATTCTCTTGTCCCATCTCTTTATGATGATAGAAATCCATACAACATACCATTTACCTCATGTCTGCCCCCATCCTCAACGCAGATACCTATCTCAACCATCTTCCTCCCACACAGGCAGCGCAGTACGAGGTTGCTAGAGACTTGCACCTTGCTGTTCTTGGGGTAGGATAAAGTTCATGTTATGATTTGAAATTACTCGAGCTCATTCATTAACACCAAGGCTACGATCTGGGATATTCCTGCTCTACATCCCGGAAGATATTCGCATCGTGAGGCAAGGGGTCAGTTTTGTAACCGCAAGCTTTGTATTTTCCAGGTAAATGAGGAGTTTTTTTTTTTTGTCTGTTCGACTGCCACCACATCTGAACTTGGATCTGTTGCAGAATATTTTCCCTCACCTATGTTCTTCTCACTGTCCTGGAGAAAGGTCTGTCCCCCCTACGCCTTTCGAATCAACTCGAAAAAGCTCCTGGTTCTAATCGAACTGAACAGTTCGGCCGATAAAAGACTGCGAAGCTCTCGAATTGAGCAACGGCTGCGTTTGTGTCCTTGCTATGGCGTGTTCTTCGTTCCTGTTCCTACGCCGGGTCCAAGCAGTTTACGTTGGAAATCGTTACGTCTATTGGTGCTTTACTTTTTTGTGGCTGGCTGCTTGTGGACTGGTAGTAACGGTCCCCTTCGGAGCCCATGCCTCTCATATCCCAGGAACCTGACCATTGCATTGTATCCGAAGTCAAGTCCTACGTATCGCTTAGTGCCGTCATGCCCACCATCTTTGACACTCTTGTATTCCTGGCGATCTCGTGGAAGGTGGCATCGGCTCATAATGCTCAGGGGGAAAGGATTTGCTGGAGAGCAATCCTGTCGGGACGGGACTTGCCTCGACTATCTCGGGCACTATTACAGGGGGGGCAAGAGTATTATATGCAAGTAGTCCCTTTCCTTGTCCGCCTTCCCCCCTACTTCCTCTGACAGTTACTTCCTTTCTCTAACAGGATCACGATCGGATTTAACATTCTTGTAGCGATTTTTCTCTACGCCCCAGCCATTCCTACGATATACAAAGCCATGTTCGCGGTCGTCTCAGTCCCCTTGACAGCGTCAATGGCATCCCGTGTGTTCCGAAATCTCAAGAAGCTCGATTTGACGCTTCTGGACACAATTGCGATATCTGCTCCCACCTTTGCTCATTTCGAGGGGTTGAGCCAGAAATCTTCAACGGATAGGACAATGTTGCCAGGAAGTCCAGGGTCACAGGTCTGAGATTTATAAATATGGGTGTGTACTCTAGGAGCAGAACACTCTTTACTCACGGAGTACTCAGTACTGTAATATTAATACTATACGTAATTCCTTGCATTTAACCTTGCATTATGGCTAGATTACGTAATAATGATGTTATCTTGGAGATCGCCGGGTTAACAAATCAAGGTGTCTAAGGGCGTCATCTCTCTCGTAGCAGCGATCTGCTCGCATCCTTATCACCCCTCTTCACAGATTCCATGTCCTGGCAAGGTCTATCAGTGGAATCACACCTCAAAGTCAAATATTTGGGCTGACTGCTAAACCACACAGAATACGTCGACACCAACCTCGTTGGCTCCGGCAAGATTACTAGAGCCGCCATTCTCGGCCTAGCGGGAGGTATTTGGGCAGCTACTGCAGATTACAAGGTGCGCTTTTTTTTAAAAAAAAAAAAATCACAAGGTTCTGTCGTGCGATTGGCTTTCGAAATCTTCGGTTTTATAGCCTACGCCCAAGGAGCAGGGCGACCTCGTGGAAGGCTTTAAAGACCTGGGGCAGTTCCCGGCCAAGGGTATTCACATCAGAGGGCAAAAGTTCTTTTGTATCCAGGCGACAGAACGTAGTGTCTATGGAAAGAAGCAGGCATGTTTCTTCAAAAAAGTTGTGGATTCTCCTTTTTTTTTCGCTGATAAAAATTCGCAACTCTCTAGGCGGATGGGATCATTTTAGTAAAGACGAAGCAAGCGATTTTGGTTGCCGAGTACGATGCGCCATTGCAGGCCGGCGAGGCGACACCTGTCGTCGAGAGCCTCGCTGACTATCTAATCGGCCTTGGATATTAAACGAGTCGGTTCGTTTTTTCTTTTTTTTTTTGGGAAGCTCTGGATATATATCTAATTGCGTAGTTCTCTCATGTTAAGATCGCGATGTAGACTGCCAGCGTGTGTACAATGAATGTATAATTGACTGTCGTTGGAATTGAAAGTGCAGGGCTCCTGGGCTTTGGTGCTCACGTGACGGGGGATTTGACGTCATCTCCCGTACAATATACCAGGTCTCTGGCTGCCACAACCTTAGTAGGTGCGCTCACATTTACTGCATCATAAAAATTGGGATACACGGTGGTGGGTTGGAACGTGACAAGTGTAAAAAAAAATTGAGAACAGCTGAGAGCAATCATTGAATATTCATGAACTACTACACGACACGTCAGTTGGAATACCACCTGGAAGATCATTTTCTGTAAAGTAGATAGAACCCCCCCTCAATCAGGGGTATTATCTGGGAGGTCGCCTAGTTACTGCAACCACATCACATCTTACCATGTCTTTTCGCAAATCATATCCTGGCAAGGTATATCAGTGGTAATCACAGCGCCAAACCTCGCTGGTTGTTTACCACAGGATGCGTTGGCTCCAACAATCTCCTTGGCTCCGGGAAGGTTTGCCAGAGCATCTTTTGCAGGTTTATAATGTGCCTTCCGAACCAAGGCACTATGTGTGCTGGTTTTTGAAATAATTGAATCTGAGGATCAAAAGGCGATCGTGGATGGCTTGGGCAACATAGATGCGGTCAAGTCCCAAGGTATTCACGTCAGGGGTCGGATTGGATCACATAATAAAACATGCATGTCTTCAAGAGCTGTGGGTTTGCAATCCTTTTTTTTTTCCCACAAGGTTCGCACTCTCTAGGGCGATGGGAACCGATCTTGGTTGCCGAATACGATGCAGTACATGCAGCCCGAACAGGCGGGGCTTCCCGTCGATCTCCTCGTCTACAAGTTCGTTTTGGGGGAAACTCTGGAGATATATCTAGTCGTATTATTCTCACATTAAGATCGCAATACGGACTGCCAGCGTGTACAATGATGTACGATTAATTGTCGTTGGAAGGGAGAAAGTCTTTTGTTATCTCTCCATCGTTCACGTCATAGGACCCTCACAAAGTTGTTGTTGCAAAACAAACACCGTTGCACCGCTTCAAGTAGCTCTTCAACAACCCACCCGCGAGCCGGAAGTGGCAGCCAGTTCGCTTGTTCTGGCGATGATCGTGAGGAGAGCGGCAGAAAAGCCTTTCGGCTACACCCTATACACGTGCGCGTGTGGACTGTTGATAGGATGAACGTAGTAATTGAACATCGGGCTGTGATCCAGGAACTTGAGTGAGGTCTTCGAGGATCAAGAAACGCACGACTTACTCCAAGTATGCCCATTGGTGCACACAGCAGTTGTTATATCCTGCAACGGTATTATGATGCCGCAGGCGGGGCAGTGTTCATCCACCGGATGAGACTCGGACGCCGCAACAGGTATGGTTGATTGGACGAGGGCAAACAAAGCCTGTGCTTCAGCTGAGAGATCGAGTGGCGAACCAGGTAGGAGAGACTGTATAACCGCCCTTGAAACAAAGGTAACGTCATTCGCTAGCCAAAATCCAAGGCCTTAGTATATCTTCCATGCAGCAGGAGGGAGTAAACCCACGTTGCAGCACGCTAGCAGCTGCTCGCAAATGTCTGATAATCGTACGCAGTGATCTGCGTGAGATCGTATTCAACAAGCCTTGTGCGACTAAACCACAATCGCGTCGCTTCTCCTCCGTATTCGACAGTCCCTGTCTCACGCGCTCAGCAGATTTCGAGTGTTCTATGGTTATGCACTCACCCATGTGAAATCGGCCAAGGAGAGTCGCATACGCAACGATACAAGAGCATCATATCCGAAAAGATGCCGGGACAAACTCTTCCTGAACTTTCTCCTGACCTCTGCCGAGAGCGGAGCAGTGCAAGGGAAAACATTGATCGATAGTGAATGATCCTCAGGCTGAATCTGAAGAACTTGCAAGATACGAGGGTGTAGCTGGTTGAGTTTCGACTCGTCTCTTAGATGGAACAGGTACGGTCGGAGTAGATCCAAAGGACCATGTCCTGAGGCTGACAGGCATAAACCACTGGTAGCGCTTATAGATGAGTGTGCTTACCGGCATTTACTGAAGTTAGGAGGAGGGCAAGGCGCTTCAATAGGAGGTCATCTACATCCCCTTCGTCTTCCCACAACTGAGCGACGATCAGCGTGCTATTATGCTTGGCTTCATGTCTGTAGCTGAAGTCTGACGGACGTGCTACTCTAGGCCAGGGTCAATAATGGACGTCAAGGTCGGGCTCCCAACTTACTCCTGTGCCCAAATCATAGTGGACGAGCTATCAAACATCGTAGCACCAGTGATGCGATTGGCGTCCATGACATCAGCATCTCCGTTATTGGTCTTCACAAATATTGACCTGGCAACTTTGGAAAGCTGCTGAGAGGTCATGCTGGTCTCTGACCAAGATGGATCAGTGGAGAAGTCATGAACGACATGGAAGGAGCCATCAAAGAGCGTGACAATGAGGACATCTTTGTTGGGAACATAGTTAAGACCGGTCATAGGGGTCAGCGCTGACGACGATCTGTGAATCCTCTGGGTCCTTCAGGTTAAGCGACCTAAGTCCACACCAGCCAGGAGCCTGGGATTGCGCAGACCAGAACCACAGCTTCCCAGGTTTACTAAAAACAAGCACAGGCTAAAATCCCCGGTTTTTTTTTAGAAAAATACCAGGCCACGAAATGTCTTCTCAGGACTCACGTTATGTGCAGGAGGCAAGATCCAACACATTGAGCCTATGCTTGCCTTATCCGCCTCATAAAACAATCCGAGGTCCTGGGTCGCGGTCTCGATTGAGTATTCTAAACAAAACAGCGAAGAGTCCGCCTCCTGGACGAGGGCCTGCGTTATCCGTACCAGACCCACAGACCCTGTTGCTGTTCCATATGCCAGAGTACCGGACACTGGGAAAAATATGGGACCTAAGATGAAATTGGGAGAAGCTCCGACCCACCTGTCCCTGGCTCAACACAAGTCCAAGCAGAAAACGCCAAGTTGGTAATCCATTGGTCGCCGAGCGATATATCATGAACAAGCTCGAGTGAATCTGGAGAATATCTTGGACGACATTGAGCAAGACGTCGGTAAAAAGTACAACATCCTGGCCAACCTTAGAATAAGAAGACCTCCTGCACGGTTTCCACATAGCAGTAAGGAACCATTGTGACCAAGTACCGGTGTGGTCCTAAAATCGGCCGCGGGGGTCCAACAGATGCCTTGATTTGATGAAGACGGTTGAGTCTAGACATAGCTAGAGAACATACAGACGGTCTGAGCTTTCAACACCCGTGCCAGATGGTCTCCTTCGAGGGATGATATTTGGAACTTTTCGATTAGGTAGGGAGTGACATCGAAAACCCTGACCCATTCTCCCTTGAGAGGATTCCGGGTCGCTGTCCAAAGTGCGAGGTCCATGTTTGAGCTCAGCGTTGCAACAATGCACCTACCACCACAAACCTTGAGCTTACAAACTGATAATTCACGGATCAATCCTTACCCTGAATTACTTGATAAATTGGAAGGAGACATAGCGACAGCCCACAGCGTCAGATCCATGGAACCTAGGGAAACTGCACCCCAGTCTACGCTTCAAGAATGTGAGGAAAGCATCGAATATACAGGTAAGTACATGCCTTGAGAATGCTCCGGCCATTTAAAGGCTTCACCCGAGTCAAACTGGACTATTGTCCTAAACCACCCGACCGCCCGCTGTTCTGTCCCAATCTTGTCCGGCAACCCCTTGATGGCAGAGGACTTGTCATGAGTTATGCCGTAGTCGGGGGTCTAGTTCACGAGGTATGGTTCTGAGGCCACTCGCAAGAGCAATGATCATACCATGATATATGCGACATTTTTTGTGATAAAACACAGTTGGCCTTCAGCAGACCATTGCAGGCACGTAGAAGATGGGTGAGAAGTGACTGTCGGGAACTTGAGGGTCGTGTGAATCGGCAATGTGGCCATTTGTGTTGCGACAGCACGTATACGAGATTGCAGATAGCAGAACGTACAAGATTGGGCTCTACCAGTCACATGATCCTATTTTATTTATATCGGAGATTCGGAGCCTGCCTTTCTCGGTCCAGCCAACTTGAACTATCAAAAACCCTTGCTGTCTGGGTCTCGATCCACAGTGGAGGTCGCCATGCTCAAGTCGAGTTTGGAATTATGGCCCGAGGTTCGCGATTCACTGTAGCAATTCAGAGCTTCTAATCAACTTGGCAGCCTTTTCCGAACGAGGCCGAATTACGGCTTCGAAGGGCAGCGGGTAGCTGCCAGTTGGCGCTCATCAGCTGAAGAAATATGTCAAGAGCAGGGACAATACGCACGACAGCAGGCCTCCAGTACAATCAGCTTGTATGTCTACCGGCTTGCCGTCCTTGTTAAGCGCAGGTGTAATGTCAAAGACAGCCAGGACAGATGCAATGGTGATGAATAAAGAGTTATCACTCATGTATCTTCCAGGACAAATCCGACGCCCAAATCCAAATGTAGCGACCGATGGATCAGGTATTTCCGGGCCCCCTACATCCTTTAAGTATCGTTCGGGTATGTAATTCATGGGGTCCTCGAATACTTCTGGATCATGGAGAATTGACCTGGAGCCGGATTTCGGGGATTCGTCTAGGGAAGGCAATTTCAGGACGTACCAAGAATTCCCTATCACTATTGTTCCCCTAGGGATGAAATATCCATCATATTCGTCGTCTTCACTAGTGGAATGAGGAAGTGCTACAAAAAAACAGGTGTCAGGATCTTCGATAGTGTCATGAGGAATTTTCGTAGTACCCAACGGTAAAACGAGCTGCCAGCGGTTGGATTCCTTCACCATTGCATTGATATAGGGAAGGGATGCGCGATCATTGAATTCCGGCAGACGGTCCTTACCAACAACTTCGTCCAGCTCCGCCTGGGCCTTTCTTTGAACCTCGGGGTATAAGCACATTGCCAAAAAGAAGGAATGGAGAGTCGAGATGGTCTGTGATGAACGATGTTCATGAAATCCGGGGTTATATACACTAACAAACTAAATCTCACAGTATCGGCTCCCGCTGGAACAAAAACTTCAGTCTAGGAACAACCGGGAAAAATCCGGCAGCTCCCACCTACGTACGCGACCGCTGCCACATCTCTTGCAATGACTTCCTCTTCTACTCGACGCGGATCACCCTCGTCTGGTAAACCATTTAGTAAAGTTGCGGCCATGCTTGGTGTCGCAGCCCCCTCGCTCTAAAGCAGTTTGTCAAGTTTTACGCCAGGCTCTTAGTCCCAATACCATACCAGCTTCTCTTTAACGAACTCGAAGGGCTTCGTATACACCATTTGATTCAGATCTTCAGACAACTTGGCTTTCCTCTTCCACCCAGCGCCCGGGAACCAACTTGGTACGTATTTCAGAACCGGAATTGTATCAACCAGGTATCTCCCAGGTACGCTCGCCTCGGCAAAGTCTCTCAAGACTTCCTGAGCACGATAAATATAGGGGTCATTCGTCCGTTGCACGGGTATTCCATAGGACACGTCCATGATTATTGCAGCAAATAGACTACAGAGATCTCATCAGGTTTATAGTCAAGTCAAGTGTGTAAATTTCCTGGCATACTGGTGTGCATGATGCAAAAACTCCTGGGGAGACTCGAGCAGTCGGCACAAAAATGTCCGGGCTTCCCTGGTCTGGATATCCCCGTATTTGTGTATCTGATTTGCGTTAAAATGTTGGTGAAAGGCACGGCGATGACGGCGCCACCAGTTCCCATAAGGGATCATTGCGATTACATAGCCCCAACCCATTCTAAAGTATGTACAACGTATGAGTTGCTGCATAATAGAATAGAATCCAGTTACTCAACAATTCGACTAGCATAGGGAAGCGGGGGCGATCGGAGTAGATGCTTGACCGCTTTTCGAAGAGGTCCGTAGTTCTGCGAAGGGACCCGAGGACAAGGAATGGCTGACCCAGGGCTTCGAAATAGACCATATCACCTAGCGTTATGATGTAGTTGGCGATATTCATTACTACATCTTCTGCGGGAAAACCACATACCATATTTCTTAAACCACTTATCGTAACCTAGCCAAGCTTTCTCCGCGGGCATTTCCAACAAACTCCCTATAATAGGATATCCTTTAGGTCCGGGTGGGTAAGGTAAATTTACCCTCCGTCCGCCGTAGCGACCATAGTAAAGGCACCAGAGAAGAGCCATGCCCACCGAGAGATAAAGATATGGTTGAGAGTCTGATCCTAAAGCCATTGTCATAGTGGGGGAGAGTTGCTGAACTCGCCGAGGAAGACAAATCGTGTTCCCCTGTTTGTTATATGAGGCACCCAGAATTGGTACCAATGCTCTGATTATGGGGCCTATGATGCAAGCAAATGCCCGGCCGTCCTTCCGATATACCTGCGGGGGAAAAAGACGGCTTTCGTGCAGCTCTGGATTATGTACTACAAAACCATGTGACGCGAGAAACTCATACAATACGTTTAAATATAGCCATCGCCATCGAGCTGATCGCCACCTCTCCAGCGCAAGAGCACCACTGCTTGATAAGAATCAGATTCAATTCCCGTCCTTTTTGTTTCAATAAACAGTTATAATAGTAGATGAGAATCAGGGTCGAAAAGGCGGTACAAATTTGCTTAAGCCATTTGTTATTGCTACGAAATTCTGTGCAGATGCAAAGGGAAGCGTAGGTCACAACACGCGGGCGCATGTGATCGAAGGAAGCAATCGCTTCTATGAGAGACGAACTTCCCTTTTTTTCCTTCGACAGGGTCTACGAAAGCAGTTGGGTGCGGACGCAGTGAGGACATTCGCCCCGGCGTAGGCTTATAACCATCCACTTCTGCCCGTCTAGTAGGCAACCCGTCTCTGCTACAGCGCGACAAGTTCTTGTCAAGACCTACTCTAGCCCCTTATGAGAATATTGCGCACTCCCACGCTCATCTTCATCTCCTTTGCCCCTTTCAGCTCTCACCCAAGGCGTAGCAGTTGGCTTGCATCTTTAAGACTTCCACAGGAGAAAAAATGTATTCACTCCGTCGTTTATTGATAACGTTTGATAATTAGCCAGAACATGTATTCCAAGCGAAAGAGTACTCATGCAACGAAGTGCCGGTGAGCGACTCTCACATCAAGTACTACGACCACCGTCTGTCTATCAGCAAGTCGTGATTCCCAGCAGATACCTATCGATCTCGGGAACAGAGTGAGAAGATTTTGGGCACATGCAGTATTTTCCGCCGGCATTGCGGGAGGCGCTTCAATTAGACCGACGTAGAGTTTCTTGAGCTTGCTCCTTGATGGGAAACTGACAGGGGGCAGTCCTTGTTTGCTTCATCGCCCATTCTGATCACAACTGAGTTACTCAGCTCGAATTGTGAACTTCGCGGAAGCGACTGGTCGCGGGACAGCTCGGTTAGAAAGGCCCCAAATGAGCGCGGAGGGGGATAAGATTCCCGGGTGCAGCGTGCGAAATGCAATCGAAAGGTTAGCATGGCAGTCTGGTGAAGAAACCAAGAATAACCTGGATACAGAGATGAACAGTACTCTAAGTAGGTCTTATGTGCACAACCTGGGCCCCGCACCCCCTGTTGCGGACCAGGATTGGCAAATTAGTTGGTCGGAAATCGGAGGGCATAACCCGAAATGGAGATGGGTACGAGAGAAGCGTCACCAGTGATGTCAACGAAAGGGGGACATGACATCAAGCAAAGCACTCGACTGCCCGGTATTCTGGCAGTAACTTGTTGAAGGAAATACATCTTTGAGTTCTCATTTGATGCCGTCTGCGTGGTCTCTAAATATAACTAATCGCTAGACCCGCGACGGGTCTGTACTAGTCTCGGACTCTCAGTAGGCATGATGCGTCCCGTCACTTCTAAATCAGGAGGGTCTAGGATCTATAGCAAGCTTGTGATAAAAGACACCATCATAGTGGGAGACTATGTAGGATATCAGATTCATATGACACAGAATGAGAAAAAGAGTGAGCTTGGGCCTGCCCCGAGTGAAGGGGATCATAAAGACAAAAGTCAATATGATTGACTAGCACTAGGCTTGAAGCCGGTGCAAAATCACAGGAGGGTGTAATGGGAAACCATGGAACACCAGGGGTTTTTAGTGAGTATGCCTGAAAGGGAGAACCTCACACTCTCGGGACCTAGTCCTGGGGGTTAGCTGGTAATCAGTTTTTGTCCCGACCGAAGGAAAAAAAAAAAAAAAAGAAAAAGAGTGAGCTGTAAGCGCTGAATAAGTCTACAAGGTAAATGGTTGGGATCCACACCAGTGTTGCACCCGGAATCGGGGCAAAGAATGTGCCAGAGACAAACCATCCCGCGGGCCATTAGAAAGCCTGGGAGACCTGTTGCGGGGACGTAGGCATTAGTTTGATTAACTTGAGCTTTCTTTTTCTGGTCGAGGATTTTTTTTTTTTTCCGCCGGCTTTGGATTGAGTACCGATGCTGAGACAAGTTTTTGGGATTTGGAAAAACCCTGTGTCGATTAAGGCTTTCAAAACCGGTGCAATGTGGTATGGATGATGAACTGCCGAGCTATTCGGGAGGTTTTATCTGCCCCGATCTGACAATTTCTCTAAGCAGGCTATCTTTAGGCCTCTCAGATGACCACCCTGTTACAGCTAGTAGACAGACTAGAACCTGCTTGTCTTCTCGGTAGCAGCTTGACTTTTTGAGACCCGGAGCTCATCAAATTGAAAGCCCCCCGTTGAGAGCACCCAGCTCGTTGCTATGCATAGTATTGATCACTTATATCATCGCTTATCCGGGCTGCATTGGGTGATTTTCGAAAGCCGCGACCAACACGAGGATTCTTTCAAATCCCAAAAACTCGTCTCAGCATCGGTATTCAGTCCAAGGACAGCGGAAAATCCTTGACCAGAGGAAGAAAGCTCAAGTTAATCAAACTAATGCCTACGTCCCCGCAGCAGGTCTTTTAGGCTTTCTAATGGATTTGTTTCTGGCACATGCTTTCCCTCAATTCTAGGTGCAGAACCGGTGGAGATCCAACCATTTACCTTGTAGACTTATTCAACGCTTACAGCTCACTCTTTTTCTATCTCGTGTCATATGAATCTAATATCCTACAGTCTCCTAGTATGATGGTCTCTTTTGTCACGAGCTTGCTGTAGACCCTAGATCCTTCTGATTTGGAAGTGATAGGCAAATCCGAGAGGTGGATGCATCGTGCCTGTCGAGAGTCCGAGGCTAGCACAGACCCGTCCAGAGTCCAGTTATATTTAGAAACCACGCAGACGGCATCAAATGAGAACCTTCAACAAGTTACTACCAGAATACTGGGCAGCCGAGTGCTTTGCTTGATGCCATGTCCCCCTTTCTTTGACATCACTGGTGACGCTTCTCTCGTACCCATCTCCATTTCAAGTTATGCCCTCCGATTTCTGACCAACTAATTTGCCAATCCTGGTCCGCAACAAGGGGTGCGGGTCCCAGGTTGCGCCCATGAGGTTTGAGTACTATCCACTTCCATATCTAGGTTATTCTTGGTTTCTCCACCATACTTCCATGCTAACCCATGAATATTTCATTAGGGGTTGTGTGATAGTTACCGACTTCTACGCCCGTGAAGTTCTGAGAGCTGCCTCTGGGTTCTCATTGGCCAGCCTAGCCCAAGAAATCGATATAAAGCTGCTCCAGCTATCGATATTTATCCCCATCTCCGGACAGAGTCATGAGGCCCATCCAAGCTTTCTTTTCCTTGCTCGTCATCTTCTCCATCGCTGCTATAGCCGAGCCAATTCCTGGCGACGCCGCTTCCGATGATGAGGGTAATGGGGGTGCTGCCCCTCAAACGCACGCTTTTCCGCGTGAAGATGAGGGTTGCGTCTTTGGGTGTCCCTGAGTTGGCGGGTCGCCGGTTTACTACGAGTGGGCATGTAAGTGCTTTGCATAAACCGCATTGGAGGTTTACCGATGGACCGGATTGCAACTTCTGGAAATAATTCATTAGATCATGAAATCTATCGTTCGTCTGTGTTCTGAGATATATAAATCGCCCTGGGCTCATCGATTTGGATAGAATTTCCTACTGATAGTATGAAGTAACCGAACGAATGTTTTATCCGCGGTCGTTCTTGTAATTGTAATTGTATTGTGATGAACCCAAATATATGTCGAGCGACACTTATCCTGAGTTCATCCACACTGTAATTATCATGACCCCTCGACACTGAACTGGAGAGCCTGCAAAGTTGATGGAATGTGCTACATCAACGGGGAGGGGGGGCGTGACTTGAAGGATCAACGGGAAGGTATCACAAGGGCAATAAAGGAATAGCCGCGATGTCCGCTACAGTCCAGCCTATTCTTCGACTCTCCTTGCTTATCGGAAATTGATTGAGGTATCGGAGCATTACAAGCAGCCTGCTTACGAACTTTATTGGAGGATCTATTGGATCTGTGTCACTACTGTGCCTTCCGGTGCCTTCCAAACAAAACGTCATCCTGGCATGTTCCTGTAAGCCCGCGGGTACTGGCTTACACCAGGATTTGCATTCAGGGTTTTGGTAGTGCTGGGGAAGCTAGCTATTCAAGCCTTGAATTCCATGAAAGGACCCAGCTTCATTATTACATAGTAATGGCCGGGTCCGATATCAAGGAGACAAAGCTTCTACTAGTATGACCGACATTAAGCTCAGTGGAGCATTTCAACAGTGGACATGCACCTCATGAGAGGTTGTACGGTGCAATCATCAGCTTCTGTTCCACGGACTCTTTGAGCAGAGTCTGTCCTGGGGTCTTCGAGCCTCATTCGGTCTAGACAAAGGAAACTAGTCCTGTCATTCTTCTGCCCCATCCCCCAAAGACCACACTTCAGAAACATGAAGCTTGCTTAGCTTTCTTCCCCTTGCTCCACTGCTGCTATTGTTACCCCAATGCCTGCTTCTAGCTGAAATGGGACCCCGCCCGAGCGAGGGGAGTGTGGCCTAAAGATTACCAGGTGCACGCACAAAGATATCAATGGAATAGCCACAATCATAATTCGCTACGGTCCAGTCTATTTGAAAATGAGGGGTCGGTGCCGTACAACTCGAGTGAAATAAATATCCACAGCTAGCAGTCGGTGATGCGCGCCAATGATCTGTCATAGGTCAAAATCAGCGGAGGGTTTGTTATGTGTTGTAGTCAGCCATGGATACTCGTCAGTCAAATAGGCTGGTCGCCTTGGGACATAGAATCCAGAATCTCAGGAAATCAAGAAGCTCAGGCAGAAGTCATCTGTGGTGACGCCTTGAGACACTTCAGGTATAACAATCCCACATGATGGTGTAACTGGCTCTTGCACCATGTGGAGGATTAGTGACCCCGCAGGGCGGAGTCTCACGCAGACTCGAGCTTCACTTTACACTCTTTCTGCTCTGCTCAGCTATGCCTTGGGACTCCATTAAGCTTAACGATGGTGAGGAACTGGGATATCACCGAGCATTTCAGACATCAAACTGAAGGTGTTTGAAGGGAACTCGATTCCTAGCATTGCGTATGTGCTTGAGTGTCGATATGAAAACTGAAAGCTAATGGTTTTACTGCTGTTTCCCAGCTTTGGTACCTGGAAGTTAGGGAACGGGCAAGGCCCAATTGACCTTGTCGAGCAAGCGATTTCCGTTGGTTTCGGTCACGTAGGTGAGTACCACATATATATAGACCCTATCTCCTAACTACGCTCATACGTCTCTTTACAGATACTGCACAGTCATATAGAAACGAGGAAGAAGCTGGAATAGCTATTCGCGAGAGCGGACTCTCCAGAGAAGACATCTTTATAACTACCAAGTTTTCTGGAATGGATCATTTGGATGTCCAAACATCTATCCAGAATAGTCTGAAGAACGTGCGTTTCTATCAAAGTCTTGAATTTTGTGCAGTACCAAAGGATAATTGTAGCTCGGCGTGTCTTATGTGGATCTGTACCTCATTCACCACCCAGTAGTCGCTGTTCCGGATATACTCACTGTATGGAGGAAATTCGAGGAGATCAAGGAAAAAGGTCTCGCCAAGTAACATCATTCATAATGCCTTCTGCACATTAGGTTAGGTATTGATAATCTTTTAGGAGCATCGGCGTCAGCAACTTCAGCGTTGCTGATTTAAAGATCCTCCTCGCTTCTGCAAAGATCAGGCCAGCAGTGAATCAGGTATCTTGGGGCCGCCCATCGATAAATGCGTTCCGTTATTGAATTGTGTTTAGATTCTGCTCCACCCATACGTTTACGCTGAACAAGCACCCATTCTGGCCTTTTCCAAAAGAGAAGGAATCGCCATTGAGGCGTACAGCTCTCTAATGTAAGCTGACCCACATGCTTTGTCAAAGGATGTGCGATATAAAGTTTCCTCAAGTCCGCTTACTCAACGTCCCGGTGGACCACTCGATATGCCGGTCAATAAAATCGCCAAGCGGAAGAACGTTGCACCCGAGCAAGTCTTGTTGGCCTGGGTGAAAGCCAAGGGCGCCATTGCTGTCACGTATGGCTTGTTGTTCATCTCTCCATCACTCAGCAATGATGTTCATATAAACCAGAATGAGCTCAAAGAAAGATAGGCTAGAGAGGTACCTGGAGGCAGGGGATCTTAGTACGTCTAAACTTCAAAGTGTGGATAAGGGCTGGACTCAAGTCGATTGTTACAGAACTGACAGGGGCTGAAATTGCCGAAATCGAGACTGCTGGGGCGCGAGGCGCCAGGAAGTCGGACGCAAAGGTTGTTCTGCAAAGACTTGCTACAATCACACTGATCTGTGCTACAGTAGGGGCTGTCTATGGTTATTGGTTCACTATGGTGAATGGGGGCTATCAATGTACGAGTATTTGAGAGCCACTTGGTCGTTTACGTGGCCAAGATGAAAATAACGAAGCGAAATGAATACACTAGGGTTTAAACAGTTTCCCATAACAAATCATGCAAGGGTACATTGAGTTGCTTCGCCAGCAACAAGGTGGTATCGTGTGAGATAGCACATTTGAACATTGGAGTGGCATCAATCCTGTCCAACTGTGAAGTCCGAAGCAGGAGGTGCATCGAGGTTAGTTCCACAATCTAGCCACTGCGGTCAATGGAAGAGCAAAATCCCGAGAGATCAACGTACTGTATTGTATACTGCAACTCTGCTGATCTCCATATCTGTATATTCGCCAGGTATGGTGAATTCAGGTGCGGGGGGCCTCGCATCCACATCATTCTCCTCCAGCAGGGCACCGAGAATCGCAATCATGCGATCGACAGGGAATGGACTTGGTCCGAGAAGTTGTTGCGGGATCTGGTTTTCGAACGCAAGAATTGACATGTCTACGAGGCCAGTCTGGAAAATAGGCTAGTCACCTTGCTTGGTCCTTTAGTCTTATTTCGGACCCTCACGGCTCTCCTTCTCCGCTTCTTCTCGTCCAGACCCCGCCCAAACATGCGCAAGTCTGATTTCGCAGGATTCGTGGAGGCAATGTACGCTGCGACGAGGACGAACTTGGACATGCGAGGTAGCGATGAAAGATCGTTGATATCGTGCCGTACGGACTCGGCAAGATTACTGGCAATCGGTAGGTGAGCTTGGCCGATGGGCTGGTTGAGAATGTTATGATCGGGTTCATTGGCGTTTTCCCAGTCAGTTGCATTCATAAGCCGTGGATAAAGCTGACTCAAGGGCATTAGTAATGGTCGGATTAAATAAACGCATAAGGCGAAGGCGAGTTTCTTCGGAAGGTGCGGGGATTTCAGGGTCGGCGGGGTCTGGGGTGTCCACCCTGGTGGCAAACAGGATCGGTTTGACGAAGCCTGGCCACCGGGCCGCTGCGATGTATGCTAGTTCATCAATATCGTGGGTGAAAGGGAAGCAAATGTCGCAGATCATGGTGATAAAATGGGTGTAGAGCTGGTGAAGGGAGGGATCGTAGCAGTGTGAATATTTGGACGAAGTTCCTCTGGTTTCTTCGGAGATTGATAAGAAACGCGAAGATAAGTTGGTGATAATGTCTGATATGGGGGTAAGATTCCTAGGACTTTGGATTGGTTATGTGGCTTACCAGACTTGCTGAGAGGTCTAATGTCGATATAGTAGGGCTCAGGTGAAGCGCCAAGCGTTGGCTTGTTGTCTTGCCACTGAGTTTGTGACAGGAGAATTACCGTGATGTCTAGCTGACTCTGTCTACCAGTGTCAGAGACAAGGAGACTGCGAACGAGTGGGACTACATACCAGCTCATTCAGTCGAGTTAGGGGAATGATTATATCGGGGTCCCTTTCCTTGAGCTTTTGGGCTTGTTCGATGCTAAAAATAAATCGAGTATTCTTCGAAGACCTTTCTGTTTTTCGAGAGTGAAGGTGGCGGAGTCCGTGTAGAAAGCCGTCCCAACTGTCATTCCAGCGCCCGGATGCAGTTTCATTTGCAAAGCCACTTTCCCAGCCGGATTCTTCATCATCGAACAGGGAATTCAAAATCGTGTCGAATAGCAAGCGTTGGGTAAAGCAAGTTACGGCATCGAGGTGGACATGACAAATCTCCAGACCAGTAAGTGCGTCTGGGTTGCGCCGGGTGTCGGATATCGCAGACACGAGAACAGAAGCAGTAGTTCGAGGCGTGATGAAGTCGCAGATGTAGATGAACGGTGGGGGGTATGTTGAGATCAAAGTGGATATTTCCAGGACAAAGTCTTCATAGCCAACGATTGAGGTATTCATTCACGCGTTCTTCGCGTTTCTCCTCGTGTTCGTGGCTGAGCTGTTCACCCTCGCCTGTCAAGGAGCCCTATGTCGCGTTTCGGGAATGGAGTCAGAGGTTTGGGTATCATGAAGGGAGCCCCTTGCAACTGACAATAACTAAACAGAACACTCTTCAGCGGAAACACTGTTGAGCCTTCAGACAAGGTTAAGATCACAGATGGTTGGCAAGGATTATGTGAGTTGAAATAGATATTAGACACTAAAGAGTCCGTTGGAAACCAGGGAAGTGTTTGGTTACGCTCGCCGTTCCAAACACGGTGTTGCTTGTCAATTAAATCTCATCCTCACTTGTTGTCCGCCCCCAGTCGTGCAGCCAGGTGAGAGAAGACTCACTGTTTATCGCTCGTTCTTACTCCGAAACTTATGGTCCTAGTCTGTGAGAACAAACAGTCTGCCAGAGAACTCTCAGGCTGCGATTTCATATCGCTCAGCGTCGGCAACGAAGGCTTGGGTGGCCTCGTTAGCCCGTTACTTTCCTTCTAGGAAAGTCCTGGGAGAAAGCTTGAGTCAACGGTCTATTGACGTGTGAGCCCTCGCGCGACAGGTTCTTTATAGGCGGATTGCTGTCACCCTTCGAAACACTGGACCCATACTCTCCACGAAATGTCAACAAGGTCTTCGACAACTCCGTCCGAGTCATCGACACGTCTTTCGCGTTCGACTACAGTATCATCCCAGAGGCAGTCGCTCGGGCTTGGTGTTCTTAGTCCAACCAAACCTCGTACGTCTTCCACGACCTCATCGCTAGCGAGTGGTAGCGCGACCGTCAGGTCAGGGCTCAAGTTGGTGACTCCAGCCAAGTCGAACAACGCGACTTACAAAACCGCCTCCATCAGCCTCTTCGAACCGCGTCTCATCCTCCATACCCTCTCTCGCCGGCCGTCGTGTTTCAGCATCTGTCCAAAACTTTCCTAGCATGGATCCAGTAGACTCCACCCCTTCACGACCCAACAGGCAAAATCGTACGCCTGTAAAGACAGCAAGCTCGGTGACAGGATCCCTGAGAGTTACCCGATCAACTTCCATGTATTCTCCCAAATTAATCAAACCAACTCTCCGGTCGTCTGAAGCTACATCGGAAATGTCCCCAACTCGGGCGCGAGTCGTTTCAATGACACCACCTCGGAGGACCACAGCCCCAGAGCGCCCGACAACCACGCCGGCTGCCTTGGTAAAATCCCCTTCAGCATCGTCGTTGCTTTTGCCATCCCCCTCGTCTGCCCAAAATTTGACATCGCCTAGTCCCAAGTCCAAGCCGAAGGTTCAAGTAAACCCATCTACCCCTAAAAACACCCCGTCACGAGTGAAGAAGCCTGGTGCATCCTTAGGAAGCACACCCTCAAAAACGCCTAGATCGGCCCAGAAGTCCAACCAAAATTCCATCTTTTCCGGCGCTATTTGAGAGTGGAATCTCGACGGATTCCCACTTTACTGATGATAGTCTTAACAAGGCATTTTCGGTATGGGACGGAGAAGATATGAGCATGGACATGGTGACGGACGTGAATGACAGTGACGTGGACGAGGAGGTGAGCGTCTACCACATGGCTTCAGCCACCCAAACTCAATCCTATAAACCAACAGATGAGCTCGGCATTATCTCAACTTCTTTCCTATGCATACACACAAGATATTGCATTATAAACGGCTTCTGGAACGGGCGCAAGCTTCGGCGGCCGCCCAGCTCCACGCACTACAAGCTGAGGTCCGCATGCTCAGGGATCAAGTTGGTTCAAATGCAAATGGATACGACGTCCGCCACCTCCAACTGAATGCAGATGCCAACGGATTCTGTGTTTGCGGTGGCAAGAAGAAAAAAGGCTTCTGGAGTGGTTACCGAGACGATAATGACGACGACGACGGCGAAGTTAATCTTGCGAAAATTTTGCACGGCGATGGGAAAGGGACCTTTAGCGAGAGAGAAATCAGAAAGGCTTTACGCAGCCTTGGCCGAGAAGAGAGGATGAGGCTGATCGCAATCATTCTTGAATGTGAGTCTTGGATGTAGGCAAGTGCTTTGCTTACGATGCTGTTTAGCATGTCTTCCCGGTGATATTCGCTTGCAAATCCTCCTCTTGGAGAAGTATGCCAAATCCACGTTCGATGTGTTGGGGAGCCTTGCTCCTGACCTCGCATTCCGTATTTTGAAGTACCTGAGCGTGAAAGATTTACTCAAGCTCGAACCTGTGCGCCATTGCCCCACGCATTCGCGGTCCTTTGCTAAAAACATTCCCAGGTCTCTGGGAAGTGGCAGGCGATGGTCCACCATCCAGCAATCTGGAGGTACCACTGCTTGTGTATAACTGCCACAGACCCAATGCCACTCAAGCCCCCTACCACACCAGAAGGCTGGTAAGAATGTTGATGGTTGATTGCTGTTAATTATCTAACCGCTCACAGGGAACCTCTTTATCGCTCACTTTATCATCGGGAGTCTAACTTCCACAACGCGCTCCCTCAGTCCATTCGGTTCCTGAATGGACACACCAATTTCTGCACAACCCTACTCCTACGTGGAAAACGCCTGATTAGTGGAAGTTATGACGAGACTATTCGATTCTGGGATATCGACACCGGAGAAATGAAGAAATGTCTTCAGGTTAAGAAACCAGTTAGTTGTGTCGATTTCCTTGCAGAGGAAGGTGAGATTGGATCACGCTTGAATCCCCATCATTGTATTGATCTACCGACGCAGAGGTTTTCGTCGTTGGATTCCATGATGTTGGGTGAGCAGAGCACCATATACTGACCTATACGTGTTGACATTTGCCTAGTCGAGTACATCTTTTCTCATCCGTTACTTTCACCCCACTACAGCAACTGGCGGGCCATTTGAATGGAATTCGTGCTGTGGCCCTCTCTTCGAAGAACCTTGTTTCAGCAGGGGTTGATAAAGCACTCGTTTGTTGGGACTGGCGTGCTGGGACAAAAATAGTCAGGTTTGGACAACAAACCACTATCAACATAGGGGTGCAAATCATTGCCGGAGATGCTGGAGGTGAAGCGGAAGGAGGGTTTGAGAGGGTTGTCAGTGTTACTATTGATGGTATTGTGAGAGTGTTCTCGATCAGTAAGTACCCCCTTGGGTATATGCAATGATGAAACTTATCTTCGTAACCCGTCAGAGCGCCGGGAGATGATATCTCAGTTCAAACTCTCTGAGCTCGGGGCTGGGGACCCTGTTCTCAATGCCAAGCTTTACAATGTAGGTGCGACATCGAACAATATGTTGCAGTGGTTTGCCGCCAAGGGTACCCAGATGACTGTGAGTAGTGGCCACAGTGTGAAAAGCTATTTGCGCTCAGCCATGTATAGTGTGCCACGAAATCTGTCATCATGCACCTGCAGTGGCAAGAGGGTGAAGAAAAACCAGTTGCGGCAACACAAAACTTATCGGCAAGCACAGCCTCGATATCCTCAAGGGCGCGCAACTCTTCTTCAATTTCAACCCCCCAACGTCGGCCCTCCTTGGTATCACCGTCGCATGCTCCGGCGGCCAATAAGGGAAGGTTGAGTCTGAGTATCAACGGGACTCGCTCGCCTATCACACCTCTCAGCCCATCGCCGAGAACCTTAAGTCCAGCTCCAGGATCTGCTTTGTTCCCTGTTCACTTTGGCCGTGCAGCAATTCTTACCGCTCCACCACAAGCTAGTTGCGGTCGTCGAGACGCCAGATGTAGCTGTCGGAGCTGTTGATCCAAGGAAGAGGAGGGTGGTTACTGCGACGAGATTTAGTTCTCGCGCAGGTGCGGATCGGAGGATGTTCATGTCGACCCACCAAGACAAAGAAATCACTTTGCCAGCGGATCTGAATGCCGGGGATGATGAGCAAGGGGCTGATGAAGAACCACAGGAGGGATTGGGGCTTCGAGATGAGAGCCACTCGTTCAAGGTCGACATTGATACTGATATCACGGCATTGGCGGGAGCGTGGGCCGCCCTAGCCAATATTGATGGGAATGCTGCGAACAGTGTGAAGGGGTTACGCGGCCGGGCACCAGTAAAGTTTCAGGGACTGGCGACGCCGGAAAAGAATCCCATGTCGATGCAGTTGAGTCATGAGGAGGTTGTCGTGGGATGCGCAGATGGGACGATTTAGTGAGTGGTGTTATTGGCGACCCTGAGTCCTTTCGGTGTTGGGTGCTGATTGTTTCATACAGTGTTATGAACTTTGTGGGATATGATTATAGAAAAGAACGAGACGTTGGTATGGATGAATATCTTCCTGAGGGAGATGCAGAAGATTCTGGCGGAAATGAGAGCCCCGACTCTGAATTTGTGTGAACGAGCATTGCTTCCAGTTTGACCTATACATTTAGGACACGGCTATGGTAGGAATTTGTGCGGCATTCACTTATTCTCTATCATTATCGCAATACCACGTCGTAACTTACCGCCTTAGCATGAGCTTAATAGATCCAAATTTGCACTACAAATCACCCGAAGCATAGTCGTCATTCTCAGTGAGGGGGAAAGTGGTTTCAGATTGGCCCGCGTTTCAAGATGACTGAATCCATCAACGTTGGACGTTGGACCTTGACCACGTTCCAATGGCTTGATGACAAGGTAGTTGATCAAGCTGATACATGGCTCACAATGAGTCTTACCGGGTGCGTGCCTGATTGATTCACGTTTCATATTGAGCGCCTGCGTATTGATTTTGCACGAAGGGCTGGATCTTCCAGACATACGCGGCACAGTTTGATAACAAGGAATGAATCTGGCGTATACCCTAACAGAACACCGTTTATCCTGTCTTGGATGGATGACAACCTCAGCATGTCTACCACCGAGAATAGCAACTTGCTTGAGGACGGTTGATTGATATCCCTCTTTGCCGGCACGGCATTGAGTCAGATGGACAAGGGGGCTTAACGGGCATCGAAACACTATCGAAATGGTATCTCTGGGTCAGGTATAAAACGTGGCCGGTTCTGTGGATCGGTCCGCGCCAACTTCTGGAGGCCGTTCTCGGGACGGTACGACTTGATATCTTTGAGCCTACTATGAGCAATCTATGGAAAGGACAGGTCATGGCGTATGTTCAGGGTGCGTGGTGCAGAGAGAGACGAAGGCCGGGTCAGTTCTTAGTGGTCGTACTGACTCTGGATCCTTAGTCGCCGTGTCGACAGTCCTTGTTTATGATCACTGTGAGTGGTACTCTTTTTAGTGACGACTTACAGAAGCTTTATATTTTCATTAGTGACCAGTCTTGATCTGGAGGTGGGTTATGGGTGCTTTTGCTTGGGGACCGTAGCTGAGGTTCTCATTCACGACATTTGTTGTATAGGTCGAATTGATATGGGTCTGTGCGCCTTCGTACCTAGATCGAGTATAATCTCAATTAACTCCTTTCATATGCAGAAACAAAAGATGTCCCTGGTCAAAGTGTTATTCTTGATAGTATGTTTTCTCCTCAACCGATTCTTATCGTGATGCCTTATGTCGTTTAAAGACAAGATATTTAGGAGACCTCGTTCCGATGTGAGCCCCTCCGGACGAAAAGAACGTGTTCAGCGGACTGAACTCGGGACTTATCATTGAATCATAGTTTATCATGCGGTAAGTCTGGTATATGTGTCTCCACATGCCAGACCTTGACTTATTGTCAACCCAGTGTTCTTGTTCAGTGATCTTCCAGTGGAATATGTGAGTTTCCATTCGACCCGTGAACGCGTGCGCATATCGATAGTAATTATAGCAGTAAGGGTGACATTACCCACCCTCATACGGTGTTCTGATCCAAGAACAGATGTGCGAGGCGCCGTTCGATTGTAGGTTTGCTCTACCGCTGAGACGGGGTATCTCTCAGGTCAACCTTCGGGGAATACCCAAGCCATAGCTGGCTTTATAGTATTGTTCTCAATGCAAGGTAAATATCGCGACTTACCCTGAAATGTTGCGTGTACTGATAAAATTTTAGCAATTATGCAATATCGGGTGTCTGCGATGTATAGACATTCGAAGCGAGTCATTGTTTTTCTCATCACAGTATTCATACTGGAGATCGTCGCTAGTGCACTCGCCGCTGTTTTTGGATTTTCTGAGATGTTACGTGTGTACGATATTACCTTGGGTTGGACACTAAATTTCCGAGACTTTTTTCTAGGTCACGAAATTCACTTCGGGCGTTTGCACATATGCTTTGCTGACAATATCCCCGAGTGGTACTTTGTCCTTTGGGTGCCCATGATCGCTTTTGAGAGTCTGCTTCTTGCAATGGCTTTACGGGCTGCCACTATCCATGCTCAAGAGACCGGGATGTTCGAGCTCAGCGTCGTGCAGCCACCACCGCTTTCGTATCTCCTGATGAGAGATAGCATCCTTTTTCCGATGATGTAGGTACTCAGCAAGGTCTTACGCCGATCTTAGCTAATATTTACGGACAGCGCAGTGACGATTTACATTATCAATGCCGTGTTTTGGCGTTTCTCTCATGTGGGTCACTGATGCGTAGACATGACTTTGGCCTGTGCTTACACGGGGATGATTTGAAGTCCTTCTATCAACAAGTCACACTTTCGGTGGCAGAAATGGGTTCCTGCATTCTGGGCTGCCGCCTTATAATCAATCTGCGGGAAGCATATTACCAGCCATTTCAGAGCGAACTGGAGCAATCACGTAGTTTAAGAATAATTTCTGTTGTGCGTGCAGAAGAGAGCGAATGATTCTTTACGTTTTCAAACAATTGGCGTGAGATATGTCAGCATATAACGTGCCTTGTTACGCTTGACCCTTTCTTCTAAATTAGGCAAAGGGGCCGTTGCCCGCACCCAAGCCCACTCTGTGGTTGTTTGGTGCTATGTTTGTTCAAATATGCTGGTTTCATTTACTCGAGATCGATCGCGTCAACCATCCCCGGCGACAGGCTGACAGCATTTATCCCATCTCGACCTTGGACGCCTCAGGCCCTCGGGTGATACGGAAACAAACCCTTAAAACAGCAAGAGGAACCTACACCACTGACGACGGTTACTCAAATCCAAGGCACAGCACCTATGCCAAGCGAGGTCGTCTACCATATCATTTGCATCGTAGTCGAGGTATAAATGAGTCCACTTCGCATGCGTACGTTTTTAGGCTGGACCCCTCATTACCCACCCCCCGAAAGAGCGAATAGGTTCTCTTTACCTCGCAGGAGCGAGTCAGGCAGGCTTTGCAATCGAAGTCATACACAAATCCTGCCGCAGGTGCCAATTGCGAATCTGCGATGATTAGCCTACGTTTCAACAACAAGCCCTCTTCAGTTGCTGAAGACTTATTTGCACCCCCTTCAATGACACAATTCTGTCTCTTCGTTGTTCCGTCTCGGCTCGGCCTTTTTGCCCTTTCACTCGCCCTGCTGCTCTTTGGCACTGGATTCACGGCATTGGGATGGGCGATTAGAAATGAGCTCGGTATGTACCAAGACACTGCCTCGACCCATCACTAGATATTCCGTTCAGATGGACAGGTATTCGAAATGGAACGCCTTGCCCTAATTTTCCATGACTCAGTATATTTTTTACTGGCGGTATTTGCTCTGTTCGGGTAGGTGACTCCCGTGTCCGTCCCGTCTAAGTTGACAAGTTCTGCTTCAGAATCTACGCTGTGATCCAAAAAAGTGTGGTGTATGTATCACTATTCTCATCGGTTTTGCTTGGACAATTTGTCCTCGGTGTTGCCTCTGGGGTCTTTTCCCTTTACCTCCTTTTCCGTGCCTCTTACGAGGGGGATCCAGCCCAACTGGGAATCTACAGAAGGTGTATGGATGCTGTTGCAGCCAATTCAAACAAAATATTTCTCCGTGGCTTGTGTGGAGGACTCATCGCTGGTGAAGGGACTGAGTGTTGGGTTCTATGTCTTCGTATGGCTGATTGAAATCGGTCAGTGTTAGTATGGTGATGCTTTATGCAAGTACTCTACTCTGATAATTGACCGTCTAGCTGCTGTCATCACTTCCAATCAGTATTTATCCCAGTTGCGTGAGGAGACAGGGCAGAAGGAAACACCCAACCCTCCTCCTAGGGAGTCTTTTTACTGTTGGGGACCAGCACAATTGTTTGTGGGACCTTAAGTACATAAATTCTCGGACAAATTCATTAGTTCGCGTGTTGTAACATATGTCGGATGATCCGGGCCGGGGGTGCCCATCATCGAGCGGACTTCGATGGAAAAGCAAACGACACCCATGGTCATCGTTCTAAGGAGTATCCCATGTTACGCACACTTTTGACCCCTTTACGCGCTCGGTTCGATGTCTCGCCTCGCTTGCCACCCCCTGCCTTGCCTGAAACTCAAGCAGATGAGCAGACCCCGGAAGATTTTGCACGCGATGTCCTGGTAGAGTTGATGAGAAATGCGGTGGAGGAGTTGAAGGAGGCTGAGAGTTTCCAGGACAGAATGAGGGTATGCGAATGCTTGTTATTTTGTGGTGGTATCTATCTGACATAGGGCTAGATTCTAGCCGAAATCCACCGGATAATGAGCCAGAATGCGTACACCAAGGACGTCTTCCGAGAAATGGATGGCTTTCTCAGTCTCTATAATGTCTTGTCTACTCTTCGGAATCAAAGACGCAGTGATTCAGTGGACAGCGGTAGCGAGGATGACGAGAAGCTTGAGGCTGTCCGGTTAGTTCTTGTGATATTGTCAGATGCGACATTTGAACACGATGAGAATGCCAAGTTCTACAAGGTACGTTTATCTCGTCCGTCCGTTTTGAGCGCTCCCTGATGTTGCTTCTAGCGAGCAATCGGCTATGGGCCTTTGGACCATGCTCTAAACGATTTGTCGGCGAGACTGGAGACCACCGTTGCGGCATTGGACATGCTGCTGTCTTTCATGGTCCACGATTTCGCTTTAACGACCCTATTCAAGTCTCTGCAAGATGCCCAACTTGATTCTGTCGACGATATAATCTCCCAACACGAGAGGCATCTTTTGTTCATCCATCACCCTGGTGCTCTTCCGCTACTCTGGACCCTTAACCGACGCGTTTGGGCGTGCCCTTCTATTCGCTACGGCTTCTCCAAGGTATTAGAACGCCTTGTGAGCATTGATCATCGCAACTATGCTGCCATGAGCAACGCGGGTCTTATCCTACCCATGTTTGAGCACTTCTGTTCTTCAAAAGGCCACCACGGTGTCCCAGAGAAAGAGCGTTATGTATGGCAGAAGCTATTGAGGCGGCTACTCGAGTTGGGCGCGGAACCAATTCATGCTCGAGCTATCCTCCGGAAGGCAGTTGAAGGGGGAGATACTTTGGACCCGGAGATGTTGGACCTAGTCCGCTATGGGATGAAGTCCCGCTGGTTGGACCATTTTTCCATGGAACCATCTTCTACTCTTGTGGTCACGGATGACGGCGCAAAGGGGTTACCGACTGCTGGCATTACTTTCATGGTGCGCGTCTTTTTGATGCAGTCAGAAAGAAAGGCTTAGTTCCTTTCCTAAGGCGTGGATATGGCTTGCGCGGTTTCCGGATAGGGGGCTTTTCACACTTTTCAGCATTCTGCTTGATTCCAAGACTCACTTAGTACTATGTATCCGACATGACGGGAGATTCGAGATTTCTACATCAACTGGTCGTAAACCCGCTGTGTTCTCCAAGGCTACCTTACGCAAGTCTCGTTGGACGCATCTCGCACTTGTGTACTATCCTAACCGATCGTCTGGTCCCAGCCTTCGTGCGTTCTCATTTCCGAATGGCCTCCTGTGCACCACTCATCGCCTGTAGGGCTCTTTTTGGATGGTGTTGTTCAAGACGGCATAAACTGGTCTTATCCAAAGCCAGATTCTAGGTCTCAGGTCGTGAAATACATCATCGGCAACGCAAAAACGGACGGATCTCCAAGCTGGTGTTTATCTGCCACATACCTCATTGCAACTCCGATGCGTAGGTCGAGAACTGCTCGATGGTGGATTTGCGTTGACTTCTGGACAGCCGATGATCTGATTAGATTCATTCACCATCTTGGGCCGCGATACGTTGGAAATTTTCAAGACTCGTCGTTGATCAAATTCCTTACGTACGAGGCATCAACGTCTCTGAACATGTTCCTGGCCTCTGTTAGCTCGAAAAACCCTTCGCAAGTGGATGCATCTCCTATTCTTAAGGTTGTTCGGCATGGCATGGGGCTGAATGAATCACAAATCATCTTCTCCCTTAATGCAGCAAGTGTCCCCGAAGCTGGCATTCCACAAGATCTACTTTCATTTGGAAGTGTTTCTAGTGTTACTGCTGAGGGAGACATATTTGTGGTCAAGGCGGCATGCTTTGATAGCGCCCTCTGGAGGTTGGGGGGAGCAGCAGTAGCACTGAAGCTGGTACAGCTGGCTAAGGTATATTTTACGTTTCCCTCGATTTTGTCTTTCTCATCGATTGCAGTCTCCACACGAACTTTCACGTACACTAAGCATTTTGACGGATGGACTGAGAAACAGTTGGCAGAACTCGGAGGACATGGAACGGATACGTACGTCATTGGGTTATCAAAGAGCAGCGCACGTTTACGGACAGTTTGGGTAGGAGGTTACGATATTTTGGCTGACATGCTACGCAAGAAGAGTCAGCACATCAATTTGACAGGATTTGAAACACTCTTTGAGTTTTTGGGGATCAATTCGCGAACGCCAGAGTTGGTACCTTTCTTTCTATGTGCTTGGCATTTACCAACACGCTTTAGGCAATCGACAGTGGTCAATCTTGTGGCCTATCGCGCGATAGCCCTCGACTTCGAGCTATGGTCTCGGACCCGAAAGGAGATACAAATTGTCTACTTGGAGCATTTTGCGACGTTGTTTGAGACAAGTCGCTACAAAGCATTCAATATCACTCAGCTGTTTTCTAAGCTCAATCTGGTTCGAAGACTGCTCCTTGTTATCCAAACAGAGTGGTTTTCTGCGGATATGACGAGCCGCTTGATCGAAACGTTGGGCGTCACGTGTCGTATGGACTTCTCTAGGGACGGAGCGATAAAACCTCTCGTATCGTATCTAGCTACCAATCTCCACGAAGGTGAACCAGCTCAATTGCCCAGCATGCTCCTTCGCTGAAAGTATTATGTAGACTTAGTCCCTGGCGGCTCCCCTCGATCTATCTTCTCTAGACTCGATGTCAATAACTCCCGGGAAAAGTGCGAACAAGTTCTTCAGTTATTGGTATCCATCCTCTCCATCAAGCAATATTATAGCAAATTTGTGGCTGCCCTCCCACTCACCCGCATATGCCTGCTTCTTCTTGGTGATAGGCCATCCCCGTCAGTCGCGACACAGATACTCAAGTTGTTGGATATCAGCATTGGGTTCTCTCCATCATTCGTGCGCAAATTCGAGCTCGTCAGCGGATGGAATGTCTTAAAGACGGTGTTACCATCTTCATGGAACACAGAAGTGAACGATGCCGCCTTCAGTTTGTTACTTGGTTGCACTGAAGGTGGTCAGCAGCACGGGGAAGGACAAACAATAAAGTGTCCCCAAATCGTACCTACCATACTCTCTGCATTGCAAACTGGGTTGACTACAGTGGCTTCGTCCGCGCATCTGCCAGACGATTTTAATGCACAATCTATTCAATTGGTGGTTCCGCCCACTCCGGCTGGCGCTGAATCTGATACCCGGCCTACGCCTTCTTCGACAAGCCAGGTGGCCGCTATCGAGGCGCTCACCGAAGAGCTACTTAACCTCCATTCATCCATGGCCCAATTTCGTGTAATTTTCCAATCACAAATCACGACCCAGTTGTTCGTCAACGGGTATAAGAACTTCGTGAACAAGTTGTCCTCAGCGCCGGAGATCAACACAAAAACAACTCGGATTCTAGAGAAACTGACGCACTTTGGGCTCGCACTAGCATTGGACAATTCTGTCGCTGGTTCACAGAAGCGTGAGGTACGTAGCAGCTCGGTGCTACTACCTCTCTATTCATTTGATCCGGTGTACCCAGATATTGGATATCATGCCAAAGGCAGAAGGCATACTAAATCCCAATACCGAGCGAATGACTATCGATCCTAACCTCGTCGCGGATACAAGGAGTGTGCGTCAGCGCATAGCTTCTGCCAGGTTCAGTCTGCAAGTTGGGGAACGAACGATCATCAAGATTGTGACTAGGATTGGGGAATGGAGAAAAACGATACAGGCATCAGAGCGCAAGCGGTTACGAAAATCTATCCTCGATCTGTGAGTTACACGCTTGATGTTGTCATTATCACCTTGTGACCCATTTTCGTTGCTAGTCGCGAGGCACGACGTCAGGTCTCTCAGCTTCAGGAATGGTCCCATCTGCTCACCTCGGAGCGTGGCCTTTGGCCGACCCAGGAAGAGCGCATATGGCGGTTGGATGAGACAGAAGGTCCGCATCGGATAAGGTTCGTAGCGGCACAACTGTGGCCAAGCCTTTATAAGATGTCGTGTTGACCCGTGGATAGGAAAAAGCTCGAGCCAGAGCTTGACAAATTACCGAGCTCACGGGCGGATATTGGTCAATGTGACACCCGAGACGTCCAAACACCCAAGGTTGAGATGGACCAGAACGCAACTGAGATACCCCCCTGGGCAGAGTCATATGAGATCTCATCTACTGAAGTTGATGGTGAGACTTTCCTATCGGTAGTTGTGACTGTGCTCATTGTTCAGAATAGACCCTCATCTTGCCGAGGACATTGTGGATGATAAATTGCGACGCGTGCGACACGAACTCGAGCTTGGAGACGTCATCGAAGCGGTTACCACCATTGCTCGTATTGTGGGCGTTGACTCTTCTCGTAGGCTGGGATTTCCTTGACTTTTAACTGGGGTTTAATCTGTAAACGAACAGCTGGTCTGCTTATCATTGGACGTACGCACCTATATATGTTGGATGGTGTAGTAGAGAATGACGATGGAGAAATCATTGATGCACACGATGCGGCAAGACGCTTGCTCTTCGTTCCTGGAAGTATTGTAGAGTTGGATGGACCCCAACAAGCACGTCGATGGTATGTGAGAGCCTTCAAAGCCTTTATCTAGTCAGCTAATGACCAGCTCATAGGGCCCACAATCAGGATTGCAGCCTGTAGCGAGAAGGCTTTTTTATTTCGTGACGTGGCGTAAGTGTGCCGCTTCGAAGTTATTTTCCGAAACTCTGAGTTCCACTCCTATAGCCTGGAAGTCTATTTTAAAGATAGCCGGTCTCTATTGATGGTATTCCTGGATCGGAAGCGACGCTCAGAAGCCAATCAGCGACTATCGAACATCATTAATCGCAATACCTTCACAGCTTCCATCAACTCCTGGAATTCTCCGTACGCCAGGATTTAGCAGCAGGACTCCTGCGAACAGCATTTCCAGATCGTTGCTAGGCTTCAAACCGGATGATCTAGCAACAGCCACGAGGAAGTGGCAGGCAAGGGAAATTAGTAACGTCCGTCTCCCACCTTCGGCTTTGCTATTGTCAAACTAATAGTGAGCCATGTAGTTCACCTATATCAGCATTCTCAATCAGGTGTCGGGACGTACGCCGAGCGATGCTACGCAGTATCCTGTCTTCCGTGCGACCAACATGATCCCCTCTTTACTCTATTTGACTGATTCTCAATATGTACAGCCTGGGTCCTACAGGACTACACCTCAGAAACACTCGATCTCAACTCGCCATCCTCCTATCGAGAGTTAGTCCCCCCTTTTTCCTAATATACATCAGTATATCTAATGATACTTCAGCCTGACCAAACCTATGGGTGCCTTGACGCCCGCACGCCGAGACGCAGCGAAAACGCGTTACGAGAACCTTGAGAGTGTGGAAGAGAAACCCTTCCATTATGGCACGCACTTTAGCTCTTCTATGATCGTCTGCCATTTCCTGATACGTCTGGCACCTTTTACCAACATGTTCAAAACACTACAAGGAGGGGATTGGGACTTACCTGATAGACTCTTCAGGTGGCTCTCTATGTATGGAAATGCAACTATCTCACTCACTTGCGACGGACATCTAGTGATTTGGCTCGCGCGCATGAATCAGCCGCCCACGATATCCGTGGAGACGTCAGGGAGTTGATACCGGAGTTTTTCACCTGTCCCGAGTGGGTCTCTATCCAAATAACTGCCCGTAGCTAATACAACTGCTGTCATCAGATTTCTTGAGAACTCGGCGAACCATGATTTCGGTATTCAGCAGAGTACGGGCGAGAGGATACATGACGTGAAATTACCACCATGGTCGAAAGGGGACCCCCTATTATTCATCACGTTGCATCGACGAGTTAGTCACGCTCTTTGCTTTGCTGGCATTCTTGTTGACACATCTTTAGGCACTTGAAAACGACTACGTCAGCGAACATTTGCCTGCGTGGATAGATCTCATCTGGGGCTACAAACAGAAGGATCCCGATTCATTGAATGTGTTCCATCCCCTCTCGTACGAAGGGGCAATCAGTAAGCTACCGTGCATGCAGTTTCCCTTAATAATTACACCCAAATTCTCTAGATTTGGATGAAATAACAGACGAGTTGGAGCGGGAAGCGACTGTCGGTATCATCCATAACTGTATGTGAAGCTCCAGCTTTGGGTGCCATTGCCTAACATATCTTTTCAGTCGGCCAGACTCCCAAAAAACTTTTTACGGTCCCCCATCCGCCGAGGTACAACCACGGTTTGTCGACTTTACCTCTTGGGACTTTGCACGGCATAGAGGAGGATTCGCAGCTCCTAGTTCAAGGCTCCCGATGCTTTCGAGGTGAGCCTACGTGATTTATCCTTGTCGTGGGCACCAACAATGACATATACACTTAGATCTGGGTCACTCAACTCCCGTAGCTGAGCTTGTGATCGATCCTCTCAGTGAGAAAGTAACTCCATGCTCTCCAGGCGTTTTAACGGTTCCCATATACTCACATGAACAAATCGAATGGAAACCGGAGAGGAGAGAGATTCGGATAATAGTCGATCACAAGGTAGGTAGATGCATCTCGCGTGCGGAAAGTCCTTACGAACCTTTTTTACCAGGTTGTGCAAGTGATTGAGAATACATATTGCACCTGCGCTACATTTGTGGATTCCGATTGCTTGGTGACGGGATGTAGTGATTACACTGTAAGACAGTGGAAACTTCATCGCGGAGGTAGCAGCGGTTCTGCTAGTTCACTCGGCAACTCCTCTTCAAATACATACAACAAGCTTTCAGTATCACTGTCGCACATCATGCGAATCCACACAGACGAAGTGACCTGCGTTGCAGCCTCGAGGACCTGGTCCATCGTTGTTTCCGGCTCCAAGGATGGGAGCGCAGCAATCTGGGAACTGAATCGTGGTGGGTATGTTCGGTCGATCTGGCATCCTCACAGTATGGAAACAAGTGGAGCTGCAACCGTAAATTTGGTCGCGATAAATGAAAGCACTGTATGTTTTTCATCGACCACATGCACTCCCATCTTTGATGCCCTGTTTACTCTAGGGCTACATAGCCACTTGTTCCAACCTAAATCTACTTCTGCACACCATAAACGGCCGACCCATCGCATCACTTGATTTGACTACGCTCCCGTCGTATTATTCACCCCACGTTCCTTCAATCACGTCGATAGCATTCCACGAGAGAGAATACTCATACATGGGACTTCTCGGTGCCGGTGCACCAGATGGCTCCATTACACTATGGACATGGAGACACGATGATGAAAACTCAAGGGAAGAACAGCGTCCGGGCAAGGCTCGGTGGAGGTTCGTTGAGATCAGACGGATGAAAGCTCGCAATATGAGCAGTGGGCGACCACCTAACATCACCGCTCTGAGGTTCTTAAGGTGAGTCGCGAATTCGTAGTTTTTGGGTCTATGCTCAGGGCGAACTCCAGTGAAAAAATGTATCATGGGGAGGAGAGTGGGAAGGCGTATGTTTGGAATCTCCCGGATCAGGACTAGTACTCTAGTTAAACTCTCCCTCTGCCCGATTATTCTCTCTAATTAATACTACCGGAGAGATGCTCTTCAAGTAACCTCAGAAGCGCCATTCATGTTATTCCCATTCATTGTTTGCAGAATAAATGGCTCTGATTGAGTGGACAGGCTTGTTCTAGATTCGCTCATCGTGCTTGAGGTACAAGACGAGACACCTTGCTCACTTGGCCCAAACTAAGATAAAAAAGCTAGGGAAATTCAGATGGGAAATAAGAGATAGTGGATACATACACGTAATCACTGGTACCACCAATTACTTGACCACATTCATCTTCAGTCAAGTTGCACATGCCTTGGGTGATGATGACGAGAGCTGTTCACAGAAGCATCCTTGCATCCTTGTTTTGTGAGAGAGGAAACGCGCGCTGCCTCATTGTTGTCCCATCCACCCCGACACGTCTCGACTCTCGAGGCATCGTCCTCAACGCTCCCGATGGCACAATATTCCCTTCTTCCTTAGCGTAGCTTTCCTCCGTTATTTCCGTAGATACCCATTGACTTTCCTTCGCGACATATTCCATTCCTAAGGAGGCACTTGACAGTTCAGATTCATAAAACAAGGCAGAGTCACTAAATATGTCATCCTCACAGTCGTTCAAAATCCGAGCGTAGAAAATATGTTGATTATGAGTTCGTCATGTTTGCCAAGCTCGGTGTCAGTCCTGAACACAAGCAAGAGCTAGTCAGAATCGCTCGCCCTCTTGCTGGGAATGGAGAGAACGATATGGGGACACCAAAACACATCCTACAGTACTGAGAGACGGAGCTGAGGTGTTTATGATTGAAGCCTTCGAAAGCCGGCCGGAGGGGCTCGCGTGTTTGTGTTTTGCCATATCCACGGTCGCCGGTTCCTTTCACACCCCACACTCGTATCGAGCACCTCTTACTTGAAGTATGCCTATGTGCTTCAGTTCGAACAGTCCGAACAATACGCAAGGACATGTGTCCCACATAATCAGAACCTATTTTCGTGCTTGGCTCTGGTACCCCCAGTGTATGGCTCTCCTATTACATTTGAATATGGAACTCAAGGCTCTCGTTTGAAGAACACCCATATCAGGCCGCAGAACACCTCCCGGAGTCCTCTTATTCCCCATGAAATATTCCCAGAAAGCCCGGAACACAACCGACCGCTGAGATTTCCTGCCTTCGAAAATTTGGATCACTCACGCTTTTATTGTCTCTCATACCTAACACGGTACGGATGGGCGGGCACGTTATAAGATCTAGATCGCGTATAAAGCTGATGTGAAGCAATCTGGGAACCGAATCGTGGCTCCTTCAATCATATCTATAGCATTCCGTGAGAGAATACCTATAGGAACTCTGGGTGCAGGTGCACCAGACCGCTTCATTACATTATGCGCATGGAAACACGATGATGATGATACAGGGGCAGAAGAGCGTCGAGCGCCAAGGTCGAGCTCAGTGGAGGTTTGTTGGGATCAGACAGATGAAGGCTCGCAATACGAGCAATGGGTGGCCGCCTAGCATCACGGCTCCGAGGTTCTTAGGGTGAGTCGAGAGTTAGTAGTTTTTGAGTCTGTACTTGGGGAAAACTCCAGTGCAAAGCTGTATCATGGAGAGGAGAGTGAAAACTCGTATGTTTGGAATCTCCCAGATCAGGATCCCATCAGAACTCTAATTAAATCCTTGCTCTGACCGATTATTCTCTCTAGTTGATACCACCCGAGGCATGCCGTCAAAGGCTCCACGCTCTTCAAGTGACCTCGGAATCCTAAAGCGCCACCCATGTTATTTCCTGCTCACTGTTTGCATAACAGAAGATGCTGATCGAGATAGTTGTTGGTATACCGTACAATCAACCCTTCCCCTACCCCCGCAACACCGCGTGAACCCTCAATCACAAGTTGGGCTCATGCACGAGCGGTAATCGGGCTCCCCATGAGTACATTAAGTACTCGGGATAAAACCACTACCTAGGAGTGGCTTCAAGCTACTGCTCTAGCGGCTGGACAGTGGCCCTTGTCCCAAGGCTGATCCATTCCACATAGCACTCATTATCCCCACAGTGTTACAACCCCCGCCTAAACACGTCGACTTCTCAGACGTCCTTGATCGTACCAGGATAGGTGCCTACCAGAGTGGCGTGAGATGCGGCACCCTGTGTTTCTCATCCCAAAACATCCACTGCAACGAGGGACATCGATGAAGCCCCACTGCATCGGTTGCTACGTTGAACTAGCCCATTTTCCTTCACACTGGCAGCACGAGATTGAATGCGTGAAGTCGGCTACCTTTGGATGGCCAAGGGTTCAGGTGGGAAAAGAAGCGCTGTCCGCATGTGCAACCTTCCCTGTTACCATAGTAGAACAGCAGCACAGGTGTAAGCTTGGGCTTACTACAGTCCCTCTACGGTACATATATACAATCCGGTAGCAGAACACCTAATGTGTTCTGTTATGTCCCTTTTGGTGTAACGGTTACGGCGGCTGCGTGCCCATCCTTACAACAGGACAGTGTTGCTGTAGATAGGAAGTGTTTGCACGATCCCAGACCCGACAAAAGCTATTTTCGACTGCCGCAAGGCCAGGAAAGAAGGAGCGTTTTGAATGTCGTCACCTCTGTCAGTGTCATGCCGATTCTCAAGTTTGTTATCACTGCTGCCCTTCCTGTCGCGGTGGTGATAACATTCTGATTATCCTGATGATCACTTTAATTCATAGGCCAAAGGGACTGGCCACAAACATCTGGGGTTCTTTTTCCACGCCTCATGAGAAAAAATGTATATGAGTGGCGCAGTGAAAATAAACTAACCAAGCTTGACCCTCCCCACGTCTAGACTGTGTTCTTTGAGCTATGTCTGACATCTGGGACACGATACCCAATCCAGATACATACCTCAATCATCTTCCACCAGACCAAGCAGCTCAATTTGAGGTAGTTAGGAATGTCTATGTTGCGGTTCTCGGCGTAAGTTATGAACTTTTCTATCACGTTGGAAACTTTCCAACCTTACACACAAAACTGCAGGTTGCGATATGGGACGTCCTGGTCTACATCCCTGAGGACATTAAGATCATACGTCGGTGTACTGGAATTCTTACAACTGGGTGCTTTGTATTCTCGCGGTACTGAAGCAAATCTTGTCCGACCTAGCGTGGAGCACTGACTTGAATCCTTGAAGGGTCTTCGCCATCACATACCTTTTACTCTGGGTCGTAGTGGCAAGTAAGTGCTACCTCAATTCTGACCTAAAGCTTTGCTGAATGGCTCCGATTCTGTCCTCACAGCCCATTCCGTGCAAAATTGCAATGCAATCCAGATATCTATCGGCATTCTCTGCCTATTGACAATGTCAACCACTTCTTTCCTATTCCTCCGACGAGTGCAGGCAGTCTACCTCGGTAATCGTTTCATCCACTGGATCTTCGGGTTCCTTTGGGCTGGCACAAGCGTTGTGGTCGCCTTGCTAGCCGTCGGAACCCACTCGCATCACATTCCTGGGACCCAATATTGCATGATCTACGAAGTAGAGAGCTACGTATCTATCACCAACTTCATGCCGGCAGTCTTCGATACACTTGTCTTCTTTGCGATCTCGTATAAGATTGCCTCGACCCACTGCACCTTTGGCGGAAGGCTGGACTGGAATTCCCTCGTCTCGGGAAAGAGCCTGCCTACACTTTCAAGAGCGCTCATTCAAGGGGGCCAACAATATTACGGGTCAGTAATGCTTTCAATATTCTGTTATTATCCACAAATGCTGACAGACTGACGTTTATATAGGATCGCCTTTCTGTTCAACATCTTAAGCGGAGCCTTCGAGTTCACGCCTTCTGTACCTCCACTCTACCGAACACTGTTCACGCTTCCCACTGTGGCTCTGACCACCTCCATGGCCTGTCGTGTCCACCGAAATATGACAAAGGTCTTCCACGATGATGGCATAAGCGATCTGCCGGTCATATCCGATCTGCGTTTCGCTGGTGATAGTCATGCTCCTGAAAAGACTCCAACTCACCACCTTGTCCAAAGTCGACTCGGGGTGATAGGGGTTAAATCCACGAACGACAGAATCGGGGACATCGAGGAATCTCTATTCACAGAGACTAGCAATAGTAGTGGAAGGACGACTCCGCCGAGTTTGTAGGTTTCATCGAGTGTCGCGATTGTCGAGCGGGGTATAGAAAAAGCAAATCTAGACTCTAGAGATTGCTCAACTTTTTGTAGTCTGGATGTTATTCTAATATCTTTATCATGTAGTGTAATAACATAGTTATTTGGAATTTATATTGAAATAGGACAACCGGCCACTCTTTTTCATGACAAATTGCCCTGCGCAATACAGGGATAGGCGCGGTAGATTTGCCACATCCTTCCTTCCGATATTGCGATATCTGGGTGGTCCAAGTTGAATCGTTCCAATCCCGCCACCAGGTTTTCTAGGTTTTCCTGAGTAGCCAGTTCTATTGCAAAAAAATCACATAAGAGTACCATGCAGTCAAGAAACAATGCATTCGCACCATGTAGGACAAAGTATCTGGGCACTTTTTGTTCCTCAGGGTCCGGAGATATCCTTACCCCCGTCTTCAGACTATCAATACATCTGAGTAAACGCGAACGGATCAATCCTTTCGTATGGCTAGCCATCCTGGTGGCAGTCCACATTTTCCTGATTTCCTCAGCTCCTTCCTCATCTCTACTTCCTATCTGATCCACCCCGTGTGTAAAGATCCATTGAGTTGGATTACCCATGGCCAGTCCTGTACTTGTGCTTTCATTACCGTTACCATCCATAGCCGGCTCATTTACACTCTCAAACAAAACCTCGCATGTTCGCCTATCGAGGATATCAAGGCGTTTGACAAGAGCTGCTTCACGAGGGCTACGGTTCTCACGAAGGCGGGTGTATGATGGATCACTAAAGGTGGAGGTATCGTCTATGTCATAGAGCGCAATCCAGCCAGGTGACTTTCCATCATTTTCTGTGAAGCGAGCACCGGTAAGGAAAGCGGGGAGGTGGTTGAGACGAAGAGGTATGTGTTCGTTGTCATACCAATCTGCGTTAACGATACGATCAGATCAAGGGAGGTTTGCAATGATTTGTATGAATGAGTGATGGAGAGATTCAAGCTCACCGTGGAATTCGTCCAACGGAACTTGCCCAGGTTCAGAAATGACCGCAAGGAAACCTTTTGGCATCGAGCAGACGTTCGATAGGTTGGTGGTTTGCAGATAGAGGCAGGTGGATTATGTAACTCGTAGTATCTTAGCGCGTGATCAACGACGAATCGACAGCCGGAGGTCCTTGGTGGAAACATCACTCTGACCTGTAAGCGGTGGTTAACGAATCCTCAGAATCCGAGTTTTGAAAAAGAGAGCTCTGTCCTTTCGCTCCGCCATGGAACTGCCATGACCCATTGGGCAATCCAGGGTAATCCATTGTCAACAGCACCCCCATGGATATCCAGGTGAAAATCCATGATCCTCATGGATGTGTGACCGGGTTTTACCGTAAGAATGTCTCCATTGGGATGATCGACGGTAATTGAACAGTCGATTCCTACAATGTAAACCAGTGTCCCTGACCTCTTTCTGAATAAACACAATAAACACAGTGGAACGCTTCCTCAATTACTGAGAGCAAGCAAGCACTAGATCTTGCACGTTATCGGCTCCGTCTGCTACTTTTATTCGTTAACTTAAAGGAACAATCTTCCTATGATCGTCGACAGTCTCTGGCTTTCTTCCGCTCGAGATACCTCTGCAACCGCAGCACCGCGTCCGTTTTGGACTGGCCTGTTGCTCAGTGTTTAACGACTCTCACGAGATATTTATATACCTTCAGTTCCGCCCGCCCACCCTGTCCCGCCCACGTCTAAAGTCATGTTTCAAATGCCTTTGGTGACGTAGGTGACGTGTCGCCTCCGGTTCTAATATAAGTTGCTGGGGGACATCTGGTCCCTAGATTCCGTACTTTGACAATCGGACTTGCTCTCTACCCAACCATCATCTGAATTAGCTCCGGAGGAGAATTGTAAACAGCTCTGGCTAGAGTGGGAACGGGCACAATTCACCAATCTGAGAGTTTTGCAGGGAAATCCGTACCTTTGAGAAATTATTCATAGTGCCTATGATGGCATAGGTCTATGGCATATGCCAACATCTACACGGGTACAAGGCCCCACGCGGTCAGATCATGCTTCTCGATGATCCCTTCTCGTGATTGGGGGAAGTGGGTGGTTCCTTGTCAAGCAAGATGATATGATGATCCCTTAATTTTACAACTGAATACCAACCTGGAAAGCTAGATAGGTAAAGCGTGGCCACACACGTTAAAAGTTCTGGCGATGCTGCGGGTAGCCCTAAAAATAAACTGGGCAGTTTTTTTATTATGTAGCATGCAGCGGACTGAGGCGCTGTTACATCACTGAAACCAACAAAATTCGTTACGCTCATTGGCGCGTTGATGTTAGCGAGGCCTCAAGCTCGCGACCATTGTTTCGACACTGGTAGGTACAATATGATATGATTGATGGAAGCTTGAAACGACGATCAATAAGAACAGGAAGGTCATTCGCCACTCATATTATGCTCCAATTCATGGCCAGTTTGGCTCTATCTGGACTGCATATTTGCGAGGCATTGAACCGCGCACTGGCATCCGCTTACTGCTCTACTTGGAGGCGGTAACGTTGGTATTTTCTCAAGTTCATCATCATTTGGATATCAATCAATGATAATCACGTTCATGTTCTTTCTGCACATATCTACGAGACTTAATTTATCCGCCCGCGCCCCTCGGCTGACCGTGCGAGTAGTATATAACTTGAAGGACCCGCTTAGCTCATCTCCCCTTCATCAATCATATCGAGCCCGACCTCTATAATGTCTAGTTTCCCGAACCCGGATACCTACCTCAATCATCTCACCCCCGACATGGCTGTCCAATACGAGAATGCTAGAAATGCATACTTGGTCATCCTTGGTGTAAGCATTTAGATCCATAGGATCGTGCATAACTTAACGCTGGCTCTATCCACGGTCAAGGCTACCATTTGGGATATTCTCATCTACATCCCTGACGACGTTGAAATCGTGAGGAAGGGTCCCTCTGGCTTTGTGGTACTTGCTTTCGTTTTCTCAAGGTGGGCTACTAGGACCCAATTTGGAGGGCAGGTGGTAACGGGATGTAAACAGACTCTTTGCACTCGCCTTCGTCTTACTTTCCGTCATCGAAAAGAGTACGTCCCCCTGAGCCAGTCATCTCCCATATTCGCTTGATCGGCTAAGGATGATCTCTATCACCATACAGCACTTCAGGTTCAAAACTGCCTCGCTCTCGAACTGAGCATCGGATGCTCTTGCCTCGTCGCCATGTCATTCTCTCTATTTCTACTCCTGAGACGAGTACAGGCAGTCTACACTGATTCCCGCAGGGTAAAATGGGGGTTCTTTGTCCTTTGGGTTATAACTACGATCATGCTGGTGACGAGGGCCATTAGGTCCCGCACGGAACACATTCCAGGAACCGGATATTGTGTTGATACCTCAGTCAAATCGTACGTGGCGGCAGGTATCGTGACGCCTGGAGTGTTCGACACACTTGTTTTCCTTGCAATTTCCTACAAGATTGCTTCGACGTGTAATGCGAGTGATGTGGGCATCACTTGGCACACGATTGTCTCGGGTAGGGCGTTGCCTCGGTTGTCTCGTGCCGTGTTACAGGGGGGTCAACAATATTATCTGTGAGTGGTCCCTTGAGGGGTTACGTTTTAGGGGAAGGGTTCCAAGCTCATCAGGTGTATAGAATGACTGTTGGCATAAATGTCTTGGTTGCTATCGTCATTGCTCTTCAGCTCATCCCGCAAACTTATCAGATCATGCTGGCATTGGTAGGCGTGCCGCTAACAGCCTCGATGGCGAGTCGTGTGTTCCGAAATATAAGAAGATTCGATTCTGGTGGGCCAGCAACTGGCGAAACTGTGAAGTCTACTACTATTCGGTTCGCTCACCCTGATTCTACGCTTCAGAGGATTACTACTATTCAACCACTTCCTGTTGGGGTGTGGACACCGTCTGAGGGGACGGCTAGTGTGAATAATGCGGTGTCGTTTATCGAGGGGAGGTCCAAGGTTGAGAGTGATTTGGAGTCGAGATAATCGTTCTTTTCTTGTGCCCTTGTTTTATGCTGTTGGATCGCGTATGTGGGAATAAACCCATTCCAATCGAGACATAAATTTTTCGAGTTAGTTTAGACTTTAACTTATCGAATACTTCATATAATCTAGAAAACCTGATGAGCGGAGGGGCTGCGAAATTCTGGTGCCGTACATATCCTTTCGAAAGTGTCGGCTAGATGTCGAGTGTCTTGTGGTTCTGGTTGGTGTGGCATCCTCCTGAGCGTTAGTGTTATGTCACGTTTGCCTGTTATGTCCACCGATATTCCGAGATTTTCCATGCACCCTCATTGCCCGGTTCCTGACGCGCAACCCATGCGGTCAAAGAGTCGCCTGGAAGGGGTATTTGTCCGGTGGAGTTCGACACTCTTTTAGAAGAAGTGGGTCGGACTTTGTCGGTGGGTGGTGTTTCGGCCGATTGGCAGTATGCTGGTTGAAGTAATGGTGAAGAGTGAGGGCGTGGGAAGGAGACCAGTCGCATGGGAGGTGGGAAAGACGATGCACGATGCACGATGGGAATACCGCGCACTTGGATGGTCTAAACGGGAGGCCGACCCTTCCGAAATCAATGCGTAGAAAGTGTGGTTGTGTGGAGGTTTGGCCCAGTGGAGAAGATGTCTTATATAAGCTCACGTCCGAATTGGACAATAAATGCACTTACAGTCGCTGCCAGACGAGAAGCAGCTGAGCACACGACGACCATCGACATTCCCCTTAAATACCTCCCAATTCCTCTCCCTCCTCTCCTTCCCTTCATTCTCCCTCCCTCAACTGCGGACTTAATGGCTCCCTCATCCCAATCTCCACCAATCGCCGGCGCTGTTCCCCCTACACCGGCACCCTCGACCTCCTCGGTCCCTGCTCTGCCAAAGAAGCCCTATCCGTTTTGGCTCGGGGGTGAGTCGCTGCTGAGGATCTCGCCCGAAAGGATTGCCAGGGTCTGACAGCCTTCTTCCTTTAGGTGTTGCAGCAACGATTGCTGCGTCGGTCACACAGTAAGCACACAGTTGGACTCGTAACCTCTCAGACATGTTCCAATCGAGCTCTGTGCCAGTCCACTGGATCTTACAAAAGTAAGATTGCAAGCGTCGGGTGATAGCAGGATGATCGCGAGTTTGAAGAAGACCATCCGAACCGCGGGTAAGTCTTTATCCCTCATCTTCCTCAGGCCGAATCGCTCATCAATTATGGGCATAAACTGTCACTGTGAATCCCCGCCAACCCTCGTCGGTTCCCTGCATCCTACCCGCTCCACTATCGCCTCTCGCCTCATTGCCTGGGCTGTTAACGCTTTTACGGCATACCGCCCTTCTCCTGGGCTCCTGTGCCAACCTCGTGATCCCGTTATATCACAGGGGTTCGTGGGCTCTTTGACGGTATCTCAGGGACATGGCTCCGCCAGATGTCCTATTCGATGTGCCGTTTCTGGGCATATGACGAGAGCAAAAAGATTCTCGGCGCGGGTAAAGACGCACCTGCATGGAAACTCGCGGCTGCTGGCAGTATGGGTACGTGTGACCCTCGCAATTTCGTTGAACCACCTTGTTTGATCCCATGCATCATGCCTCTCGCTAACGACGCGATTTTGATTTTCCATAGCTGGTGGTATTGCTGGTTTCGTCGGCAATCCGGCAGGTAAGGGGATTCTATAATCCTAGCGACGTCAGCCCTCACCAGAATGCTTCTATCGCGCAGAAATTGTCATGGTTCGGTTACAGGGAGATTTCGCGAAGCCTCCCGAGAAGCGATTCAACTATAAACATTGTTTTGATGCGCTCTTCAGAGTGAGTATTCTTCGCTTTCCCATCGCTTCATTGCGAGGGGACTGGTATGGTTTCTCGCGCATTAGCGCCGTCATTGCATCGGCTCAACCTGCACAATTCAACATGTGACGTATTGTGGGGTAATCAATTGTCATCATCTGTGCCCTCTGCAACAATCCTCATCTTATCTTATCACCTAATGTTGATCTGCTGATAGATGATCCGCGAGGAAGGTACCTCTTCCCTTGCTCGTGGCATTGGCCCAAACGTGTTCCGTGCTATTCTCATGAATGCATCTCAACTTGCATCGTACGACTTTGCCAAGGCTGAGCTGTTGAAGACCAAATATTTCGGGGACAACATGATGTGTCACTTCACTGCTTCTTTTGTCGCTGTGAGCATACGCATATCCGATGCCGCCTGAAAATGGTGTCCTCATACAAAACACTTTACTAGGGAACTGTCGCAACCACTGTGTGCTCACCCGCAGACGTACTCAAGGTACCCCCGCCCCTCACATTTTCAAGCCTGGATAAACTGACGCTCGGTTTGCAGAGTCGGATCATGAACGCATCAGGACCCGGATCTAATTCTACTCTCGCTGTTATCCGTCAGTCGATGAAAGTAGATGGACCCATGTTCATGTTCAAGGGATGGGTTCCGGCGTGGACTCGTTTACAACCAACAACGATCTTGATCTTCATGACGCTGGAACAACTGAAGAATGGTGTGGATTGGACCAGGAAGAAGGGATTTGATTTTTTGTAAGCGGCGGATGTGAGACGAGAGGATGAAGGTGGAAAGGGAGGCCAGGCATGAGGTAGCGAGGACAGCTCTGTTGACTGGAATTTGATATTCAGTGTTCAGGACTCGTGCATCACATCACACTCGGACTGGACTGTGGACTCGGCATTCGCACCATAAATCCTTGGTGACCCATGACGACTATATATTCACCCATTGATTTATGAACCTTCCATTCCATATCATTTGTCTTATCTCATCATCTTGCGTCCTCGGTGGTGTTGCCCGTTGTTCGTCACTTGCTTGTGCTTCTGCGATGTCTTGTCACCTACCTTTATGACCTTGTTTCCCGTTTTGCCTTGGCGTAATCCTACGTGGTGGTCGTGGCGTGATGGGAAGGAGGTGTATATATGTTGATTGTACGGATGCGCTGTAATACTAGATTGCTCTGTAAATGATGACCAAACTTGACCTGGGGCCGAATGTAGAAAGGAGGGCAAGAGCGGTCGGATGGATGTGGTGCTAGGCTATAAAGTGGCAGAGGCAATGTTCTCGGGGGCGCGGGTACAAAAAAGCCCTGTTCTGACCAGCGAGGGAGCTGTTGGTTGAGCATGACGGAGGCCATGCAGCAAGCGTTTTGGGTTGCTTCTCAGTCAACTCGCTCCGTGAGGGCCATAAATGCCTAGAAGAACGAGAACAATTCACCTGCACCTTCAGGTATTGCTGTAACGATGGGCTGCGCCGATGTCGCAGAATAAGCACTTCAATATTCAAGCATCATAGGTACTTCAATTACTTTCCGATCAGTGAGAAAACTCAGTCCTGATCGGTGTGAGTCCAAAATGGCATTTTTATGCTTCAGAACATTTACGAGCGATAGCTTTCGATGATTTAAACTTGGGGTGATGCATTCGATTTAAATCTCTCAGTAAACTTCCGCTGTGGTCCACGCTGAGAGCTTGAGCAGGTTTCACGTCTCTGAGATGTGGTTATCCTGGAGATGGGGAAGATATCTATAGCGGCTCCGTTTTTTGTGATGCTTTCATTCACCTAGACTCAATGAGGCTTCAAGCTTCAAGACCGCAGACAAGGTGCTCTTGTTCAAAGAGTCCGTGGAGTAGAAGGCGATGGGCGTAGAGGTTGGCATCGCCCAACCCCCCATGAGATACATACCCACAGTTAAAAGCGCCACCGAGCTTTATGACAGCTGTAGGAGGTAGGCCTCCTTGATATCGGATTGGACATATCCATACGTGATAATGGTGCTGGGCCTTTCATGAATTCATGGCCGAATAGCCAGTTTCTTAGCTCCTACCAAAGCCCTAACAGGAGAAAGTAAAATTACTTATAATAATCTTATACCTTGGTGAGCATCCAGTTAAAGTAGCGTAGGTTATAGGGGCCGTAGTGCTGACAATGCCTCTGCGCATGCATTGTGTTAATTTCGCGCTCTTCCAGTCCCCTGGTGACTGCTTCTAGCACTCAGGCTGTAATGGCCCCCGCCGCCACCCCCACCCTGGATCCTCCCCTAATAAAATATTTATCTCTTTTTTTGTGTATATCAGCTTCCGGTAGGGGCTGAGCAGATCCGCGCAATGGAGACTATTCGAAGGCCAAAGGGATGTCATTGGTCTTCGAAAAGTTTGCATGGACTACGGGATATTTATGGGTATTTGGAGGATACAGTGAACTTAGTGTTTTTACAGAGCGTGATAGAGTTATGTCGTTGGGGAGCTGTTGTAAACTTTATGATACTTACCTTTCTCCAGGCCATAGACACACTGCCGACAACACGTCTCAGTTTCTAGAAGCCTCCTCTGCAATAGTTTCTTAATATGCTGCCCCTCTGATAACCTCAAACTGAGCACACTTGCTTCACGACAGTCGACCGGATTGTGGAGAGCGGACAACGGCTGCTCGCGTAGCACCCGATATCCCCTCTTCCACTAGTTCAGACGAGGCCGCGGAGACAGCCGCGGTGCTCACGCACTCCGGAAGACACCAAACGCGACGACCAACACGCATGGACACGTCACTACAAGCGATTGGTCGCGTAGGCAAATTTCTTTACCTTTTCTCTCGTTTCTTTCTCTCCTGTCGTAAAAACATATGCTACCGATTTCTATCTGGAGTTTCGTAGCTACGTCTTGTTTTCTTCTCCTCACATCAAACTGCTCTTTTCCCATCCAAAAATCTAACCTCGTAGTATAAAAAATTAGCCAGAAAAATGTAGTACGGGGTAAAAGAATGAATGCATCTCAGCTCATCTACTAGCTATCTGAGGCCTCGCCTCTCTCCCCCTTTTTCTCATCTGTCTCTCACCTCTGTGTCGAAGCTTTGCAGCTGACGGACGCAGCTGCACTCGCTCTTTAACCCCGCTTGCCTCTCTTCAGGATCCCACCAATGGAAGATGTTGGAACGCAGCCTCGGGTATCCCACCCTGAATTTGGAATAACCCTCCTTGCGTCCGCTTTTGTCCCGGGTTTGTGTGCTGGGCTGTTTGGTGTCTACTTTTGCGTGAGTATTTGTACTCCTTCCCCTCTGTTTTCCGTTTCTTATTCCTGGGCTTTGACTGGCAATACGTGATAGGTGTGCATATATTCTTGAATCGATAGTGCGTTCTATCTGCGTTGGTCTGCTAGGCTATACATAATTCCTTCGCCTGTTTATAACCGATTGTTCCTCAGTGTTGTCTTCTGTGCGACGAAGCGTGTTGAATAATGGGGCTGTCCGACCCTGCTCCCTCGCGCTCTTCATGCTCACATAGGAGCCACATGATGGCGTATCGATGCTCATTTTGAGGCCAACATAAATGCCATTGCATGGACACATGGGGGCCAATAAGTGGGCATAGAGAGGTCAACGGGGGACTTTTTAGTCCACCAAATGTCTCAAAAACTACCATTTGGCTATATGGCCCAAACACGGCTGATGGGCGGCCAGATGGAGGACTTGTCATACATGCAGAGTATCACGGACACGATCCCTGACAACCATCGACAGTCCCCCCACTCCTACACCAGCACCGCTGATCTCCTCAGCCACAGTTCTACTGAAGAGGTCCTATCCGGTTGGCTTGGGGTACGGAGTCTTCTCTGAGGTTTGCTGGGGTCTGACAGCTTCTCCTTCAGGCGTTGCTGGGACGATAGCCACGCCAATCATACAGTAAACACGCCAGAGGACTCATGGTCTCTCGCACATGTCCGGGTGGATTCTGTGGGCCAATCCACTGGACATTACGAAAGTTGAATTTTTTAAGTCCCTCGGTCGCACCACAGCGAAGGCAACAAGCATGGCAACCGGACAGACTCGCTGCAATAAAATCTAAATTATACCTGGGTCATCACTGCTCCATTACCCAATGGCCACCGCCTCCACAAGGGCAACCCCTCCTCGCAGACCCCCTTCGGCCTTGCCTATACCAACGACCTCCATTGCCAGGGGTGCGACTGCACGCTCCGCTGTTTCACCCCGTGTGGCCTCTTCTCTCAGCTCTAGTGTTACCCGACGTCCCTCCACCACCGGGATACCTCCACTCAACAATGATACTCGTGAAGCTCTTCTCGCTTCTCTGAAGCAGGAGATGGATCAAAAGGAGCAGGTAATTATTAGTTCTTCAGTCAAGCCTACTTCAACTTACCGCCCCTGCGCCAGCTTTTGATTCAGCTGCAGGACAAGGACCAGGCTAACGCATCTCTGACAAGCAAAGTCGAGAACTTGACTTCCGCTCTACATGCTACGGAAACGCGGCTAAACGACCTTTACACAGAGCAGTCTAGGTCTGAGGCTGAGTTGGCACAGCGTATCGATATTGCGGAGAAGCTCAGAACCCAAGCTCGTGAGTTAGAGAAGGAGAAGCAGGATCTACAGAGGGGATACAATGAACAGGTCGGTTACCGCTTGCTGTGCTCCTTTGCTCAGCTTCATGTCCCCTGAACAGACCACAACATTCGAGGCTGAACGACAAGCCTTCTATGATAATGAACAACACCTCAAATCACGGATACAGTCTATCAGTGACGCTCTCAAGCGGGCAGAAGAGGTGGCCAGACAACTACCTGAGGCAGATTACGAGGAGGTTGAAGTAGTGGAGGCAGAGTCCAAACTAGCCCCCAAATCCCCTGTCGTGGAACAGGATCTTAACGACCCCGAGAACGAATCGGTTGAAATGACCGCACTCAAGCTTGAACTTTCTACATTGTCGACATCCCACTCATCCCTCCAAAGCACCCTGGTTCTCCTCCAATCGCAACTCATGGACCTTAAGCGAGTTAATAACGAGCTTCAGGAAGAAAACGAAAGCTACATGAATCTATTGCGCGAGAAGACCCTCAATGGACAGTTCGATCTGATGAGACAGGTCGGTATCAATAATACGACTAGCGAGGATGGGGACGAAGGCGAAGAGGTTGATGACAACGTTGAGCACACTGGCGTCGGAAGCTTACGTAGCACCAGACGCAGCACTCTTGACAGAGTCGATGAAGAGGGTGAAGGCACTGAAGCCCAAGTCGGAGATGACACCAGCGTCGACGAAGAACTTGAGAAGACCCGCTCCTCTCCGCAGCCCAGTCGACAAGGTGGCAAACGCACTAAGTCAACCCATGAAACACAAGGCGAATCTCTTGCCGATCTGCCCATTAATGGCCCGGGGCTGGACCTCGCCACAGAGCTTGACCGGGCGGAAAACAAAGACATTCTTGAAGGCACTAGTATCGAAGGTCAGGGCATATACAGTGGCGAGGGGCGACGCAGCAAGAAAGTACCAGGTGGTCGCAAAGTTTCCGGTTCCGACAATGGGCACCTTGACCCCACCATCTCTGCGGAAATGGAGACCATGCGTTCTGAGATTAAGTCTCTCAAAGATGCGAACAAAGCGCTGTCCCTTTATGCCTCCAAAATCCTTGATCGTATTATTTCCCAGGAGGGCTTCGAGCATGTGTTGGCTGCTGACTACGACAAGGCGTCCCAAACCCCGTCGGCATCGAGCTTCCAGGCTCCGGCTTCCAAGAAGTCCCCCGCTCTTCCGCCCAAACCTCGACCTCAGTCACTTTTTGCTGGCTGGGGACCATCCACAACTCCTGCCCCCACTATCGATTCTCGTTTTCCATCGCCTAATCCAGTTGCTTCACATTCACCCGCTCGATCAGTTGCACCTAGCATGAAAGCAAATCGTCGATCTCTTTCATTTGATTGGAGAGGCCTTTTCCCTGTTTAACGATACAACCGAAAAGAAACCCGACCCGAACCTCTCGCCATTAACTTTGAAAACCCGGTTCAACAACTCTCTTTCGTGTACTGCGGTAGCACAATCGATTATTTTCGCAGCCCTCCAATCCTACACACGGGACTCAGGGTCTTCCGCTCTTTGTTGGAGTCGCCCGTTTGATGTGCCAATGTCTCGGAATACATTCATCTGAACAAATATTCGGATTTCATCACTTTACAAGTACAACGTTCACTCAACAATTCTCGGTCAAGAGGGCAATTCAGTCCTAATCAATATGAATCTGAGACAATCATATACTTCAGAACATTGACGAACGGTAGATTCGAATGATTTAGCAGGTGCAACCTATTCAGGTCCATCACTAAACTTTCATTGCAACTCACATTACGATACTTACCTCCCTGCTTGCGGTAATCCCCCTTGTTGAGGGGGCAGTAGAAGTTGCAGGCGGAACGGTCAGTGCTGCACTGTCATCGCCATCGTAGCCGGGGTCGCCGGGCATAGGTTTGGCAATAACGGCAGTGGATATAGCGAGCAAAGCAAAAGAAAGCTGAAGCAGGCTTCATGTCTCCGGGATTTCGTGTTCCAGGGACTCTGGGATTGAATATCGCCGATCGGTGGAGGGAGCAGCTTTGTATTCTTTTGTCACCTAAATTGGAAATAGCCCCCAATGAGATGCATACCTGTAGCTGAAAGCTGCATTACACTTTAGGACAGCTGTAGAGGGCCCTCGAGGCCCTCGATATCGGGTTGGCCACACCATATCTGACTGAGCTAGGAGTTGTGGTGATTTCATACTTTGACGAACTAGAATGTAGCCAGTGCACCGCCGGACTCATTATAATTAAAGCAGGAATGTGGGTCACAAACAACAGAAGTGGAGAAGATAGCAAGAAAGCTTCATGCCTCTGAGATATCGTGGTCTGGAACGAACATCGATAGCAGAAGCAGCTTTTTGTTGGATGACAAAGCCCTGGAGCATGTGTGCTCAGAGAGTGTGGAAATTAGCGAGCGTAGAGGTTCGTCACCACCACACAACATCCAAGAGGATACATATCCATGACTAGATAGCTCTACTGGGCTTTCCAACAACAATAGAATATCGGTCTCCTCAATATCGGGGTGATGACTCGACTACATCCAACGGTCCAATAACAGAGTTGCCAGTGGCGTTTGTCCACGAATTCACATTAGATGGCCGGAGAAGCACGATGTTATTCTCGGAACGGGGTTATCTACTAGTGAGATCTCCGTCTAGGAAGGCCAAATTGAAAGGATCAAACAAAGTTGGTGGGTAGATTGCTTGTGATACTCTAATACCTCGATGGGCATCCGATTGGAGTGGTTGGGTTGCAGGTAAACATCGTTGTGACAATGACCGGCTGCATGCATCTTGTCAATCTCACGCTGTTCTCTGATGGATCTTCCAGTGGTGCCTTGCGCTACTAGCCAGATTTTCTCGACTCTCGTCATACTCCACACAGCGAAATTGGACTACATGCCCAGCCCCTCATTTGGGATGAGAGTGACACGAGATGAGAAGATCGAGGTCAAAAGGTTATCAATGCGTGAGGCAGTAGCGTGGACAGCTTCATTGTCCAGGTCCCCACATTCAATATACGGGACTCATGTGTCCCCAGGTTACATTCTGACCAAACAATTGAATTGTCGTTCCTGGCTCGCTGGAATGTGCATAGCCCTTTGTCCACCCATGGGACTCGTGAAATGTCTAGCCGTGCCAAAGACGTTAGGGGGTACAGCTGACGTGAAAGCTAATCGTAGTACTGTGCCCTGAAAATTTGATCAGAGAAAATAAGCCCCCAGACCATGTCGGTGCTTCCTCGCCATCTTACATTGCACAAATTCTTCACTCTTGTACTAGACGACCCCCCAGAACCAAAGGTGTACTGGCTCAAAGCACGTAGTCCGCATTGTCGGGGATAGCAAAATAAGAAGGCTCATATCTAATACATACAGCCACAATGTTTGCTACCCTTGTAAATCGGACGGTGGCGGGTTCCCGATGGGGGCCGATGTAAACGAGGGGTAACAAGGACATCGGGAAACCGGTCAAACGAGACACCTGCAGCGGCTATGATTAATTGAATAAGGAGGCGTGTGTACGGAGGCGCGGGGGAAAGGCTTCTCTCCATCTGATTAACAGGATCATATGGAAGTCATGTCGCGCTTGTCGCCGGTTGTGGGGTTCGTGACCGCAGTCGTCGCTTCTGCAATTTCTCCAGTTGTGCGGTGAGGCACCGAGGGCGGTTCCCCATCCGATGGAGTTTTCATCTCTACCTGTCGAAAATTTAGTCTCTGACTAAAAGCATCTAGGGGCTACGCTCACTCGGAAGCGGGCTTCCTGATGTTTTGTAGAGACCTTGGGATGAAAGCTAGGTATTTGTAAACTGAGCACCCGGGTAGGTCTTCCCACATCTTCCCTGCACAGCAGTCAGAGAATATGATACCCATACAGCAGGAAAACATAACATACCCGAAGACTTGAACATCTTGCGACAGGAATCGGCTCAAACGCCGGACAACCCGACATGCCACAATCTGATGAGTCAGTGAAAAAGAACGTGCCTCCGCATTATATGGACTCACGGTTGAAGTAATAGCAGCAGGGATATTGGCAATTATCGTCATGACTGGATTCAGACTTAAGAACATGAATATCTGTAGGCAGTTATTCAGTCGGCGTGCTCTGTGCATTGAAAGTAGGTACAAACGGTGGCGGTTAGATTTGCCAAAAAGCTGTTCCCAAGCCGAGCGATCAGAGCCGAGCGTATTCTGCAATTGTGAAGGCTTACTTACGCTATTAGAAAATAGATAAGACCATCATGAATGATGAGTTCCACTAGGCGGGAATAGCCATATCGTGCAGGGATGAGCTTGTACGTTGTCAGGCAAAGGATAACAAAATCGAGCGCCATAGAATATATATAGCCGGCATATAAAAGAGGAGTTTTGGAGGCTGCAACAATTACACAGCCTGTGCCACTGACCCACTCGGCCTTCAAGACCATAGCTACTCGAAGAATGAGTGTACAAACCGGAGATGCAATACCCACGCACTGCGAATGAGGAACGACCAGTGGCCGAGAACGACAAGGACAAGAAAAGCTATGAGATACTTGTTTCTTGACCATACAGCTATCCTGGGGCATAGTGGGTAGGTGGAGTTATGAGGAGTATGTTCAACTTACGTCCGGAGGGAAAGATTGATACAAGATAGGCCGATTGCTGCATTTCCGACACACTTTCGTGATATGAGGCTTCAAGTATATCGTCCGGCTGATCTACGTACCTGATTAAAAGTATAGAGTGCTTGACAATGGAATTTCCCTGAATTTCTGTGTCACACTTGTACAAATTCCGGAGAGATGATGCGTCTATTTACTTTGTTGCGTTCAGAGCAACTGCACTGGGGGAGGATTAGCTTTGAGTGAAAAAAAAACACGATACAAACTTACGTGCCGACCAAAGCAAATAGCATGCAGTATCGATTCAAGAAGTAAGGGACCTAATAATGGACGTATGAGACCAAACATGCGTGTACAACGTGCACACCTACGATCGGCCAGCAGATCTTTTTCTTTCCCGAGATGTACTGCCAGTCAAAGTCTAGGGATATGAACCACTCCCACCTAAGGAGGAAATAAGAGGTAGCGAGCGGGGGGGAAGGGTCATGTATTACACGTAAATGCCAATTAGAACATGCACAGTCAGGAGAAAGGCAGCTGAAAGGGGGTTTATATCAGGGTGGGGTCAGATGACCGAGATTGCTTACCAGCATCCCGTTGAATTTCCTCTGGCGATATCCAGTCAACCATCGTGAGGTGAGCGCACCTAGTTTTGGGGTTATCAAGGAGTGTGGTGAAGGGGGGTGAACTGGGATGTGTCGCCGGCACTGTGGCTACGGCCTGGGAAGTTCGGCTGATATGCGCTCGACCTCGACGCATCTTCTTGATGCCTAAATCCGTCCAGCGCTGAGTCGGATGGACCAAACAAACGAGTTGGAGCACTTGGTGATGACATCCCACCACAATATGGGCTGACTAGGAGCCAGCTGTAAGGATAATATAACTACGTATATGAGTAAACCATAAACTTGATGTCCATATGTGAAGATGCTCACCTCGGTCATTCGTTGTACGCACGAGTACTGAAGAGAGCCCTAGCTACGTGTCCATATCCTAAGTACCTAATGCTAACTGAATTGTAATAGAGAAAGGGTGTAAACAAACCGTGCGATCATGAGGGTATAGGGAATTTGCCGCGCCCGCGCCCGCACCACCCGCCATAGTACCGCACCCTACCGACACATTGCCGCTACTTTCCACCTGTCAATAGGTCATCATATACCCTGAGAAGTTTCCATATACAACTATAGTCAATGTAAAAAGACAATGAATACTCAACTCCACCTTCAGAATAGTGTTGGGTCAAGGGTAAACTACTCTCCTCAATTCCTTTCCCTAATCATAAACATCTACTCATATATCAAACACCTTCTACATTGATAAAACAACTGCAGGTAGGGTTAGAATATCCACGGGTTACAGGTGCGGAGCGGGCATGTATCGGGTGTGGAGCGGTAGCATATCGAGTACGGAACGGTAAGGGAGCGGTAAGGGAGTGCCACTGTGTCGGTACTGACCATGGTTTTGACAGTGACCAACCACTGGAGATCCTTGCTTTCGATACCTGTGTAGAATGTATGATAGATTTCCCTCAATACCAAACAAAGATTACAACCATGCGACAGTTGTCATGTTGTTCCGGTGTTGCAGTTCTCGTATATTGTGAGTAATTGACAGTGTCTCTGGCCAGTGTATTAATCAAGGACCAACGAACGTTGTCGTGGTTGAAAACGGTTAGTATGTTAACATGATAGTGATGGCAGCGTAGCAGTAGGGTAGTAGTAGGGTAGCAGTAAGGTACCGGTAATGTAGTGGTGGTGTGTGGGAGCGGGAAATTCTCAGGGCCGGCGATCATAAATCGTGATGTCTAAATACGAGTGCATGTCTAAGTAAAATGGCTAGCCCAAGTCCAGGCGGCATCGCATTAGCTGTCCGCTGGCTTGTAATATCCCAACGCCTGCAGATCACTCCTGTCTTATTCCTATCTGCTATAAGGGAAGTTGTTGAGGGGACCAGCCTCCGTAGGAGACTGTCGACCGGCCCGCAGAACTGTACTCGTGACTGGAATTTGGCGGCTTTTCAGGGATGTTAACGCCCGGCCCGACTGGCAGATGAGTTCTACTTTCTCTGGACTTAAAAGTACCCAGCCTCGCCATTTGCAATGGATTCTCTTTACTATCCCACATGGCATTCTTGTCGACCCTGTTACAAATCGCCTCCTTCGTCGCCCTGGTTGCAGCACGCCCACAGTCATACGCAGTATGGGCTGCAGATTCAGCTATCGCACGGAGGCAAGGAAACGGCCTCGACTCGAATGGAAGGGCAATCGTTTCGTATGAGCATGGGGAGCTTCAGTGGGGGCTCCGGCAGCTCTTTGAGAGAACCGGAAACAGGACGTACTTTGACTATATCCAGCGTGGCGTAGACAACATTGTCTTCCCAAATGGTACTGTGCATGGAAGCTACAGGTGAGTAGCACCTGTGCTGAAGAGAAATGAATAACCAACTCAAACGATTCTTATTGTGTAGCGTGGCCGAATTTGTCCTGGATCCCTGAGGTCATTTCCCTCTCCTTCCCACGTTCTGAAGTTTTTCTAAATTGTTTTTCAGGACAGGGGCCTACATTTCTTTACTTGTTCGTTACCACCCATCCCCATGAATTCTGCTGATCTGATTGTATTGCCAATCAGACTTGATGTAACTAGTCGAAACCAAGTACAAGACCGCCGCTGACATATTCCGCAATCAACTCAACTCCCATCCTCGAACTGCTCAAGGGCAATTTTGGCACAAGCTAAAATACCCGAATCAAGGTAGGCGGTTTGCTCAATGTCAATGACCGCCCACCGATCTATGCGACAGGATGGCTTGATGGAGTTTACATGGGTGAAATATTTTATGCCGGATATACGCAAAAGTTCCAACCTAACAACGCAACGGCTTGGGGTATGTTTCCGAATCAACTGTGCCCTCGTCCAATTCGAGCTCACATGAGTCCAGCTGATATCACGCAACAGTTTTCAGTTGATGTTCGATAACACAATCCAGAGCGCAACAGCCCCAAACAACACTGGTCTCCTCTACCACGGATACGATTTCTCGCATAAGGCTGTATGGGCTTCTCCGGATCGTGGGCATTCACCTGAAGTGTGGGATCGCTGCCCTAGGGTGGTATTCCTATGGCACTCGTCGATATTCTTCGAGCTATTCCCTAAGAATAATCCGGGTCATCAGCGTATTTTGTCGATCCTCCGGACACTTATTCCTCGCATCAAAGCCGCTGCAGATCCAGAGAGTGGGGTCTGGTGGCTCGTGATCACGCAACCTGGGAGAGCTCGGAACTATTTCGAAAGTAGTGGAAGCGCGATGTTCGTGTACTCGATGCTGAAGGCATTGAGGTTGGGGTACGTGCAGGACACCGCGGACGGGAGCATCCTCAAAGCGGCAAAGAAGGCCTATGATTACATGACCAAGAATTGGGTAGTCGAAAACGCGGATGGGACGATGAACTGGCTTAATACTGTTATCGTAAGTCACCCAACTCTCTCCAACTGTCACCAAAACGAAAACCAACTTCTTCGTATAGGTTGGTAGTTTGGACCTGGCTGGAGATTTCAACGTGAGTAGGGAGCCTTGTTTCTACCCGAGTTGTTGCTGACTGAGGACTTCACGACCAGTATTATGTGAGCCAGCCTGTGAATCTTAACGACCTCAAAGGGCTGGCTGCTTTCTTACTTGCAAGTCTGGAAATCGAACGTCTATAAGCCGCTTGGGATTGCTTTGCCGATGGGTCCAAAGATGTCGAACGAAGCTTGCTTCAATTCTCATATGACTGATTTTGATGTAATATTACCTGAAGACTAGACGTCAAGCCTCTTATTAAAAAAATAGACCGAGTACTACGTCAGGTACTGAACATGTACTTGTCAGGCAGGCAGGCAGGCAGGCAATTCCAATCGCTATCGCAAGTGAAACGCTCGGTGGAACAGTTCAGTTTGTTCAACTCAAGTTCACCCCGCAGTCCCGCAGCAACGAATGACTGGTGATTCTTCCACTTCTAACACAACGTGGAGGGCACGCTGTGCATGATCCTTGACTAATTGAGTTCCGGGCCCACTTTCAGATGGATATTTGAGGGGCCTGTGACAATCTGAACGTGCCTTTCATCACCCCATGGCGTCCCGAGCACCTTACACAGGTACAGAGCGAAAACTTGTCCTCGCTTTCGATGTCGGCACTACGTATAGTGGAATTTCTTATAGGTATTTTCCGTTCCTCTTGGAATCCTAATCGATTCACAGCCGCACTATTATCTCAGCATTCTTGATCCTGGCCGTGTATCGGAAATACATCCAGTGACGAGGTCTTATTGGTATTTCTACGTCCGTCCGTGAGGGCCACTGATCATATTGCACAGATTCCCGGCACAAGCAAGGGTCGGGGGAAGTGCAAAGGTACCAACAGTGATCTACTACGGGCAGGATGGTGTCCCAAAGTCGATTGGAGCGGAGACAGAAGGAATGGAAGCGCACGCGGTCGAATCTCAATGGGTCAAAGCCGAATGGCAGGATAACTTCTCTTAAAACTCCCTCATTATACTTCACTCACCGTCCTTTCCACAGGTTCAAACTCCATCTTCGACCAAAAACCCGAACCACAGCATCCGTCTCCGAGGATATACCACCTCTCCCCAGCGGCAAAACAGTCGTGGATGTCTTTGCAGATTTCCTTAAATACCTGAATCGATGCGCAAAGAACTATATTGAGGAAACACACGTGGAGGGCTCGAGTTTGTTGCAATCCTCAAACGTGGAATACATCCTCTCACATCCTAATGGATGGGAAGGGCCGCAACAAGCACTCATGCGGAAGGCTGCTGTGCAAGCAGGGCTTATGTCGGATGGTGATCAGGGGCGGATCTCATTCGTTACTGAAGGGGAGGCGAGTCTCAACTTCTGCATCGAGAAGGGAATGGTGAATGACTCCATCCGGGTGAGGTTCACGTTGTTGCTTGCTTTGAAGCTGGAATTGATATGTGTATACAGCAAGGAGATGGGGTTACCATTGTTGACGCTGGTGGAGGGACCCTGGATATCAGCGCCTATGCGAAAACGGCTGGCTCAGACAAAGAATTTGAGGAGATCGCACCAGCACAGTGTAGGCGTTCCATCTGATCATACGATCTATTAACGGCTCATACTGGATGTGCCAGGTCACTTCAAAGGTTCCGTGTTTGTTACACGTGCAGCAAAAAAGTATCTCGAGAGTATGTCGTAGTAAGCTACAGGTGATGTAGAGGTATATTGATTCCTGTGTTTATTCAGATCATCTCTTGGGTTCGCGCTTCTACGATGACGTCGATTTTATAGCAGAAAAGTTCGACACATCTACAAAACTGGCCTTTCGCAATCCGCAAGACCCCCAGTATATCAAGTTCGGACTTGCCCGTGATAGGGATCCAGTCCGCAACATTCGAGGGGGTCAGCTCAAATTAGATGGGTCTGTGTCCTTAATTTCATCTTAAATTAAACCCTTGCTGATATCCCTCAGAGCTATTCTCGCCGAGTTCTTTGAACCATCGATACAATGCATAGTCGACAGTGTTGTAAACCAGAGAGAACTCGCATCCAAACCGATATGCGTAAGCCGATTCACTGGCAGTGATCATCAGCAGCCCAATTAACTGGGAAGGGTACAATCCAGAGCGTCTTTCTCGTTGGTGGCTTCGCCGCCAGTGACTATCTTTACTCTCAATTGCAACAGAGACTACAACCTCTCGGGTTTGATGTCTACCGTCCGGATGCGCATGTGTGAGTGATACTTGAAATAGCTGAATCTTGGCCCCTGCTGACTGAATGGAAAGGAACAAAGCGGTACCGGATGGTGCGATTGCAGGCCGTCTGTGCCATTTTGTGCATGCTCGCGTTGCTAGGTTTACGTATGGGACATCCTGCGTTCGAGATTACAACTCGCTCGACCCCACCCATTCCCGGTATGCATCCCAAGCCTACAAGTCCATTAGTGGGAGACTCGTGATCCCAGGAGCATTCGAGAGCATTTTGATGAAGGTTTTGTACTGATGTATCGAATGTCCATTCACAAGGTTGACATTTCGGGCACAGAACACCAAGGTGTTGGACACCCAGGAGTTCCGCGTCCCGTTCTATCGCGAGGCTCATTCGAAACAGAGCCTAGAAATAATGTCTGTGGATATCACATATTACCGGGGCACTCTCGCAAACCCAGATTTCATTGACAAAGACCCAGGTGAGCTAGACCATTATGTTTTCCGTCGAAGGCATCGTATTTAGTACACCCAAATATGAAGGGAATTTTCACGAGATCTTTTCGCTCAATGTCAATGTCAGCGTTCCCAGCAATCGGCTGCGGCGAATCCTTGGACCCGGGGGTACATACTACTACAAAATCGAATACGACGTCATTCTTTTATTCGGCTCGACCGAGTTCAAAGCACAGTGCGCATGGAAAGAAAATGTACGCCCCGAACCCTTTTGTTTATGCTTACTGTGGTAATAACCTGCCTGTCTTAGGGAATCGAGAAGCGGTCAGTTGATCAGAATCGTAATTACTGGTTGATTTAATTGATCATGCAGGAGCCCTGCGGAAATCATATATGACACTGAGAGTGGGATCGAGTATGATATGTGATTTTGGCCAAGTTCTTCACGCAGTGTACTCGCGTAGCATTTCCCCATGTACTGTGTTTTGACCTCCCTTCGAACAATTACCACCGCTTAGTTCCTATGTCTGGGAGTCAATCAAGCTTAGTTTAAGTGACCATCATGACGATAGGTTCTCCCACGGCCCAGCACGAGCTTCGTTATGTTCTCGCAGTATCAAGGACCCAGTTCAAGCCCTAAATAAATAAGTCTCTATGAAAAAGAAAGACAGACGGCTTACTTCCAAATCTCGGCAATATTCCAGCGTTCCCAGTACCCCTCCTCTGATTGGGATACCGGGTTTGTGTTCATCGAGCTCCTTCAGGCTGTTACTTCATTTTCCCGCTGACAGAATTGGACTGATACATCCTGCTAGTTCTGGACGCCCGTATGGGAAGCTCTAGTTGTTGTGTTCGGGACAAGTGCTGACCGAGGAACACACGACATTCGTTATATGCAGCAATTGGTCTATCTAGTATTAGTATTTCCCTTCGGACATAAGTTGAACGTCCTTTCCATCATTCCACTATGCCCCAAGGCAGCCGTATGATCGAGAAACAAGTATCTCGTCGCCTTTCTTGTCCTTGTCGTTCTTGGACACTGGTATTTCCCCACTTGCGGTGTGAAACCAGTTGGTTCCAGGGAGAGTACTTTTACATCAGTCAGGATCAGTCTGAACGGTACGTGGATTCAAAAGAACTACTGTGACATGTGTGACAGCCAACAGTAATTAGGGTGACTAGTTAAATAAGGACAAATATATGTTACACGGTGCGTGAATATGGTGTCTGTGGTTTGTACACTCACTCGTCAAGTAGCTATGGCCAGTGGGGCCTAAAAACTCGGTGGCACAGGCTGTCCGATTGTTACAGTTTCCAAAACTCCCACTTCATCAAAATGAAAACCAACTTCTCCGTATAGGTTGGTAGTTTGGACACGACTGGAGATTTCAACGTGAGTAGGAAGCCTTGTTTCTACCCGAGTTGTTGCTGACTGAGGACTTCACGACCAGTATTACGTGAGCCAGCCCGTGAATCTTAACGACCTCAAAGGGCTGGCTGCTTTCTTACTTGCAAGTCTGGAAATCGAACGTCTATAAGCTGCTTAGGATTGCTTTTCCGACGGGCCTAAAGATGTCCAACGAAGCTTGCTTCAATTCTCATATGACTGATTTGATGTAATATTACTTGAAGACCAGACGTCAAGCCTCTTATTAAAAAATAGACCGAGTACTACGTCAGGTACTGAACATGTACTTATCATGCAGGCAGGCAATTCCAATCGCTATCGCAAGTGAAACGCTCGGTGGAACAGTTCAGCTTGTTCAACTCAAGTTCACCCCGCAGTCCCGCAGCAACGAATGACTGATGATTCTTCCACTTCTAACACAACGTGGAGGGCACGCTATGCATGATCCTTGACTAATTGAGTTCCGGGCCCACTTTCACATGGATATTTGAGGGGCCTGTGACAATCTGAATGTGCCTTTCACCACCCCATGGCGTCTCGAGCACCTTACACAGGTACAGAACGAAAACTTGTCCTCGCTTTCGATGTCGGCACCACGTATAGTGGAATTTCTTATAGGTATTTTCCGTTCCTCTTGGAGTCCTAATCGATCCACAGCCGCACTATTATTTCAGCATTCTTGATCCTGGCCGTGTACCGGAAATACATCCGGTGACGAGGTCTTATTGGTATTTCTACGTCCGTCCATGAGGGTCACTGATCATTTTGCACAGATTCCCGGCACAGGCGAGGGTCGGCGGAAGTGCAAAGGTACCAACAGTGATCTACTACGGGCAGGATGGTGTCCCCAAGTCGATTGGCGCGGAGACAGAAGGAATGGAAGCGCATGCAGTCGAATCTCAATGGGTCAAAGCCGAATGGCATGACTACTTCTCTTAAAATTCCCTCATTATACTTCACTCACCGCCTATTTCACAGGTTCAAACTCCATCTTCGACCGAAAACCCGAACCACAGCATCCGTCTCCGAGGATATACCACCTCTCCCCAGCGGCAAAACAGTCGTGGATGTTTTTGCAGATTTCCTTAAATACCTCAATCAATGCGCGAAGAGCTATATTGAGGAAACGCACGTGGAGGGCTCGAGTCTGCTGCAATCTTCCAACGTGGAGTACATCCTCTCGCATCCTAATGGGTGGGAAGGGCCGCAACAAGCACTCATGCGGAAGGCTGCTGTGCAAGCAGGGCTTATGTCGGATACCACAGCTGATCGGGAACGGATCTCATTCGTTACTGAAGGAGAGGCAAGCCTCAACTTCTGCATTGAGAAGAGAATGATGGACGACTCCATCCGGGTGAGATTTACGTTTGTTGCTTGCTTTGAAGTTGAAGTTGATATGTATATATAGCGAGGAAATGGGGTTACCATTGTTGACGCTGGTGGAGGGACCCTAGATATCAGCGCCTATGCGAAAGCGGCTGGCTCAGACAAAGAATTTGAGGAGATCGCACCAGCACAGTGTAGGTGTTTCCATCCGATCACGTAATCTATTAACAACTTATACTGGATGTGCCAGGCCACTTCAAAGGTTCCGTGTTTGTTACACGTGCGGCAAAAAAGCATCTTGAGAGTATGTCGTAGTAAGCTACAGGCGATGTAGAGATATTTTGATTTTCGCATTCATTCAGACCATCTCCTGGGTTCACGCTTCTACGATGATGTCGACCTTATAGCAGAAAAGTTCGACACGTCTACCAAATTGGCCTTTCGCAATCCACAAGACCCCCAGTATATCAAATTCGGACTTGCCCGTGATAGGGATCCAGTCCGCAACATTCGAGGGGGTCAGCTCAAATTAGATGGGTCAGTGTCCTTATTTTCTTCAACTTAAATTAAACCCTTGCTGATTTTCCTCCAGAGCAACCCTCGCCGAGTTCTTTGAACCGTCGATTCAATGCATAGTTGATGGGGTTGTAAGCCAGAAAGAACTCGCATCCAAACCGATATGCGTAAGCCGATTTCGTGATCATCAGGAGCCCAATTAACTGGGAAGGGTACAATCCAGAGCGTGTTTCTCGTTGGTGGCTTCGCCACCAGCGACTATCTTTACTCTCAATTGCAACAGAGACTGCAACCTCTCGGGTTTGATGTCTACCGTCCGGATGCGCATGTGTGAGTGCTACTTGAAATAGCTGAATCTTAGCCCCTGTTGACTGAATGGAAGGAACAAAGCGGTACCGGATGGTGCGATTGTAGGCCGTCTGTGCCATTTTGTGCATGCTCGCATTGCTAGGTTTACGTATGGGACACGCTGCGATCGAGATTATGACCCCCTCGACCCCGCCCATTCCCGATATGCATCCAAAACTTACCGATCCCTTGGTGGGGTTCTCGTTATCCCAGGAGCATTCTCGAGCATTTTGATGAAGGTTTTGTACTGGTGTATCTAATGTCTATTCACAAAATTGATATTTCGGGCACAGAACACCAAGGTGTCGGAGACTCAGGAATTCCGCGTCCCGTTCTTTGACGAAGCTCATTCAAAACGGGACCTGAAAAAATTGTCTGTGGATATCACATATTACCGGGGCACTCTCGCAAACCCAGATTTCATAGACAAAGACCCAGGTGAGCTAGAAAATTTGTTTTCCACCGAAGCCAGCGTATTTAGTTCACCCGGATCTGAAGCGAATTTTCACGAGATCTTTTCACTCGATGTCGATGTCAGCGTTCCCAGCAATCGGCTGCGGCCACTTCTTGGACCCCGGGGTAAGCGCTACTACAAAATCGAATACGAAGTCATTCTTTTATTCGGCTCGACCGAGTTCAAAGTACAATGCGCATGGAAAGAAAATGTACGTCCCTCGCCCTTTTGTCCGTGCTTACTGTGGCAATAACCTGCCTGCCTTAGGGAATCGAGAAGCGGTCAGTTGGTCAGAATCATAATTACTGGTTGATTTAATTGATCATACAGGAGCCCCGCGGAAATCATATATGACACGGAGAGTGGGATCGAGTATGATATGTGATTTTGTCCAAATTCTTCACGCAGTGTACTTGCGTAGCATTTTTCCGTGTACTTTGCTCTGATCTTCCTTTGAACAACTACCACCGCTCAGTTCCTATGTCTGGGAGTCAATCAAGTTTAGTTTAAGTGACCATCATGACGATAGGCTCTCCCACAACATAGCCCGAGCATCACACTGCGGCTAGATCACCAATCTCACAAGGAAGCATCGCTATGTTCTCTGAGTATCAGGGACCTTGGCCCACCCAGTTCAAGCTCTAAATAAATGGGTCTCTAGGGGGAAGGACGGACAGCTTACTTCCAGATCTCGGCAGTGTTCTAGCACTCCCATACCTCTTTTCCGACTGGGATACCGAGTTTGTGTTCATCGGGCTCCTTCCGGCTGTTACTTCACTTTCCTGCTGACAACATCGGACCGATATACCCTGCTGGTTCTGGACTCCCGTGTGAGAAGATTACAGGAACGCACGACATTCGTAATATGCAGCGATTGGCCTATCTAGTATTAATCTTTCCCTTCGGACATAGGTTGAATTTCCTTCCCATCATTCCACTATGCTTCAGGACAGCTGTATGCTCGAGAAACAAGTACCTCGTCGCCTTTCCTGCCCTTGTCGTTCTCGGACACTGGTCCTTCCTCATTCGCGGTGCGTGAATATTGTGTCTGTGGCTTGTACACTCACTCGTCAAGTAGCTATGGCCAGTAAGGCCGAATGAATCGATGGCACAGGCTGTCTGATTGTTACAGGTTCCAAAACTCCCACTTTATATGCCCGCTTTATATATTCCATCACGTCTGATTTTGTTGTCCTTTGCTGATGACATACAAGCTCTTCTGTGCACGGTCTGGCTATCCTCACGTAGTGGAGCTCATCGTTCATGATGGTCTTAACTATTTTCTAATCGCATAAGCAAGCCTTCACAACTACGGAATACGCCTGGCTCTGACCACAAGGCATGGAAACAGTTTTTTAGTAAATCTCACTGCCACGGTTGTATCCATCATCCTTATCCAGCACAGAGGGTACATCAACGGAACAGCCGCCTAAAGATATTCATGTCCTTAAGTCTGAATCCCGTCATGGCGATAATCGCCAATTGCCCCGCTGCCTTTGGTTCAACCGTGAATGCACATATGCAGGCTACATGTGATTTCGTTGACTCCTCATCAGATTGTTGCATGTCGGGTTGTCTGGCGTTTGAGCCCGCTCCTGTCGCGGGATGTTCAACTCCTCAGGGGTGTTGTTTTCCTGCTGTATGGGTGTCATATTCTCTGACGGCTGTTGCAGGGAAGCGGTAGAAAGGCTTACCCCAGTGCTCAGTTTACAAATGCCTAGCTTCCCCAAAGTCTCCCCAAAAAGATGAGGAAGCCCACTTCCGGGTAAATGTCACTCCCGGATGGTTTTAGTCAAAGACAGATGTTGGGCAGGCAGAGGTGATCAAAACTCAATTGGATAGCGAACCGCCCTTGGTGCATCACCGCACAACTGGAGAAATTATAGAAGCGATGACTGCGATCACGAAGCCCACAACCCCGGTAACAGGCGAGACATGACTTCTATATGATCTTGCTAATAGAAGGAGAGGAACCTGTCCGCCACACTCTTGTGCACACGCTTTCTCATTCAATTAATTGCATTGCGGCCTTGTTTGACCGTTAGACCATCTTCCTGTACCCTTGTTATCCTTCGGTTACATCGACTCCCATCAGGACATCCGACCCCAAGAGCAACAAGTGTTTACAAGGATATCGAATCTTGTGGCTGTATGTGTCGGGTATTCCTTCTTTCTATCCCCAAAATTGTAGACTACGTGCTTCGAGGCGACATATTTTTGGTTCTGGGAGGCCATCTGTTTGAGATATTACGAGAGTGAAGGTTCTATACAACACGTAAGGTGGTGAGGAGGACATCGACAAGACCCGGTGGCTTATTTCGTCTGATCAATTTTGCAGGGCACAGCACTACCGTCAGCTTTCACGTAAGCTGTTCCTTCCAACTTGCCGATATGCGTTGAGTATGGTCAGACAATTCACGATCGATGAGTGAATGTGGGTTTGCCATGATGGGTGGCTGAAGGATTCATGACATTTTCAGCGAGTCGAGAACGATAAGCCCATAGCATGGTCCGAGCGTAGCCTCGCGATACATGAGTCCTGAACATTGAATATGAAAATCCGAACAATGAACCTATCCTCGCCGTTGCCTCGTGCCTTGGCGCCCTTTCGGCCTCGATCTCGTATCATCCATCCCAAGTAGGGAGCTGGCGTGTAGCTCAGCTTTGCTGTAGTGTGATGAGAGTCGAGAACCTGTGGTCGCACAAGGGCCGCTAGAAGAGAACAGCATGAAATTAACAAGATGCATGCAGAAGGGCGTTGTCACAACGATGTTTGCCTGCGGCCCAGCCACTCCAGCCGGATGCCCATCGAGGTATTAGAGTATCACCAGCAGTCTACCCGCCAACTTTATTTGATCCTTTGAATTTGGCCTCTCTATATTCACTGTGGTAGACAAATCCATTCCGAAAATAACATCGTGTTTCTCCGGCTATTTGATGTGAATTCGTGGACAAACGCCACTGGAAACTCTGTTATTGGACCGTCAGATGTAGTAGAATCATCCCGATATCGAGGTGGCCGATCTTCTATGATCGTCATAAAGCTCTGCGGAGCTTCTAGTCACGGACATGTATCCCACTGGATGCCGTCCGGCGTTGGCAGACCTCTAGGCTCGCTAGGTTCCACACCGTTCTCTGGGCACGCATACTCCAGGCCTTGCCAAGCCCAGGAAAAGGAACCCAACGAAAAGTTGCCTCTGCTATCGATAGTCATCCCAAGACACGAAACCTCAGAAATATGAAGCTTTCTTGCTATCCCCTCCACCTCCTTCCCTATTCCTGCTTAGTAGCCATGCTGAGTCCCCATTGGAAGGAGAGTGTGATCCGAAAATTGAGAGGATGTCTGCACCGACGCATCAGTAATGTACTCACCACTGCAACGATGTTGGCTGCATTCTAACCTCTCCTTATTGAATGTTTACCGAAGCATGACACCATTACAACTCATAAGCTCCCTTACCGACTTTGTTTCTGAACAAAATATACCCAGAAATATCATTTTGGTAGACTAGGGCCAGATCTGGTGAGTGCATTGAGTTTCCGTGGCATGGCCGTCAGAGCCCGGATGCCAGAAAGAGCCATCAGCGGTCCAGAAGAGCACGAAATGAACGGAGTGTATACGCAAAAATATTGCCACAACAACGCCGCCCGCAACTTATGCGCTACTCTTACTGGATGCTCATCGAGGAATCAGGGTATTAACAGCAGCCTACTTACCAACTTTGTTTGGTTCCGGACTCCGGATTCTGAGTCATTACTACGCCTCCAGCTCCTTCACCTCCAAACAAAAAACATATCACGTCGATGTTTCATCCGTACTAGGCAAGATCTGGACAAATCACTTCCAAAAATAGCATTCTGGTTCTGTCAGGGTAGGAATGCGGCCATGGATTCATGAGCGAGCTCCAGCTCCGTATCAGAAGGCCAGAGATCATATAGTCTATACAGGCAACGCAGTAAACGTTCTAGGTGGCCATGAGGCTCACCGGAGCTGTTTCACCATGAATATCTCTCGTTAGGGGTGGTGCGGTAATGAACGATTTCTGAGTGCCATCCCCGGGTTCTCACAGGTCCTAGCGCAAGAAATCAGTATAAAGCTACCCCTGTTGTTGGTATTCATCCCCATCTCCGGACACAAAGTCTCAGAGCCATGAAGTATACTCAAGCTTTTATTACCTTGCTCGCTATTTTTTCCATTGCTGCTATTGCCAAGCCCATGCCTGGCGACCCTCCCTACAACGGCGAAGACAACGGGGGTGTTGACTATGGCACTGGGGATGGCCCTGAAAAGCACACTTCAGGAGGTGTTGACTGTGGCACTGGGGGTGGCCCTGAAAAGCACACTTCAGGAGGTGTTGACTATGGCACTGGTGATGGCCCTGAAAAGCACACTTGTCAGCATGGAGAAAATTACTATTGCGATGCTTACTGCAACTCGCCCGGCAAGGGACAGGGTTACTGCGAGCAGGCAGGTAAAGTGCTTTACATAAACCACACATCGGCAGTTAACTGACATATTTTATTAATTAGATTGCAATTGCTGGAAATGATTCATCAGACCTCGGAATCTATCGTTCGTCGATGTTCTGAAATATTTAATTTACCTTGGACTCAGTGATTCCGACAGAACGTCTCCACCGACAGTATGAAGTAACTGAATGGATATTGCACCCGTTATCGTTCTTGTGATTTGTACTTGTGTTGTGATGAAATCCGAATATATGTTCAGCCGACACTTATCCTGAGATGTCCTGATCAGTGAAGTTGATGGATCGCCACACATCGACGGGCGGAGAGAGGACTGTGACTTGAAAATCAACAGGATGTATCACAAGGTTATTCAAGGAATGGCCGCAGCGATGTTCGCTACGGTCCAGCCCGTTCCCGACTCTCGTCTACATTCCATCATCTGAGCAGCAAACACCATCTCATCAATGTTCGAATGGACAACGAGCTAGAGTTACTGATGCCTCATGCGGCACGTGCAACAAGGCAGAATGACTTTCCGGAAGGGGGGGAGTGGGAAAATTTTAGCTATGTCAACGGGGCTTCCGTAGTATTACCATGAGGACTAGTAGATCCCAAGAATGTTTGCCTCGTTGGTGGTATTTCTGCTAGCGGCTATATTTATTCCTAAGTAAAACCGAGGCTGAAGTCGTTCGGGCTCGCTTTTTACAACCCGGACGCACATGTGTGAGCTCTTTAAGTTGGAGTTATTACTTCTCTGCCACAGCTGATTGGGGGGTAAAGAACAAAGTGGTACCAGATGAAGCGAACACTGGTTGTCTTGGCAGATTTATGTGTGTTCGCGAGAATATGGCGTGTTCGACCTGCACATTGCCGATACGAGCCCCGAGTCTACATGTCTCCAAGCGGAAAACTCGCAACACCAGGAGCATTCAAGGGAATAATATATCAGATCCATCCATACCGAGCTCCGCGTCCCGTACATGTGCGAGGCTGGTACACAAGGGAAACTGCAGAGACGCTCAGAGTTCGCGGATGTCACATACTCTTAGGGCATTTCTCCCTTTTTTTTCTTTGCAAATCGGAGTTCTCCGACGACGACGTCGGTTGGTTGGAAGTTACCCCTTTTGCCTCACTCCCGAGATTTAACCCCCTGGATATCAAGCAATTTTAATCCACACACACCCTTAACTATCAACTACCGCCGCTCCTGCGGCTCCCTACGGCAAGATAAATACGACGTTATTTTTCAAAGACATTAAAAAGAAAAAGTGCTCCTTTGCCTTATCCTTGGTAGTGGCTAAGCTTGGCTTAGGGAATCGAAAGCGGCCAGTCGACCATAATTATGACTATTATCTAAATTTAGTTGGTCATACCGTGTGATTTGTCCAAGTTCTTCGGTGTGCTCGTATAGCCTTTCTTCCTGTACTCTGCTCGGATATGTCCTCGACCAACTACCACTACATCGGGGTCCAGTTCCCGTCACTGGGCGTTAAACAAACCCTGGCACAGGGAGACCATCATGACGACAGGGTCCCCCTACAACTCGGCTCGCGCCATCACGTTGCGACTTAATCACCGATAGCACGAAGAAGAATCTCCACGTCTTCATGGTATCGAGGCGTTGGGCCCGCCCAGCTCGAGTTCTAAATAGATACAGTATGTTTCTAGGGCAAAGACAGACAGCTTGCTTCCAGGTCTCGGGAATTTTCCAGCGCTCCTAATACCTCTATTTCCAGCTGGAGTTGTGTACCATTCATCGAGTGCCTCCCGGCTGTTATCACTTTCTCGCCGACAAAGTTGGGCCGATGAACCGTGTTGATTCGGGACGTCCGTGCGCGAGGATTTCCAGTTGTCGTGCACGGATTAAGTGCTGACCGAAGAACGCATGACATTTTCTGATTAAGATATGTTATGGTGGACCCGGGGGGTCTGTTAAAGAAAACTTCTAGGGGTCATCTTGAGGCTATAGTTGGTAGAAATGCTCGAGATATGGGGTTACAGTGGTTGACGCAATTAATTGTCCACAGTTACATATTGTCTAAATGACGTTGAGGACAGGACAGAGAGCCTGTTACGAGCGAGCGGCGTGAAAGCGGCTCCGAATGATCGACCCAGGGACGTCGGGATATCCGAAATTCCAAGTGGCGAATGGAACCTCCAACATGCCCGGAGGGAAATGGAAAGGTGTTTACGAGGGCATATGTCAGGGGCTTGAAGCCTGGGGTTGATGGGCGTTTTACATCTTTCTCAGTGATTGATTCGTATTCGTACACACAGCTTTCAGTGATTTCCTCCAGGAACGCGCAGCGCGTACGCACGAGAAGCTCTGATACGTGATAGATGCACTCGCAGTTGGCTAGTTACTAACTTGTCAGGTACCTGGTGGCTGGGAACTAAGAAGAGGTATATGGAAGGTTGATGTAGGTTTTGATAACGCGCAACAGCAACGAAAGATGCCTCCTTGTTCTAATATCACTGATGAAGGAGAGAGAGAAGTTGGGATGGCAGTTTGCCCTTTGGATGACCGGATTACCCGAAATGTGGACTGCCCTGTGTCATGTGTGGCAAATACACTGTCCGAATGGGGAAATGCGATTCCACTTTCCGACAGCGCCTTTCTGATACGCGCCTGTCTCAATTCAAATATTTATGGAGAGAGTGGGCCATCGTCATGGCCCAATCGGTTATAAAATAGACTAAAACATATGTGCGTGGTGCCCTCCAATTGCTCACGCTAGAACACCGAGTTCAACTGGGTTGACTGTCGCATCCTACCACTACCCATCCAATAGGACTTGGCTCTCAGACGGTTCAAGCACAAACACTCGGCGGACAGCCAACTTACTGCTTTGCTATACCACTCGCAACGGATGCCACGGCAGGGCTACAGCGAACTATACGGGGATGAAATGTATTTAGCGGGGGAGAGTGACGAGCTGGGGTGCTTGGGGGATTTCAAGGAGGTGATGAAGGTCAGCTGGGTTGGACGGATGGTTGAGACTATCCAGATAGGGCCTGTGGCAAATAGGAATGGGAGTTTGGAGCGACTGAGCGAACGGTGCCGGAGAGTGACTACCGAAGAGATGAACGACTGGTGGCGACGAGTGAGGTGAGTGTGTAATATTTCGTGCTCGGTACGGGGTTTTAAGTTGGTTCAAAGGGTCGCCCGTATCTATACGATTCGTAGAGGCGGAGAGCTGCCCGGCCTGCCACGTATGTTTGTAGCATAGGATACCCGTGAAGTTGTATGTACTATAGCCACCATGTGGGTTTAGCGCTCGCTAGAATGACCTCTTGAATGATGGAGCGGCGACAAGAGGGGTGCGGCGGTAGAACGGTGGCCGAACGCATGTTTTCTTTCGTGTAAAACTAGAGTATAAGCAGGCTTAAGCTAGGTTGAGTTGGACTGGAGAGATGAAATAGAGAGCATGTGATTGGACGGAAGAGTGACTTCCGATATCACGCGACTGCTTCCGTACTTTGTAACTTTGCATCCAACCATGCTCACTGCAGGTATTCGTCCGGCATCTGCATCTGTTCGTCTCAACCTCACCCGTTCGTTTGCCTCTACTTCGCGTGTTGCACAGGCAGCACCTCTTCAAAAGCCTGTTCTTGAGAAGGAGTTCAAGATCTACCGCTGGGTACCTTGCTGCCTTGCAGTCTGTCCTTCCGACTCACAACTTGCACTCAGAACCCGGATGAGCCTTCCAAGAAGCCCACGCTTCAATCCTACAAGCTTGACCTCAACCAGTGTGGTCCTATGGTGCATCGTCCATCCGGCATCGTGACTGCAGCTTGTGTCTCACCCCTTTTCTTAGATCCTGGACGCACTGATCAAGATTAAGAACGAAATCGACCCTACGCTCACCTTCCGTCGCTCATGCCGCGAGGGTATCTGTGGTTCTTGTGCCATGAACATTGATGGTCAGAACACACTTGCCTGCCTCTGCAGGATCGACAGGAACACATCTAAAGACTCCAAAGTCTACCCTCTTCCTCACAGTCAGTATGCCCGCACGTCTTCCTCTGGAACAGGGTTGACATCCCCTTAGTGTATATCGTAAAGGACCTTGTTCCCGACATGACTCTTTTCTACAAGCAGTACAAGTCAATCCAGCCCTGGTTGCAGAACGAGAACCCTCCCGCCCAGGGTATGCCCCAGCGCCACATTTTCTTTTTGTATGCGGCTCAAGCCTCTACCAGGCGAATTCCTTCAATCTCCTGAGGACCGCAAGAAGCTTGATGGTCTTTACGAATGCATCCTCTGCGCTTGCTGCTCGACCTCTTGTCCGTCTTACTGGTGGAACCAGGATGAGTACCTTGGCCCTGCCACGCTCATGCAGGCATACAGGTGGATTGCGGATTCTCGAGCAAGTCTCACTTGTTACGTCATAAGCGACTGAGATTGACTTGTAACTGGTGCCCTGCAGGATTCGCACGCTGAGGAGCGCAAGGAACGTCTGCAGAACGAAATGAGCATGTATAGGTGTCACACCATCTTCAACTGTGGGTCGCACTCCCCATCTGGGGTTTTTTTATCGTCTCCTATCCTGACTCGTTGCTCAAACAGGCTCGCGTACCTGCCCCAAGGGCCTCAATCCCCGCTGCTGCTATTGCCAAGATCAAGCTTGAAATGGCCACCGAATAGAAACACTGCAGCGCCGCGGCGCACCCGCCACCCCAGCTGGATTTTGGGTAGCTCCTATGTTACTAGATGCAAGCCACAGATGTCTTTCGTTGGCTTTTGTCCGCTTCCAGTATACACAGGTCGTCATCTAATAGAAGTCTACCTGACGCAGGGGGGACTCATTTCATAAAACATTTGTGTTGTACATGTTTTGTTTATGAGAGACACTTCTTACCCCTAACCCATCACCATGGCCACGTTTGCCAAATCTACATTCAACGCCTCAGTCTACTCTGCTTCACGCCCTACTTACCCACAGCAATTGTTCGACTACATTTTCAACTACCACCGACGCAAACCCAGGGCAGGATGGGCCCGGGCCATCGATCTAGGCTGTGGAACTGGTAACAGAGTCGTTCAGCCCTCAGCATTGATGTGTGTCTTCTGAGATATTCTGCGTTTCTAGGACAGGCAACCACCCACCTACACCCATTCCACGAAATCATCGGTCTTGACCCGTCAGAGAACATGGTCAAAGCAGCAATAGCCAACAATAATCATGAATTTGCGCGCAAAAAGTTTCAATTCAGACGTGGTAGATCGGAGGATTTGGCGGATGCTGGGATTGAGAGTGATAGTGTTGATTTGATTATTGCAGGTTAGGCTCAATGGCTTTTTTTCCCCTTTCGCGACACATGGTCATCGTGTCGATTCCTTCCTTGAGGCAATGCTCTTAACCACTTGTTAGCGCAGGCTTGTCATTGGTTCGACTGGGATAAAGTCTGGCCTGAGACGGCGAGGGTGTTAAAAGCCGGTGGTACAGCGGCATTTTGGGTAAGCGGTGGTTTCTTTTTGTCACTGCGCGGCAATACTAACGGGATTTTATTATGTGTAGATTTATTCAGAGTTCCGGTTATCCTACCCAGGCCTGACGCCCCTGATCACTGCATATGCACAAGGGAGTGACCCCTGTTAAGAGCCTAGGTCCATATTTTCAGCGACCGGGACGGACGATACTCGAAAACCACCTGATGGACGTACCCTCTCCTACTCGGATTGCCGAGGTGAGAGGGAGACTTGTTGATGAAGAGAGGGTATATTTTGCGGGTGAGTTTTGCTTGAGTACAATAAACGAAGGGGTTGATGATGGGGGGTTATAGGAGACTACCACACCGCAACACTCCCATCCTCACAAACGTTACCCATCATCATGCGCAAGGAGATGCGGTGGCGCGATTTGTTGGGGTACTTTCGGACTTGGAGTTCACTGCATGCATATCACGAGCGTTATCCCGAGGACAAGACAAGACCGCATGATGGGCGGTTTTTGGAAGATTTGGAAGAGTATACTATTGCTGGGAGAGTGGAGGAGGAGGTGAAAAAGGAGGAGGAGGAGGATGTTGATGTGTGTGGGGGCGATATTGCTGTGAGGTTTTGGAAGGATTTAAGGAGTGCTGCGGTGGAAGAGACGGGTGGGAGAGCGAGGGTTGGTGTGGATGATCTGGTGATTGTTGAGTGGCCGTTGGCTGTGATTTTGGTTAGCAGGATCTAAAGGACTTTCGTTTTTGGTGCTTGTCAATCTTGGAAGTTAGTTTGTGTTTTAGCTTTCTACGGTTGATTGATATACATGTTTTTAAAGGGATTTTTCTCGATAACATGGGCAATGCGTTCGAAGAGGAGCAGGAAACTCCAAAGAGGTCGCTTGATGTCTATTAGAATCCATGGATGTGAAGCTTGGAGACGAGTCGAGCGCATATTAACCGAATCTTGCGTGTGACCGTCCGCCTGGCTCGCATCTGCCTACTCAATAACAATATTCCTTGAGCTTGCTACGGCCTCCTACATGTCCGGCGGCGGTGCTGGTTGGTCTGAGTGATAAGATTATGAAAGGTGTGACAATTGTGACATCGCGTTCTTTCCTCTCTCCGCTCGCGTAGTACAATTCAATGGCAACTCAGGGACCGAGGCGTTCCAAGCGCCTAGCCAAAAAGTCAAAGGCCAAGGGCAAGGAACGCAAGGAAAGCACTCCTACCCCCTCCGACAACGCCATTTCACAACAGCCTGGAAGCCCGGCACCTTCACAAGGTTATCTTCCAGAGCCTGAGCACGAGTACGATGAAAGCCAGGCAACCCCAAGGAAACGCAAGCAACGGATTGGATCATCCACTGCCAAGAGGCAGATAAAGCGAGCACGCAATGCTAATCCACATAAGGGGAGATGTTTGATTACAAATCGTGGCCTGCCCCATAGAGATGTGTCGCTTGGTGGCCAAAGCAACAAATCCTGGGATTGTAAGTCACTACTATCTTATTCACCATGCACACAGAACATGCCTTACTGTATGATTGATAGATCACAAAGCTTGAGTATGCATGGGGTATGAATGGAGAGTTAAACCTTGACACAAGATATAACATGGTTTTCTGTGAGTGATGCCAGAGCTCTATCCCCTTATCCTATCATCTATGCTACAGTGAGATCAGACTGGCATCAGATGTTTGATGCTCCAGCCCCACTGTGGATGTTGATTCCAGAAATGAAGGATCTGGAAGAGCTTCGGAAGCTTACCGTTGGGCATAGCCTGTGATACAGCTGAACTGGAAAGGGTTAGCACCTTGTGTATTTTTATATGATGTTGTGCATTACACTCATTTAATCTTAGCTCCAGAACAGCCAGACTCGATACCAATATCATATCCTACCAACACAGTCTATGAAAGAACCAATCTGCCATTTTTCCAACCCCAATGACACCACCAACCACACAACCTATCCTGTACCTTATGAACAACGTAGTCCTCTTCAAAGTCACATACGCCCTCAGTTTGTGGTCATTAATTCGGCTTTGAAGTTACAGAAACTTGGGCCTTTGTCACTCCCACTTACCCTTGCTACAATTTTGTCTATAGGATGAGAAATCTGCTACTGGGTACCTTTACCTCATTGAAGGGCTATACAAGGAGTGGATGGCCATGAGCAACAACCAGGAAGAGAATGGCAGTGAGGACGACTCAGAGGGTGATGGTGAACCAGGAGTATACAAGATGATGATCTGGCGATGGATTTGGATAGTGGAGGTGAAGAAGATAATGGTGGGGACAATTCAGGGGGTAGTGGTGGGGCCAGGGACCTGGATAGTGATATCCAGGAAGAGGAACCTGAAGGTAGTGTCTAGCCCCCTATCTAAAATATAGCCAAGCTGATCATGTTGCTGTGAATTGTGGCCCAGAATGTTTTGGCTCTGGTGACATCAGTGAAGAAGATGAGGATACACTCATTACTGGGATCTCTGATTGGTTAAAAGGATGCAAGGCAGCTTCAGAGCATGGTTGGGAACCCATTGTGCAAGGTGACTTGGATAGCCAAATTAGGGCATATACAAAGGAGCGTGCCCGTGCTGCACCTCCTCCTGATGCCTGGGCTGATTGGAAGCCATATTGGCGACCACGAGGGATTTTTAGCAGTGCCAAGTATCTTGCAAGGTCACGACTTTCTAGTAATGACTGGGCTGCACGTGAACGTGATGTCTTTTTGCCTCGGAGAGGTGGACGTTGTCGGTAACTTATCAATTCTTTATTCTCCTTGTTATTGTACCACACATCGAACTTAGAGTATCAGTTTAAGAATCATGTACTACTCAGCTTCGAGGCTGGGTGATCCTAATGGACTTTGATTGGAGTCGTCATCACGGAATTCTGCAATGGATATCAACCTGGCAGTGTAACGAGTATCAAGCCAAGCGGGCACATTGGGAGGAGACCCTATTCCCGAATTGTGCGTCGTGAAGGACACTGGCCCCCATCTCATCTCACTCGTCATCACAATCCTAAAGGAGAAAAAAGTCAGGTTCAAAACATACCGCCCGCTGCCCGGGGCTGTACAACACTATATCAACCCACGCTGATGGTTCCCTGCCCAAATGTCGAGAGAACGTTTCGGGCTTCTCGAGGGTAACATTGCTATGCTACGCTTCTACTCGCAACATGCGCCAAGGACAAAGAAAGAACTTTGATATAAGTCCAGCAAGAAACCCCACGTACGAGATTTTTAACGCCCCCCCCCCCCATACTCTAACAACCGCCTGCAGGCCTGGAGCTCTAAATCCGCTATTTACCCTTCCCTGCTTCTCTTTCCCCCTCCCAGCCGACCCCTGTGTCAAATATAATACATACTAGAGCCTAAAGTTACAGCAACCCCCCCTGATAACCTATCTCAAATGTCATTCACAACCGCCATCGCATCGATCCTCTGCGCCATCGTTTCAGCGACCAAGGACGTGCTACATAGTCCGGTGATGCTCCTCTTTCTCCTTGCCTTCCTCCTCTTCTGGGCGCTCAGCATCCTCCTCGTCGCCGTCTCCTCTGGGGACCCGGCGGATGACCCCTATAATACGCTTAACATGGCCGAGGAGGGACGGATATTCCTGCCACCAGACTCGGATTCGGATTCGGAATCAGATGCGGGCTCGAGCTCGGACGAAAGGGAGGCAGATCCCACGAGTGTGGAGAGTTTGTTGGCAGCACATAGAGAGCGAGTTATGGAGGGGTTTTCTGAGAAGATTCGAGCTGTTCAAGCGTACTTTGGCGTTGATCCTAGGTAGGCCGTGACGGCCGTGATGTACTTGTGCAGGGTGGAGGGCGACGGGTCGGGACCAGGAGGTAAGAAGCTCTTTACATCACCGCAAGTGTGGTGTCTGGCCCTGACCTGGATTCAATGCAGAGAGCGCAAGACCGACCAACACTATCAACACCCCCACCCACATCGTGAGGCACGAGGAGGGATTGGGAAGAACGTGATACCTTCGTATGTTATGATCGTCAAAGTCGACATTATTGCGGTGTAGCACACACACTTGGGATTAGGGTGTAGGTTTAACATCGGCAAAAGAACATTGTACATCAATTTGGTCAGGCATACTCCAAGGACACCTCACGACTCGGAGCTGCAGCCGTGGTGCTGGTGCCTTTGATGAACTCCAATGCAAGATTTGGGCTGTGAAACAAGACGCGTGCGTTTGAGCAACTAGATTTTGTCATTGGAGAGGAACATACCTCTCAAGCGGTGTGACAGGAATTTTCTTTTCAACCAGTTTTCCCCCTTTCTCAAAGACGAAATGACTCCGCTTGGTCTTACCGCCCTCACCAGCCCCCAAGGCAGTGATCAAAATGCGCTTCGGGTCCGAGATAAGAGGGTACGGCAATTCTTTCTGGAGGGAAGTCGGGTCCAAGTCAACCCACTGCGGTCGGTCAATCAAGGACAGGAGTACACACCTTGATTTGCCAGTTGTTTTGCGCCTTTGTCGAATCCGCACTGAGACCGTAGACGGTATAGCCGTATTGCGTAAAATCAGGATAGATATCCCTAAACCCACACGCCTGAGCCGTACATCCAGCTGCAAACGTGCACAGGTCAGGATACAAAAAAGCCCAGAAAGCTCAGAGAGAGAGAGAAAGGCGAGAGCAAAAGCCAAGAAAAAAAAAGGCTTACGAGTATCAGCCTTGGGCACGAGGAACATCACAACGCCCTTCTCATCCGCGATCTGCGCGATCTCCAAATCCTCGCCTTTCTCATTCTTCAACACCAGACTGGGCAACGAGTCCCCAATCTCAATCGGTGCGAGCATGGGCACATCCGAGTCACCCTCACCCTCACCACTCGCACCAGCACCTTCACCGGCGCCATTATCAGACTTGGCCTACAACAAGCCCAGCGCCCAAATAAATAGAGAGGAACAGATTAAAAAAAAAAATCTTAAGAAAATACACACATACACAGCACCTTCTTAGTCGCGGCGGCGTCTGTGTCTACCTGAGGCGCATCTTCATTCGCAGATCTCTTCTTCGTTGCACGCGGCCTCGGCGCAGGCTTGGGTGGTTCGGCTGCCCTAGGGCTGAGACGCGATGCGCGATGAGCGTCTTGGGGGCACATCGTCGGTTTCCCCTGCGCTGGATGGTTTGTGAGGCATGTCGCCGTTGAGTGAGGGTTGCGGGAGGGAAAAGAAGCGGGGGAATCAAAGGGCGAGAAGAGTCAAAAACGGAAGAATCCCAGGCACGGGTGGTAACCACCAGACTGACGCCTTGACCAAGCGGATAACTGCAAATAACATATAACACAAGATATCATATCATATCATATCATATCATCTATCCGCATTCAATCAACTCTATCACCACATCAGCGTTCCGTCATCAATCCAAATTCCGTTGTCGGTAGATACCGCATATTACTTAGAAAAACTAAAAAAAATTATACATTTCAGTTCTTTCATCCTCCAGAATTCGTCCTCTTCACAAACATCGGCACATGTGCAAGTGCATTGGGCGAGCCACTACCATCCACCACCGGCGAGCCCAGCACGCTTCCACCCCCGCTCCCACTCACCACTCCCTGCGAGAGACTCGGTGAGCCCAGCGCGGGCGAAATAATACCCATGATCGATGATGATGTCCGCCGAGGTATATATGGTTTCGGCGGCGGCGATTTTGTTGGCTCTGTCGTGCCCACAGTTGGACTCCCTACGCTGGCGTCGGTGCCAGCAGGAAAGACAGGGGAGACCGGGGCATTCAACGGCGTCGGATCGATAAGGTCTGATCCTGGTCCAAGCAACTCCACACCAAACTCGTCCTGTATCGGCCGTGGTGGTGGTCGCTCAACCATTGCCTCGAGCAACTATGAGTCCACGTAAAAACATTAGAGGGGAGGGTGTACGGAAAAACAAAACACACACCCACCTCCTTCCGCAACTCTTCTCCAGCATACTCTCCCTCCAGCTCCTCTGGCCCAAGGAGTACCGCTCCCTTCCTGAATATCTCCCCTTCTTCCTCGACCCAGCTCCTCGATCTACACAAATACCATTAACCGCTCAGCCAACCGGGACGAGTCTTCAACCACTTACCGCTGAGTAGGCGAGGCTATCTGTCCAGCAATCTCCTCCGGGATATATTCAACCCCCTCCTCATCCTCATCCTCGGAATCAATCACATACGAAGGACTCAGTACCTTTTCCGGCTCTTCCTTCTCCGGTTCCGCCCTCGCCTTGCCTTTATCAATCCTCGGCGTAGTAGGCGTCGTGTCTTCTTCCTCTTCTTCCCCTCCGGCCTCTACCGCTCCAGCGGTCCCTTCTGTAGCGTTCGCGCTAGGTGGTGCACCATCGTCCACTTCTCCATCAACATGATCAGCCCCAGATCCATTATCCTCTAGCTGTGATGAGGGTTGACTACCATTACCATTAATAACCTCATCAAATGACAATCCCAATCCCTGCAACGATAACCGCGGCCTCGCCCGGTTCACGCTCCCAGCATCCACAGGAGGGATCTGTTTCAATAGCGCAATAAGCTGGTCATTTACAACCAGCAACTCTTCTAACCTCTCTGGGTCTTCTGTTTCCTGGATCACAGTCCGCAGCTCCACGATCACCGTCCCAATTTTGGTCGCCGCACTATCAGTCACTTGCTTCTGACCAGCATCCTGGGGACTACCTAGTGAGAGAGAGAACGGCGTAGTCATGGGCGAAGAAGCGGACACGAGAGCCGTCATTTGAGCTATACAGGCTCGTGCACGAACGACGACATCATTCTCAATCTACAACTCGGCAATAAGCGGTCATTATAACGAACATAGACGTGTGCGCACACACCCTTTTCTCTTCGTCCTTCCGAATCGACTTAGCCAACTCGCTATCCTCAATCAACCCCCACACACCCTTCCTCTGCCCCCTCCCACTCTGCGCCGCCACAGACAGAGTCATAGCGCCCTCTGCTGGCGAAGTCGCAGATCTCGAATTCCTCTCCGCTTCCTCTGTGTTCCTCACACATGTGTTCAAAATCTCGCGGCACATCCTATCACACAGAGCATGCTCAACTGAGAAGGAACGAAGGGGGAGGAAGGAAACAAGGAAACAGCCAATCCGTACCTCGCAAACTTCTCATCCCCGGGAGGAATATTCATATCCAAACACCGCATTACATGGTTTGCTTTGAGTCCCGAATTCAGAGCCATAACGCCCGCCAGATCCAGCGTGTTGTTTGTCAAGTCAAGATGAAGAAGTGACATGGATTCAGGGAGAAATTCGGCGAGTGCAATGGCACCTGCAGACGTAAGCTGGGTCGAGGAGAGGAAAAGGCGTTTGAGTGATGTATTAAGGGTGAATGCCGTCCGGAGGGATTGAATCTGCATCACAAGAGTCAGACAAGCCGGCACGTGTAGGACAGAAAAGGGGAACGCACGCCCTCGAGACTCGGTCCTGAACACGGATTCTTGTTCATGTCAAGTGTTTCCAAGCACGAGTTATATTTCTATCCGGAAGTGCAGTCAGCTGGGCGCGATGATTGAATTCTTTATGTGACTTACGAGTGCCTCAGCAATAGCCACCAAGCATGCCACATCCAGCTTATTTTCGCTTAGATTTAATAACTTGAGCGTCCTATTCCGCTTGAGCACCTGTGCGAGATAAGTGATCCCATTCTACGCCCACACAAACCATCAGCTCCCAAGTGCAAATCATTTCCAAGGCACCAAACTCACCCGCAGATCGTTCCCCTTCAAATCCAACGTCCTCAACGCCCCAAGGCGTGGCAACGCATCCAATGCCCTCACACGATCCAAAAGCGCAGCACTCGGCCCTGTATCATGTCTCCCTACTGATCCCTCTTGTCTTGTATGTGCAGACCCTGTATTTGTTGATGTCGGATGCCTCGTCGTGACACCGCCCTGTTGCGAAGACGTAATGATGGGAATAGGTTGACCTGTAGGGGACAACAGGTTCCCCGCCGCTGCCGTTGCCGCAGCAGCACTCACAACAGACAGACTCGGAGGGGCAACAGATCCCGGTCGCCGCTTTGACCTGGGTATATAAGGGGTGTAGGTGGTCTGTAGCCCGATAGACGGATGACGTGGAGGTGGGATGATCGGTCCGCCCTTGGTCGGCGGTGGGAGGGAACTAATGGTAGGGGTAGCTGGAGGGGAGACGATCGGGAGACTGGATACGGAGGATGTAGGGGAGGAGGTTGTAGATGATGCAGGGGTACCGGTACCGGAGGGGGAGGGCGAGATTGCTGTGGGTATGGCATCGGGATAGTCTCTGATCATCAAGGCCAAGGCGACGCCCCCGGCTGAACTAATCCGGTTGTGGCGTAGAGAGATGTGTTTGAGGGAAGATGTGCGAACTGCGCGGCCTGCTTGAGATGTTAGGAATCATGAAGTATGTTTAGAAATCAATTAGCTCTCACAAAGAGCCTCCAGTGCTGCTGGGCGTAACGAGCAGTCGTCCAAACGAAGGGACTCGAGGCCCGGTTCTGGGGCTGTTTCAAGGGCCATTACGATGTACTCGATAGATCTCTTATCGAGCGAAGTTTGTGAAAGGTCGAGGAACTGGAGACTCTTGGCCTTCTTGGCATAGGCGCCGATGACCCGGAATGCGGGGGCCTTGAGGCGGCGATTAGAAGCGACGGAGAGAAAGGAAAGAGAGCCTGGGATGAGCAGTGAATGCAGAATAGGTTTCAGGGTCTGAGACCGCGTGAACAAGGGATCCCGGGAGAGAAAACAGGACGTACATGCTCGTCGAGGTCGCACTCGCGAAAGACGAGCTTACGGAGGCCCCACTCGATGGTAAACACGTCAGAGAGTATCGATGCGGAGATGGGCGTAAGCTGGACGCCCGAGAGATCGAGGGCACGGGGGCTAGCGCCAGAAGCATTCTGTAAAACAAAAGCATATAAGTGAGCGGTATCCACTAGCGGGGGAGGGGGAGGTTGGGGGTCGAGAGAGCAGCCGGACCGACCTTGAGCGCGATACTGATGGCGGGATCTGGCTCCTCCTCGCAGCCAGCACAGCACTCGCGGTAGAAGGACTCGACTTTGTCCATGCTCCACCATCCTTCTGGCTCTGCCCCTGGACTCCTGGGTGGTCCACGGACGACTCGCCGTCTGCGCTCGTACTCCTTGTCCTCAATGGCACGCTTCTCATCCTTGAGGCCGGGGGCGGAAGGTGGATTAATGGAGGATATGGGATAGACTATGGCGATTTCCGGGAGGATGAAATGAGCCCGTTTGAGCGGCTTGGTCTCATCATCAGCGAGGTTCTGTGTTTGATTAGTAGTGGGTAGAAACTTTGTAAAGCGCGAGAAGAGAGATTGCTGAGTGGGTGGTGGACGCTTAAGGATGGATTTACCAGGAGTGGGGATGGTGAACTGCTGACGAGGAGGGCGAGCAGTACGAGGACGATGCAGCCATAATTTAAAGAGTGAACTTGTGACAACAAAATAAATATAATGCTACAAATAATTAAATATTATTAGCACTCGTCCATAAACTCTCTGCATCTCTCATACAGTCGATACCACCTCCCGTTGTTCCACGTCCTCACCCTTGCCCACCCGTCATGCGGCGCCATCCTCTCTATCCAGATCAACACAGAACACAGCGCAAAGTCTGCATACGACACCCCATCCCCCATCGCCACCAACCCATCCCCACTCATATCCCCCGTATTCTTGTCTAAAATCATCGCTAGAAAATCAAACTGCTCCTTCACAAGCACCCATGCCTGTTCTCGCTGCGGTCCAGACAGTACACCATGGCTACCCCCCTCGGGGCTCATCCCATACGGCCCAGGAAAGTGCGATCGCGACCGCGGGGGAAGATTCTGGTGACTTAGCGGAATCATAATTGGCAGCAGTGGCTTGGCAAACACCTCTTGGATGTAGTGCACAAACAGTGTCTGCATCGCTCGTGAACCATCTGGGAAGACCGGTCGTGCGGGGTATGCTGATTCGAGGTACTCTGCGATGTGGATTTGTGTTTGAGAGCACCTCGGGTGACGATGGATTGCGTGTCGGGTCTACGATCACTGGAAGCGTGTAGACGGGTCGCCCGTCGCTTCGTACTGTGCTCGGTGGTGCGTTTACCGACCGTAGCGTCGTCTCGACATCGGGAAAGTCGACCCAAACGGTTTTATACCGCAGCCGTTTGAAATTTAAGATAAATCTAATTAGTCGGTCAGACTATGATGTAGCTTAGTCGAACACGATCAACTTACCGAACGCGCCAAATGTTGGGTGCCCATGGTTGTGGTGTATTCCCGGGGACATCGTACAGTGTGATTACTGGAGGACCCGCTGAGCGCGAAGATGTCGAATAGGCAGAACCTGCATAATGATGATGATGGTGGTGATGCCTCGACATCTGATAGATTACTGCAAGGGAGGGGAAGAGGATACTGAATGCTACCCACCTCTCCAGATAGCCCCCGCTTTAATACTCCAAAGTAAATGCATGACCAGAATTAGAACACATATAATAGCAATGCAGCATTGGTCGGACGAATCCATCTGACGCTGCCGCAAGTCAGATCTAGTCATGGCAACACTTCAAAGTCTCCCAGTAACAGTCTGCGCCTGAGATTCAAATACACAGATAGCATTAGGTCTTGCGTATATCAAAACTCCCAAAGATCAGCGAGTGGACATGGCACATCGGACCCCGGACGCGGAACAGACATGATGCCGATTTATTTCTGCGCCGTCATTCGCTTCGTCGATTGTTTGGGAAGGAGTTATGACCGTCCGCCATCACCAATTTCGAGCATTCGGGGGTACAAGTCCTTGTTCTCATCCTAGTAAACGTTTTCGTCCGCTCGGCCCTGGATGCTTTCCATCGCTGCGGCGCCAGACACATGAGTAGGGTCAAGTCAACAACTCTAAACAGTTGTTTCCCTTCCACAGCACCTGTATCCAAAGGGTTTAGTTCTGTTACGGTACCCGGGCAGTGAATGACCAAACGGTCTACGAGGCTGCGACCCCCTCCGTCAGGTCACTCAGTTGTCTAAGCTTGCACGCATCACCGCAATGACTCTGCAGGGCCAATGATCGTCAGGCTGTACTCGGGATATTATGCCTTCCTATTTTGGAAAATATTGCGACCCTTACCGGTCCCACGATTCCTATTTAGTGTATTTGGATTAGGTCTTGTGGGACCGGGGCTTCCGCCTCCGACGCGCCATTCCGAACGAGAATAATACCACTGTCTAAGTTTGATGCCCTCTTCTGTTGATGTGGGAACTTCTAGGTCCAGTCTCTTCATCGTCCGGAAAGCTGTAGACAGTCACACAGCACAGCACAGTGGTGGCACCGCATTGCTCTATGGGCTAACGACATCAAATTGCAGCAACTTCCAAACTGGGGCGACCGAGTACGCGCATATGCGCCTGCGAGAAATGACACTTTATCACTACAAAGGACAAGAAGCGCTGATGTGGGTCGGAAACAACCGCCCCCGGTGTACATGGATAGGGTGGCACCCGCGCGAGTTTGTGCCGTATCATATTCCTTTCAGAGACGGACGTACCTCGTCGGCAATCCTTATCTTTGCGCGTCTGCCATTCATTGAGCTGATCGTGTGCTATGCTTATTACAGCGTCGCACTGTCCAATTGGATTGTTGTGGAGCTATTTTTTCCCCGTGCTATAGGGGGTCTCACGAACCCGACTTTGACATGTTCTGCCATACTATAACGTATCGCATCTGTGTTTCACGGAGTCTGACCCGTGCTACAAAAAAGCTTGCGACGGCCTCCTGGCGCCGTTTCGAAACCGCTACAAGGATGGGGATCAGTAAATGAGCAAGCGAGCATCATTGAACCTAACTTGGGTAAAAATCCACCGCCAAGTTATAAAAAAAGGAGCCATCCCTCGACTCCACTTATCCCCCTCTCGCCTGGCACCTCCGAAAGCGCAGGCCCAGCGGCTCCGAAACTCCACTGCACCGGGAAACCCCCCATCCATCATCCAATACATCACCTGTGGACCCAACACGAACGCCATCCAGCGTCCGCCGCGCATTTACGATGACATTTACTCGAAGGCTGTCGTACCTCAGTGCTGAGGCGATACCTCTGAACTCGCTTGACTGGCCAATATATCATCGAGAGTCATTCATACACATGCCACGCCGGCGGCCATAACAACGTTCCACAGAAAGCCACCGCCGTAGGAGTGGCAGCTCACTTAGCTTAGTATAGTATCAAGCGATTTGCCCTTCAAGTAGCAAGCCTAATATAACGAGATGCCCGAGGGATGTGATTTCTCTGATCTACGACTCGGACAACATGATGTGTGTTAGGTTATTTTCAGGCCCTTGTTGAAATTTGAATAGTTGCTGTGGACTCCTCTCTGCCGCATAATACCATGCGGCTCTACGGTCCTGTGTTTACTTGTGCCATTTATGGTCAACCGATGGCTGCCAGCGACGACCTGTTGCGACAGCCTGACGACATACCTGCCAGTTTCTCGGTACAAATATATCAATCACTGATCCGCCCTGTGATCACAATCCCCCGGGCCTGCAACATTTAGCTTTTGCATGCTTATCATGCATCCGTCGATGATATATTGATATTGATAAAAGGAAGACATTGAGGAGAGTTTCGAGTGAGTTTTAATTAATCAAAATCATTAGTTGTGTTCAACGCCGGTCCTGTCCTGCGTCAATCTACAAAGTACGCAGGGAATGCCAAACTCAGCTCCACAACTCCGTACACCCCCATCGCCTATTGCCGATGGGGGTATTGTTCTGCGAATTGGCCATTTTTTCTTTCTATGCAATTTTGCGCTGCGGCCATGAGCTCGGAAAAACGTTGTTGCTTTCCGCAGACGATCGGGCGTATCAGGGACCGCCCACGTTCATTCCGAAATGTCGCTCAAAGTTCAATTTCCTCCTACTCAGAGACACCCGCAGCACGGGAGTTGGGACATGGTTTCATGCCATCGGAAAACCTTGTGTGGTACGCACTTACTGAGGGTAAGTAAGGGTCATCGCACGGGCTCCTCACAACCCCGCGGCCGACTTTCGGCGACGGTTGGTATCAGATCACATGACCATCGGCATGACATCTCGGGATATATCATTGCGTCAAAGGCAACCTTTCCAAGGCCAGAGTACAACTTGATCCCCAACCACCATGACCACCTCTCTTGACCAGCTCAAACAGACCGGTACCGTCGTCGTCTCAGACTCCGGTGACTTTGAAAGTGAGTCTGATCGTACTCTCCCCTGACACTGTAACTGACCTCTGATCGATTCAGGCATCGATGTATACAAGCCCCAGGTAACCAGCCACGATATGTGTCGCGATACAGCAAGATAACATTTTGTGTTATAGGATGCCACAACCAATCCTTCCTTGATCTTGGCTGCTGCTAACAAGCCGGGATATGCCCGTCTCATCGAAGCCGCGATAAAATTCGGCAAGTCCAAGGGCGGTGACGTCGACAACCAAGCAAACCATGCTATGGATAGGCTTGTAAGTGGTAACATATTCCGTTTGCGCCGGTGATATATTAAACATCCCCTCCCCGCTCACAGCTCGTTGAGTTCGGCAAGGAGATCCTCGCTATTATTCCTGGCCGTGTCTCGACTGAGGTCGACGCACGTCTCTCATTTGACAAGGAGGCAACCAAGAAGAAGGTGAGTTTGCAGCGCACTTGTAATGTTATCGCACTCTCATACTCGATTTAGGCCAAGGAGCTGATTGCGCTCTATGAATCTGTTGGTGTATCGAAGGACCGTATTTTGATCAAGATCGCATCAACCTGGGAAGGTATCCAAGCTGCTCGGGAATTAGAGCGGGATGAGGGTATTCACTGCAATCTCACCCTCCTCTTTGGTTTCGGTCAGGCTGTTGCCTGCGCTGAGGCTGGCGTCACTTTGATCTCGCCTTTTGTTGGCCGTGTGCGTTCGGCGTCGTTATCAGTGCGAGTGGTTCGCTGATAAAACTTGCCCGCAGATTCTCGACTGGTACAAGAAAGCGACTGGAAAGAATTATGAGGGTGACGAGGATCCTGGTGTCCAATCCGTCAAGAAGATCTTCAACTACTACAAGCAGCACGGCTACAAGACTATCGTCATGGGCGCCTCCTTCCGTAACGTAAGTAGGGGCGATGATTGAGTGTGCATCTCGTAATTCATATGTCTTCGCAGACTGGTGAAATCAAGGCGCTTGCTGGTGTTGATTTCTTAACCATCTCACCTGCGTTGCTCGAGGAGCTCAAGGGCTCGACAGCTCCAGTTCCTAAAAAGCTAAGCGCTAGTGCTGGTGAGTCCTTCATCTAATCTCAGCATCCACTCTTTGTAACACCCATCTACTCTCAAGCTGCGCAAGCCGATCCCATCCCCAAGGTCTCCTTCGTCGATAATGAGCCTGAATTCCGTTGGACACTCTTGCAAGACCAGATGGCGTTTGACAAGTTACATGAAGGTATCAAGAAGTTTGCTGAGGACGGTGAGACTCTCAAGGGGCTCCTACGCAAGAGGCTCTCTGCTTGAAAAAAATAAATAGAGGGAGGATGTGTCACGGTCGCAGGTATAACTAATTTGTTTCCCTAATAGTAGCAAAACAGAAATCAATGATTGTCCGTGTGTTTTGATGTTTGCATGATCATTGCTGCATATTTACATTTTGTGAGAATATGAAGACTGCATGGTTCGAAAGCCACGAGACTTGGGAATTCTGAGGCGCCATGCAGTCGCTGGTGTTAGGCGCCCTTATTGTCGGCAAGACCCGATCGGGCGCTTTGGGGTACAATGTGTTTCCCGATGATTCGCTCTTCCCCTGCAGGTGGCGTCTAATGGCGGGCACAGGTATCGACAGTCGGGCGCCAGATAGGACATCGCCCCCACCATATATATATATCGTTCGCAGCTCGGGCGGCTATCTCTGACTCGATCCTAGGTTTCCTTTGACCATCACCTTCAACATTGCGAACAACGCATACGAACACTTAGCACATGTAAGTTCACCTATCCTCCCACCTTCAAATCCAGACCTCGTGTTCGGGCGCTTGTGCGTGGGCCAAACAGCTCGTTCTTGACGCTCAAAGGAGTTGCCCGTGTGCTCCGATCATTATCGTGCGGACCAAGTACTCCTTGCTTACTTGTCGGTTTAGGGATTCGAAGATGATGCAACCAGATGGCACTGGCAACTCGGTGGTGCGGGGTAGCGAATCTGGGAATGGGAAATACGTGGATACTAAGGGAGAAACGTGAGTGGAGCAGCCTCTTCAGTGGGGGTGGATGGGTGGGGAACAAAGTTGGGGGGCACCCGCTTCTTCTGACTTGTGATTCTTTTTGTTTCATGGTCCGTGGGTTCTGATTTCCATTCTCTGTGCTTGGCCTTTTCATCAGGAGACGTACTGCGGACACGACCTGCCAGAAAAAAGAGCAGAGCCAGGATGCCGGTGGTGAGCCCAAGGATGGGATTGGGTAAGTCGTCCCCGTCCCTCCGAAACTTTGTTTTTTTAATCCTGAATATCAAACCCTGTTCGTCCTGTTGCTTTTGTCGGCACGCACAGGGGGGCGATCGGGGGTATTGACCGGCGTGGCGTTGCCAACCAGGGAATCAAGTAAGTTTCGAAGATCAGGGTCTGTGTAACACGAAGGAGAAAGAAGAAACTTACCGTGAATTTTGCCTTACTTGTCTAGGAACCCTGACGCAGGCGGTGATATACCATGGGATCGGAACGCGGCAGGAGGCTTTAAAAAGCAGAAAGAGAGGGAACGGTGAGTACTGTCATACCGAAAAGAGTGTTTTTTGGTAGTGTATACTAAGGCTAACTATAACTTCCTTCTGCTGGTCCGTATATATAGATGGTCAGATATGCCTCCCGATAAGTGAGTCTGAAACACTTCGGCTGATTTCTTTGCCTTAACTATGGCTATGTGGTTGTAGTGGAGGAAGGGCGCCGGGAAATACGCAGACCCAAGGTGCACAGAACACTAGCACCCCCCCGCCAGGAGTGAAGGCCAAACCTCAGGGTCAGGGGAAGTAGAAGGCTGACCACTTTGGTAGTCTATGCCGCCGTCACAAATGATATGGGTCTAGTTTGTTGATATCCCTCCTGAATGGTTAGCTCGTGTGTGCAAAATTTCAGGTTAATATTTGAGTTTCATGGCATTGCGACACACTGCCTGGGTCTCTGGAAGAAAGAGCACACTGTTTGCTAGATTTGTTGATGGTAAGCATCCTAGTTTCGAAGCTAGACGCTTTGGGCCTCGTTGCTGGCTTATTCCGATGTTCCGGGATACGCAATCCGCCAACCCTTTTCGACTTGAAACACTTCGCACCAATCCCCTGTTGAGAGCCCCCTTCCGTGATTCATTTCTGCTGTCACCCCTCCATACCTCACACACACAGGCTTACCATCTAACCTACCTGGGATTCTGAGAAGAACTCTTAAGCTGATGCTGACTTTTCTTTTCTCCTTCCACGTATCATCCAATTCGAAGCACGCCTTGATTTATCAGGCGATTACTCTGGCCAGGGTTAGGTATAACGTATTTATCACAAGTCCTAGCACTGAATGTTACGCAAACATTTCATCATTGGCTCTGGCGAAATTATTGACGCTATTGTGACAGGTCATTTCAGGTCCATAGCTTGAACCTTGACGATCCTTTGGGGCATCAACTCCAGTGGCGGCCAAATCAATACACTGTGGGTATGAACTATCAATTAAGTTATAGCGATCTTTGAAAATGTCTTGGGATGATAGATTCAAATCAAGAACTACACCGGATATAGGGCTGGTGGCAGAGTTTATTACCGTCATGTGGTTCACCAGTCAGGTCGGGATGTCAAGAGATGCCCTACAGAACCTGTCAGAGATTTTTTGGCATGGATCTACGGGCCTAGTGGTGATAATCATGAAGGGTACGTGTGAACGAATCTTTGATTGGCACTACATACCCTCGATATCTGTGGACTCCCTAGCACCCGTTATATGATATCAAAGACGGTGAGAAGTCCAAAGGTCAACATTCTTCCCTGGGGAGTCCCCATGCGTCATGACGGGTAGCAGTCCGTCCCCAGATTAAAATACCATATTCTCCCAGCATTTCGGGGATCCGACTCGGTTTGCCATCGCTTCATCCAGGAAAGAGCGGGACCCGATCCATATGCCGAGAAGGAAGACATCTTTGAAAGTGTTTCAAGTGTTTCATAAAATGCACATGGCCAGGCCACGAGCCCAACTTCTCCCAACCTCGTGTTTAGATTGCCCCGTAGAGAGCTGGGAAGGGATGGATTAAGGTATGTTTGTGGAATGCCCATGTCGAACTTGAATGCTCCGCATACGATTGTTTCAAGGGACTTCTAAGTTGTTGCTGTATAGTTCTGAGCGGTATAGAATTGGGATATCTTTTATGCATGTGTTTCGAAGTTTTTCACAGCGGGTGGATAACCTTACGATATACACCATCTTTTTCTTTACGGCGGGAAAGGAACGGCTATCTTTGTCCATCATATCCCAGTTGTTAATCCCATCTGGAAGGGGCGAGGGGAGGGGGTGGGGGCTGTGTTTCGTGATGATCAAGGCCGTTTCTAGGAGCCGGAACAATTACCGAGAAGACAAAGTAGTGGTGAATCTGCCAAGAAGTTGTTGGTCGTTTCCAATTTGAAGGGTATACATAGAATAGATTTACAAAGGGCGTCAGGTTACGGGATTTGCTAATCTTACACTCTGGCACGTTGCTGATGAGATGCAGGTGGTTCAGCCACTAAAGATTGGGGGAGGGACAATATCTGAGGTGCAGTTGGGCGGGTTTTGGGGCCAAAGAAATTCCTGGGTCCTGGGATCTATCGCCTTGATGAGCGGTATCCTACAAACGACTGGACAATTCATTGACGGATAAGCCTCGGAGCAATTGGCTTGGGAAAGCATACCGGCACGAGGTCACTGTTATACCCAGGATTATAGTGTGTTGGCGGTCTGTCTGGCGATGTTGAAACGAAGAATTTGAGGCTACCACATGGATCGCCATGCCTGTGACACAGTGCAAACAATTCCCGGTCGCTTAAGGATTCACCAAGGGCGAAGGAGCCAATTTCAGACGGGTATATCGAAAAGGTGGCTTGAGAGTCGTCTGGAATATTGAGCTTCGGTAATGTGTTAAAAAAGGCTATTGTGTGCAAGATGGGGGCGCCCACTTACCTTGGCGTAGATACGCTCCCGCACCCACGAGCCATCCGGTGCCCCGGTGATATCTATGACTCTGTATTGCTCTCCATTGCAACTCGCAACCAGTCGTATAATCGGCTGAAGAGTGTAGGTCCTAAGTAGCCGGTTGTGTGGGCCAAGTTTCAACAGTGGACACACAGGTAACGAGGAAATTTTACGCACATGGTGGTTGGGGTGGGTGGTTGGAAACCGGTCAGGGTAAGTCAGTTGACCTATCGAGTAGGCTTCAGCATCTTTATGTGTGGTGAGATCCACATCAGCCTTATGATGCGTGGTTGCCCTTTTGCATCAGCAGTTGACATGGACAAATATAATGCGACCAAGTTCAGGATGGGACCGCCCTTGGGGTGAATGACTAACTGGGTCTTTCGCCATTTGTAAGGCAACGAAACGCCCGTGTCATGCGAGTTCTCCCGGGGACCGGAGATGAGTTACAGCGTGTCCAGTAGCCTGCAGGTTTGATGATCACACCAAGACACGGCGTTGCAGTTAAAGGATGTCAAGGGAAAGTAGTTAGAACGAAACAAGATTTAAGGCCTTCTTTAGCTCCATAGAAGATCCTTGTCCATCGGATTATTGCCCATAGGTTATTGTTGGAGCTCCCCCCATAGCGCCAGACCCTAATAGCATATGTAAAATGTAGGGAGTGTTGGCTGGCCTCGCAATCACTGCGACCGGTAACTTTCGATGGTGACGAGATCCGATTCCCACCCGGAAATCGGTGCCCCATATGGGGGATTATTATCCCGCAACGGAGAACGGACTTGGAATCACTAATGGGGTTTTGTGTTTGCCCACCATGTGTAACACCAGATAAGATAAGTCTTCTAGTGTTGGCAACAGCGAGCACTGGGTGAGGATTCCGAACCGAGGGTAGAGACAGCCTTCGCGAGGAGTTGGCATGTCCATGGCTCCGAATCTCAAGTAGTAGCATTTGGTGCCCCCTCCCAGCAAGTTATAAACAGCATTATGGCTACTGGTACAAAACAAGTTTTATCCCATCCAGTGCCGAGATTTCATGATTCAATGCACCAATGTCAAATCGACCTACCGCCCCTTCCTCCCGTGTGCAAAAGCCAGTGGGACTGACATCACCGTTGTTCTTGCTGCCTTTTGCCGCGTGGGCTTCAGTCCTCTTGTCGACAATCCCAGGCCGTAATTACACTCTAGGTCCTCGTCCTTCCCTACATCTCGGCCTTGCTGGGGGCATTCCGAGGTGGCCCATCAGCTTCGGTGTTCACGCAGCGCGATATACCTTTGCCGGCGTCACCATTGAAGCTGACCTCTTGGTTGTGAAATCCATTAGCACCTTACGTCCGTGCTTCTTTCTTCTTTGACGTCCTGGAAATTTCAGTCCCCGTTAACTGAGAAAAGGCTCAGCGCCCAGCATCAGTGGTGGCGTTCGGCCAAACTCAGAGCCTGGATGTAATTACGGTAAACACCAGGTGGAACGCTTAGATTTAATGAACACTAATGAGCTGATGCTTCATGCTGGTTACACATCAATGGAGAGTAAGCAAATGTTGTCAACCGTGCGAGACCGTGAGTCATCTTACAAAAAAAAATCCGACACTAGTGGCGTATTCTACATATGTTATGCGAAAAACTGAGACCTTGAAACTTGAGGTGACAGCGGAGATATATGTCAATTACATAACTTAACAAATGATAATGGACAGAAGAGGCGGAAACGAATCCAAGTGCAAAGAAAGTCATGCCCAAGGGTTGTCGTCTTCTGGAATGTCATATTGGGGACTCATGGTCAAGCGGGTATGAAGTGGAGGCGTTTGCGCTCGAGCGACGACAGCTTCCGTGTCCTCCGGCTCCCAAATTTCTGGATGCTGTCCTGATTCCTGATGCGGTTGGGGGCTGCTGTTATCCCCAATGTCATCCAGCATTCCCTCCCCAACGTCCACTCTTCTCCGATTGGGTTCCTGATCCTCCACTTGTACTTCACCTTTCGGTGCATTCACCTCAGGACCACGGCGATACACTCTCCTCAGTCCAAGCCCACGCATCGACGGCTCCCCTTTCCGTCTCTCTCTCGTTTGTTCCTTCTCCGCAGCCCTGTTATCTTCAACGACAAGATCAACCGCATCGGAATGTAGCATTGGGGACCCTCCACGACTACCACTCCTAGCACTCCTTGAGCTATTTCGAGAAATAGGAGGGACCCGGTTAAGCATCGAACTCCCGGCAATTCCAAGACTCTGGCTGCTGCTTCCCGCCGATGACGGACCAGAAGATGCTATTTTCTCTGCCTGTGATCTCGTACTCGCAACGTGTCTGTGAGGGTGATGGGGCGATTTGGATTTGGATTTGGATTTGGAGTCTGATTGTGATAATGATTGCGATGGGCCCAAAAAATCGCCTGTTGATGATTTGGTATCTTTCCCGCGGGCCTTGGTCCATTGCATCTTCACCATGGTCGTGTGTGGGTCATCCTTGTCATCGGTATCAACTCCCACCTTGTCTCGCTCGTGATCAATGACATCGTTCCCACTGTCATTGAAATCGTAGGAACTGTCACCTATCCCGGCGTTTCTATTCCCCTGTGGGGTGGTCCCAACAGCGCCATATCCCTCCCATGCGGGTCTCTCTCGTCCTTGTAACGCAAGTCGTCCTTTCGCTCCTCGAATGGGTGAGAACCATGCGCCTCGCTCGTCTCTCAAAACACGCTCCTCCTCTGTCCACATCACAACCCTCGCTTGTTCCGAGCTGACATCAATGCACGGATAATTATAGTCTCCAAAAATATACTTCTTGCTGTGCGCAAATAGTTCTTCATCTCCATCGTCAAGGTCTCCAAAGGCCAGTTCATAACCACCCTCGTTTTCTCCCCTGCCGATGCCCCAAACATCGGGCTCCTCGTCGTCGTCATGTTGCAGATCGGGCGCCAGGTGCACAACACTTTGGGCCTGGGAAGGCAGCAACGGCGCGTGGACTTCTTCGCCCTGATCGCGACCCACGACTTTCGTGATGGCATGGTTAACAACCCGTTCAGCTCGGCCAGGAGGTTGTGTTTCGGGTACCGGTCGAGGGAGCCAGTACTTGCGTTGCCCGCCTTTGCTGTAGCGAAGTCCTGCACGGATGCGACGGTCACGCCCAACACCCTGGTGCATGAACCCTTCTGCAGGTTCAAATTCGCGGTAGTCCATCCTTTCACCGCGCAGTGTGGCTTTGCTGTCCTCGACCACGTCACGAAGACCAAATGCGTCACGGAATGCGTAGTAGAATGACATGCGGGCGACATATGAGATGTGGGGATCAATGAAATCCTTGTATGAAAAAGCGTAGTTGTGAGCGATCGCAAAGAAGGGCATTTCGAGACAGATGAGGATGTCGTTGAGGCCCACGGATATATGCTCTGCATCCTTGTATGGCCCCAGTCTTGTGATTACATCCGCCGCAACTAATATCGATATCCCAATTGATTGCCAAAATGAAAAGAACAATATTCCTTTAACACATAGGAACTTGGGCACAGGTCTATCAAAAGGTGAGGATGGGTGCTAACAAAAGGGAGCAGGCTACTCACCTGAAGGGCTTCAAATCGTCGTTTACGCACACCCAGAACATTGCCAAACAGTAGAGTGCCAAACATATGCTGACGTTGTAGATGACGCTGATATACAGATAACCCGAGTTTGCGCGGAAATTGCCATCATTGAATTTCCCTACGGCCTTGAGGATAAGTGTCGCAGCAGCGAGAATTGGCTTAACTTGCACATATTCTATGAAGACATGAGCATTACAGGAATCCAGCTCCATGAACTCGATAACCCACGCAAGATTCCGCGTTTCAAGAACAGGAATGTGTAAGGATCGCTAACGTCGATTTCGTGTTTGACAATATTGACAGGAAAGACAGGCTCTTTTGGAGGGCGGCCATGCAACATGATGAGGAGGGAGCGCTCGCCTCCAAGGTACGCCAATAGAAGTTCAAAAAAACAATAGATCACGAAAGCCTGTTGCAAACGAAGAAGTCAGCGCTATTCCGGATAGAGTGTTCAGCCTGGAGCATTCAACATGTCACTCTACGATACCCCCAACCACAATGACGCTCAACAGGAATGTGACAGTTCTTGCACGGAGCTGAACTCACCTCGTAGATGTCCCGAATAGCATCGATCACGAACGCAGCCTCCAGCGAAAATAGGGAGATGAACGATGAGATTGCATAGAGAGGGACCATGACCATGATTCGGACAACCATTCTGCATGGAATCTAAGCTCAAATGGTTCAAAGAACTGAGCGAGCCTGGTTGCAACACACCTCTGCAGCACCGGCTTGCGGTAGTTCTTGAGCTGAAAGATGATTGACAAAGTCGAAACGAGAACGGCAACCAGAGCAGAAGTGCCAGCAACGACAAGGACAGCTGTAGGAAGCCCTGATCCAGAGCCAGAGCCAACATCAGCAATGGAGGCCATGTTTGGCCCCAGGGTGTCGGCGACGTCGTCTACGAAGGAGAAGAGCTGGGGCGCTGCGCTCAGGGGTACTCCACTTACATAATCCATTGGTTGAACGTGATTATTAAGCGCCTATGTCAATACTCATCAAAGCAGGGAAATCATCCTCTCCGACTGGATCAAAGTGGTCTTCCTGCTCGCACATAAACTATACAAGCGATTCGTTGGTACCGTCAATAATGCGACAGACGCGAGAGCTTATCATAGCATAAAGGCCCAGCCACCCAACCAATCGGACATTTATCTCCGCACATTCCGGATTCCGAAGGCTCTTTCTCAAGGTTGTGATAGCTAAGTGATTAGGTGTGGGGCTAAGAAACGAGTAGTTGAGAGGGAGGGATGACTTGAAGGAGTCTTCGGTACGCCGAGTCTAGTGAGAGTGAACGTGAGCAGAGGGGAGTATGGTTCATATAATTTCTATGTTCACGTATTCTACACTACACAGATACAGAATCAACCTGAAAAAAACCAGTGCATTAAGAGGGAATCGAACCCCCGGCGGGTCGAGCTTATTCAAATGGCAACGACCCAGGTTACCACTACCCCATTAATGCTTAGTCCTTCATCGAACCTATTCTCCTTGGATCGAGCGCCACCCCCTTATTGTCGTACCTCAGAATCTCAACAGGCACGTGTCAGGGGTCGGCCGACGCCTGTCCAGAACCCCTTTATGCTCATGTTATCGGGCGCGCACACTGGATGGGTTTCCTACTCCTCCGTTCACCTTGCTGCCAATTTTCTGGGGCCAAGAGATAACCAAGAAATAAGATGCGGATAGTCAGGGAAAGCGTCTGGCAGACTTGCGCGTAGGTCATCCTAGTCAGCCCTGGGCATTGTCATGTGGATGAGCCTTTGCGATCGCGCCAAGCCCAGAAGCAACACTTGGCGACATACCAACCCAGTACCGCAGCCGACAACGATTCTTATAAGTCCCCCGCCCCCCTCTCTCTGGTCTTTTATCATCCTCGCCCTTCGTGACTGCCTCTTTGAAACCATTATGACGATTGCACCCAAGTGGCTGGAATACTTGTTGTTGACAGTGCTCGTCTGGCGGGGCTCTGCGCTTGACCCTTCCCTTGAAGAAATCTCCCGCCTGTACACACGACGCACCGAACGTGGAATCCATCTTCCAATTGTCCCATCACAGAGAGTCGTAGCTTTCGAGAGACGTGGGAAGGTGGGTTTTATCGGGCTAGGAAACTATATTGATGTGTGAGTGACCTGTTCTTTCAAGTCCGTTTAAACGCTGAGTATTGGCGTCTAAACCAGCGTCTATAATGTTCTCGTGCAAGTAGGCGGTGCACTGATGCCAGTAGTGCTTGGTCAGTGGGGGTCTCTACTCGGGTCATGCCCGCATTCCCTGATTCACCATGGCGTTAGACACTGGGTCATCAGACTTGTGGGTAACATCGGACTCATGCACCACAGGTTGTGGCGCTGATATTCCTTTGTACCCACAATCAACGTTCAAATCTCTAGGGCTCGATGCGAGACTCCTCTACGGGGATTCGAGCACGGGAACCTACGCATTCGGACTGATCGGGACGGATGATGTTAATCTGGCTGGGCTCACTGTCTCGGAGCAGCATTTTGCAGCCGTCAACGATACAAATACCAGCCTCGCTAATAGAGGGTCCTCAGGGATATTTGGACTTGGGTTTCCCTCCAATAGGTGAGCCTTGACTTGGACCCCAAGATATGTAGTTCAAACCCATTTGTTTCTCAGTGCGTTATGGAACGCCGTCTTTGTTGAAACATATCTCCGTCCGAGCCCCCAAAACCAGCGGCGATTTACTGTGGCGGAGTCCGGGAGGGCGACCTCAGACTATTCCATACCACGCTTCCCTACATTCGATTTTCTCCAAGCCTCTTTTCCAAACCTGTCTTTTTTCGGCGTGCCTAACGCTGAGCATGCCAGTCAGCATTCTGCGCGGCAAATGGACGCTCTTTCAACATTAATTTTTCAATCCTATCCCACGATCGCACCTCTTCTTGGACGACTGGTAGCAACAGCAGAGATTGACCCTATTTTTGCAGTGACTCTCCAAAGAAACACCATTGAAATTGGTGGAAATGTGGGACAATTGAGCATCGGGGAGCTTCCTCCTGGCGTGCGGAACGAGAGCCTGACGTGGGTTCCTGTGCGTGGCTATAGTCGAGCTCAGGGTGGACTACCAGCTCCCCCTGATTCACCAGATGAAGTTCGCTAAAACCTACCCCCTGTTTCCCCGTGGCTGATTCGCTATTTGACTTCACGCAGGTGTACCCAATCGCATGGGAGATCCCGATTCGATAACGTATACCTAGATGGCGAAATTCTTCCCCGCTCGACCCTCTCCTCGCCTGAAATTAGCCTTACCGCACTCATCGACACTGTGAGTGTTTGGTCAATCCGGATTTTTCAAATCGTCCCGTTCACCTTCGTTGCAACCAGGGAAGTTCCCTCATAAGAGGACCTGCCGACGTGGTCGCCGAGATTTCAAACAGGATAGGGACCCGCTTCCCATGCTCCGAACCCCATACTTTGGCATTCTCCATAGGTGGAAAGCTTTTCGCGGTTGACCCACGAGATTTCATCTTCCAGGCTTTCACCGATTCTGTGTCACGATGCACGGCCAATGTAGTCTCCACTGATTCCCCCTGCCGAGGGTCGATACTTATTCAGCTGGAGCTTAGGGACCCCGTTTTTGAAAGGGTTAGTCTTTAGCCCTGTGATACTTCAGGGCTGATTGTAAAACTGCCCTCGTAAACATAGAGTGTTATCGGCGTACCATTTTGGAAACCTCCAGTATCCTTCAAGAGACCCGCCAAGAATGGGCTTTGTTTCGACGGTACCCGACGATGCTGGAGAGAAGTTAAAAGCAGTGGTGGATGCCGCGGATGGCCGGTGATGGGAATTTTCCGCGTGAGTGGATCTCTTTTTCCCCCCTTGTTCGTGAAATGTTCCTTACGTGAGAATACAGTCATCTCGGAACCTGCGCCAACTGGTACCCGAGCCGCTGCAACGACAGATTCCAACGGTGTGCCTGAGGCTACCGAGAGTATTCCAACGCCTCCGTCGTCTCGCGCCTCGAGAGCTGGGTCGAGTTCCTGGCCATTTTTCGTAGTGGGATCTGTCTCGGCCTTGTTATTATAGTAGATATAGGTGCTAATACCACAGATTGACATTTCGTAGCTGATGTCGTTTAGCTCAAGTGCACTGAATAAGGGGATGGGCTGTGGGTCTGCGTTGAACGTTGGGTACTTGTGCCAGTATATCATTTATAACTTTTTGGGTTGCCTATTTCACTCGGAACGCCGCTGAGAGGGGTGAGGAAGGACCTTTGCGGTTAGGTGGAATACGGCTCCATTCCATATACTACTAATATTATCGCCGAATGTTCCAATCTCTCCCTAGCGTGGAAGAGATTTAGGACAAACACCTCCAAGTCTGTAGGGAGCCTTGAAAGAATTTGTAGGCCCTCGAATCATCGGAAATCCGCTCCGGATGTTTCGCTCTCGTTCTACCGATAGAGCTCTTCAGGAAGCGCTCTCACCAGCAGGCGACCTCATGTGGTACCTCCCCTCACCTTCCCGTTAAGACGGTGGGCTTCGGTAGCGAGAACGCTCACTTTGAAGCGTATATCCGGCCAGCGTAGATCAGATTCTGTGAGCGATAAGATCGGGAAAAGAAAGTTCATGCTAGTGGGTGGTGATTAACGGCAGTCAACGCTGATCCAGTGATTCGACCTGACTATATATGTCATCGGAGGTACTCCAGAGGCGATGTTATAAGATGGCCAGGTAGTGTTGGTTTCTATTCTACCGACCACCATTGAGTCGAACACATCCTGGATTCCTAATCCCGCCATGGAGCCAAATTCATCCTGGCTTCCCAATTCCACTATGGATTCAGGTGCTCCCTGGCTCCCTAACCCGGATACCTATCTAAACCACCTTTCACCCACTGAAGCCAACCAGTTCGAGATCGTCAGAAACGTGTACTTGGCTGTTCTTGGTGTCTGTGATAACCATATTTCCTCATTTTATTCTTGAAATCTGAAATCCTTCTAGGCCACCATATGGGATGTCTTGGTTTACATTCCCGATGACATCGGGATTATACGCAGGAGTTTTGGGGTAGTAACAAGTTGCTTTGTGTTTGCAAGGTCAGTCCACTAGCCATTCCTTCAGTGAATTGCTGCCATTACTGAAAAGCACGTACAGAGTGCTTTCTATCACTTATCTTCTTCTCTCTGTGGCTTTCACAAAGTGCGTATCGCAAAGTTTAACACTATTGGACGTAATAGTGAAGTCATACGCACCTCCAGCTCGCCCAATCCTTCATTGCCAAGCTATGCAAGTCGCTCTTGGCACCGTTTGCTTTGTCTTGATGGCGTCCACCTCCTTCCTATTCCTTCGAAGGGCTCAAGCAGTTTACTCTGACAACCGACTAGCCCAATGGGTTTTCTCTGCCTTGTGGTTCGCCACTAGCTGTGTTGTAGTCACGCTACCCATCGGAATCCACGCGGACCATATCCCGGGAACCCAATTTTGTGTCCCTTACACAATCAGAAGCTATGTATCGTTTAGCGAGTTTTCACCCGCAATATTCGACACATTCATCTTCTTTGCGATCTCGTACAAAATTGCGTCAACACACAGCACCTCTGACGTAGGGTCGGCCTGGGATACGTTCGTCTCAGGAAAGGCGCTTCCTCGTTTAGCAAGAGCAATCCTGCAAGATGGTCAAAAATATTATCTGTCAGTTTTCCGAGCTTGTGTTGGGGCATAAGCGACTTAACATAACATATAGAATTGTCTTCGGATTCAACGTCGTTGCCGGCATCTTCCTGTTCGCCCCTTCAATTCCCTCTGTTTATCGTCCAATGATGGCGATAGTTGCGGACGCCTTGAGTACTTCAATGGCATGTCGTGTTCTTCGAAATATCAGGAAATTCGATTACGAGAATCGTCGTCTTGCTCTCCCCACTATCTCCGGCCTTAGCTTTGTCCGGGACGTGGTTCCGGCGAAAACCACTAACGTCCGTGAAAACAATAACGAGTGACGACACTTGAACTCCACCTCCTCCCCAAGTGTTAGTGTGCATTTGTAGTGTAGATCTAGTGAACACATAGTTTATAAAGATGGTGACATTGTTTGAAATTGACAGGTGCTAAATCAGTTGGTGGTTTTCATTAGGACAATCGGTGAAAACAAATTTCGTTATAATGGAGAGGGTTAAATTACGAGTAACTGTTTCAAATAAGGTTACAAATTTAATGAGCAAATATAAAGAATATACACTAAGGGCGTATTGTGCTACTGAGAAAGCTTGAAGCATAATGGCCCGGATCCTGAGAGTCCGCATCGGTACATCAAGGAAGCAGCATCATGGTTACATGCACATCCTACAAGTCCTCCCTCACAGCCCTCATATTACGAGGGCAGGCAAGAACACTCCAGGCCATTTATGCTAAACACAGCATCAAAACATCCCTTCATAGTCCACCAGTTCATGACGAATTGGTAGCCACATGAGCGCCAGATATTTTCTTCTAGCCTTAGGAACATGTGCCCTCCACCTTCCATCTGGAAGTGAACGTGTCCAGTTGATGCAGGTGAGGAAGTTCACCTGCTCGATAAGAGGGAATGCGTCCACAATCGTTGTCCGGAGTATGTCATTTTGGCACTGGAGGTCGAGATAGGCAGGGATTGCAGTCAGCTATACAGCCAAAGTCGAGCACCATAGCGCCGGATTGAAGGGTTGGGCGGCCATTTCCCAAACATGTCGCGCAAGACCTGATGAAGTAATCAGGACCAATAGTTTACTTATCCCTGGCGTCACTCACAGTTTTGATGTCACGGGGATTGAACGGAATATACATATCATTCGCCCAGTTGGCATGAAACCAGGATATTTTCAAGGTTGAGACGCCTGGCATATAATTTTTGGGGGAGTCGATAGTATAAAGGTGTTTTGGGATGATAGCTTCCTCGATGATTGTCGCAGAGCTTTGTATCGCCTTCAAAAATTGGTGGTCGAGCGCGGGGAAGCGACGACGAAGCATACATGTCGTGGACTGGGGACATTAGGGTCCCCATCAAACAAACTTTCGCAATGGGTCTGGAAGGAATGAGGAGGGAGGCAAGGGCAGGAGGGCAGTCGATGAAGTGTAGCTTTGGAAGTGCTGTAGCTGGAAATTTAAGTGACGAAAGTTCTTGTTCCTGGTCTACATCGATACGATAGATATGCAATGTCGAAAGTTCAGGCATATTCTGGAACAAGGCCGGCAGTACGTGCAGATCTTCGACATCATGAATAGTCATGGTTTCCAGTGAGAGCGGATCTTTTCTCCTCGCAAGGTGTTGGACAATTATCCAATTGTCGACCTCGAGTGACTTTAGACAATTGAAAGTTGAAGACGCTTGTGAAGGCACTGTGGAAAGCGTGACCCGGGCCACACTGGAATATAGTAAGCGCCTTCAAGTTGAGCTCCTGCGCGAAGGTTTTGATGACATCGAGATTGGGTCCTTGGGCAAACACGCACTTGGAGAAGTGCAACGAGTGGAGATTCTGCAGCTTCTTCATTGCCGTGAAAAAGCACTTATCGATCGAAACGTTGTTGAAATAGATCATTTCCACCCCGCGCATTTTGGCCAGGGCTTTACGATACATGGACAGGAAGGCTTGGCGACTTCGTGTCACGGAATCGTTATTGCATTTTGGAACCTGCCAGGAGCTGAAATTACACTTCCTGACGTACTGTGCAAGTGATCTTGCCGGTTCCTGGTTGTTAATGACGGCGCGGCAAAAGCGGCTAGTAGTGGGTGTCATATCGTCGTGTGCACGGGGGCTTCCAGAGAACTCCATTTTCTCGAAAATACGCGGGAGTGCTACCGAGGAAAAAAAACGACAAACGAGCGCTAAATTGGCAAGATTTTGCCGAGCCTCTTTAGCGGTCATGTTCTCGTTCTCATTGAAATAGCCAAATATTTCGAGATAGACCTCAAGAGGTACCGGCTCCAAGTTGTGGGCGCCTACCCTTCGTGAAGGGCCTATACAAAGTATTTGGTTGATGGATATGCGATACTTATTAATATGGCACCACGTACTGCTCCACCTGAAAGCCGACATTTTACAGCTATCCTCACAGGCGGGGGGGTATGCAAGGGACCTGGAAGTGCAAAAGATAAAAAATGAGGGAAACTCGACGCTCACGCTCGTGAAGAAGGGGCTTGGATACAAACGTAACCGACTCCCATAAGTATCATGTGGAGAGTCACGTGAATTCAGATCACGTTAGTTGGGGAGCTCCATACGATTAAGAGGCCTATATACTTCTATCGAACGCTGTCAGTGATTAATGCTCACAAAGTGATATAGTAACACCCTCGAAATTCTTGTTTTGATACTCGACCACATATTCTTTCCTTTCCTCCATCAGCGCCTCCCTCAAATTTTTTGCCTCTTCCAGGCTGATCGGGAACTCCTCAACCTCCTGAACCACTTTATCCCTCAATTCGACGGGCAACCGACCTAGTATACCATCACTCGAAATGACGGTCTTCCCCCACCACTCCTTTTGCTGACAGGGAATATTTGCGGTCGAGATGATCTTCATGTTTGGATCGACTAGGAATAGGGCAAGAATTTTGCGGTGGCCAGGTTTCGTCGGGTCGGCGAGTTTGAAAGGCTGAACTTGGTGCTGAAGGATGTTAGGGAAGGTGACCAGTCTGCCTTCACGCGCTTCAATGCTGCCTATATTTTGGATTGCCGCTTCTTCATTCTGGAGACCGAAGATAGGTTCGAGCCATCCATGGTCATTTTGTTCATATGGTATTTCCTCCTCAAGATCGAGAACAGAGGATGCTTGACGAAAGGCGAGGTAACTGGGGGTGATGTTTTCGTTGTCATAGTAGTAAATGGCGGTTGCACAGATATGCTCGTTCTTTGGAGTGAAGGTAAGAACGGTCGAAGGCACAAGTATATTAAAAGGTCGAACGCGTACCATCTGGCCTTCAACATGCCACGAACCTCCACCATACTCAGGTTTTTCGGGTGTGAGGTGGATGTTGGCCAATTTTACAATGATTTGCAGACCGGTTCCACCATAACCAGTTTTCAAGTTGACCTTCTTGCTGGCTGGGCTGTTTGCCTTTTTAAAAGGCCCAGGTTGCGGGTATACAATGAAATCACGCTTCCGTTCATCCTTCCATTCGTATTCACGTTGGTAAAAGTCATATTTATCCTCGCCCTTTGCTCGTTTAGGTCCTTCCTTCCTCGCATATTTGTCTAGATTGCCGTAATCGATGTCGGTATATTTGATGCGTTGCTGAAACTTGAAGAAGCGCAAGGGGGTCAATGTCGCATTCCAAAGGGGGATGACTCGAGTGAGGATTTTTTCGATGACAGCGTACAAATGCCGGTGCTCTTGTGGGTGCAGGTTGTTAATATAACTAACAATCCTGCGCGTGACTTGGGTTAAGGGAACTATCGGATTCATTTAAAGAAGGCTCACTTCGGAGTTTCACCCGAAACATCAACGTCACAAGGCAGCCACTGGAATCTAGCACTATAAGGGCTCTGCGTTTGCCAATAGTTCTTGGTCAAAACTTGGCTTCCAGGCACCACCTTCTCCCTGCCCACAGCGCGTAATACAATTGTCAAGATTGGTGGTATCGTCCGTCAGAATACGCGACAAACCATACACCAGGGGAAAGAGGGAAGGGTGTACAAGGTCGAGCACCATGTCATCCGAGCCGGGGTGCCAGTCTTGCTCTCGTTCCGGCACATCCTCGAGCAGACGGACACCCGCTCTGAGGGCATCCCGCAAATCATGCGAGATCGCGGTGTCCGATTTGACTACATCGCCATTGTAGACACTGACAAACCCTGTGGTCTCGTAGAGTTTAGCTTTGTACTTGAGTTCAGCGATACAATAATCGGCCATCTCCTCCGAAAAGCTGACTCCAGGACTCTGGAGAACCTCGGTCTTCCATGTCTGTGTGATCGCATCATCGAACACCTTTCGCGGGGGCTTCAGAGGCTTGAACAATGTGCAGATTTGATCCGAACGCGCACCTTGATCTCCCAGTCCTTTTTGTCGGTGACCTGGTTCATAAACTGGATCATCGCAATTTCTCGTAGCGTAAGCACAGGCATCCTGGTTTAAAACGCGTTATTTCCTTCAGACATCCAAGGGACAAATCGCGTTAAAACATACCGCACTTTGCATTCCCGATCGTCTATATCTGGGTCCAGAGCAGTCGCGAAGAGGCGCCGGGCGTCCTTGCTACCCTTTGGCTCGTAGTCTATGTCCAATCCAAAACCGGGCAAAGGTGGCGGTTGAGAAACGGAAGACATGCTGAGTCTATGAGATGATGGATACAGAGAGACCCGTTGCCTGCATTTTCTGGGGGGACATCAACTGATGACCACTTTGGGAGAGTAACAATTCCATTGGTTGCGCTGAGTACCCATTTCTGTTGGCAGGGTCCCAGACAAGGGACTCAGGCCCGGGGGTCCCTGTAATATATCAAAATACCTATTAGAGTAGGTATCTGTCAGGCTCTCAATTTCCGACATCTTGAATGCCGATATTTACAGCTATCCTCACGTATGGGAGGCATGCACAAGAGCTGAAGGCATGAACGATAAAAAGTGAGGGACGTTTGACCGCCCACGTTCTGAGTAAGAAAGAACGATACAGATGCTGAGGCTTGAGGTAGTCAGATAGAGTCACATTTGTTGCAGTATATAAATGCTGAATTCAAAATAAATTTAAATTTAAATTTAAATAGAGAGCCATGTGAATACAGATCATGTATGTTGGGCCGACTGACCCAAAACTTGAAAGCGGACTAGGCGGCTCATATAATAAAGAGGCCGATATGCTCTTAACACCGTCAGTGATTAATGCTCACAAAGTGATATAATAGCATCCTAGAAGTTTTGGTTTTATTACCCGATCACATATTCTTTCCTTTCCTCCATCAGCTCCTCCCTCAACTTCTTTGCCTCTTCCAGACTGATCGGGAACTTCTCAACATCCTGAACCACTTTATCCCTCAACTCGACGGGCAATCGACCCAGTATACCATCACTCGAAGTGACGGTCCTCGCCCACCACTCCCGTTGCTGACACGGAATATTCGTTGTCGAGATGATTTTCATGTTTGGATCGACTAGGAATAGGGCAAGAAGTTTGCGGTGGCCAGGTCTTGTCGGGTCAGCGAGTTTGAAGGGCTGAACTTGGTGCTGAAGGATGTTAGGGAAGGTGACCAGTCTGCCTTCACGCGCTTCGATGCTGCCTGTATTTTGGAATTTCTGCTTCGTCATTCTGCAGACCGAAGATAGGTTCGAGCCATTTATGGTCATCTTGTTCATACTTTATTCCATCTCCAAGAGTGAACGATGCTTGACGGAAGGCAAGGTAGCTGGGGATAATGTTTTCGTTGTCATAGTAATAGATGGCGGTTGCACAGATATGCTCGTTCTTTGAAGTGAAGGTAAGAATGGTAGAAGGCACAAGTACATTAAAAAATTGAATGCGTACTATCTGACCTTCAACGTGCCATATACCTCCACCATACACCGGCTTCTCTGGTGTAAGGTGGATGTTGGCCAATTTTACAATGAATTTGCAGACCGGTTTTGCTATAATCAGCTTTCAAGTCAACCTTCTCGCCGGCTGGGCCGTTTGGCTTATTATCAGGGGGCACAAAAGGCCCAGGTTCCGGCTGTACAATGAAATCGCACTTCCGTTGATCTTTCCACTCATATTTGCGTTCGTAAAAGTCGTATTCATCCTCACCCTCTGCTCGTTTAGGTCCTTCTTTTTCTGCGTATTCCTCTAGATTGCCGTAATTGATGTTGGTATATTCGATACGCCGCCGAAGCTTGAGAGAGCGCAAGGGGGTCAATGTCGCATTCCAAAGGGGAATAACTCGAGCGAGGATTTTTTCAATGACAGTGTACAAATGCCGGTGCTCTTGTGGGTGCAGGTTGTTGATATAACTAACAATCCTGTGTGTGACTCGGATCAAAAGAGCTATCTGATTCATTTAAAGAAGGCCTACTTTGGGGTTTCACCTGAAACATCAATGTCACAAGGCAGCCACTGAAATCTAGCACTATAAGGATACCTTTCCCAATTTCTCTTGGTCAAAACTTGGTTTCCAGGCACTGTTCCTCCCTGCCCACAGCGCGTAATACAATTGTCAAGACTTGGTGGTATCGGCCATCAGAATACGTGACAAACCATACACCAGGGGAAACAGTGAAGGGTGTACAAGGTCGAGCACCGTGTTACCTGAGCCAGGGTGCCAATCTTGCTTTTGTTTCGGCACGTCCTCGAGCAGACGGACACCCGCTCTGAGGGCATCCCGCAAATCAGGCGGGATTGCGGTGTCTGATTTGACTACATCGCCATTGTAGACACTGATGAACCCTGTGGTCTCGTAGAGTTTAGCTTTGTACTTGAGTTCAGCGATACAATAATCAGCCATCTCCTCCGAAAAGCCGACTCCAGGACTCTGGAGAACCTCGGTCTTCCATGTCTGTGTGATCGCATCATCGAATACCTTTCACGGGAGCTTCAGAGGCTTGAACAATGTGCAGATTTGATCCGAACGCGCACCTTGATCTCCCAGTCCTTTTTGTCGGTGACCTGGTTCATAAACTGGACCATTGCAATTTCTCGTAGCGTAAGAATAGGCATCCTGGTTGGAACCAAATTATTTCCCTCAGAATTCCAGGGCCAAAATCTCAACTGCCCCTGAATAAGCCACAGGCAGAGATCCTCGTCACTTGGTTCTGGGTCCAAAGCAGTCGCGAAGAGGCGCCGGGAACCATCACTACCCCGCAGCTCGTGGGATATGTCCAATCCATAACCTGGCAGAGGTGGCAGTTGAGAAACGGAAGACATGCTGAGATGATGGATTCAGGGAGACCCCGTTGTCTATGATTTATGCAGCATAGATCAGCTGATTACCACTTTTGGAGACCATTGGCTGCGCGTCGTGTCAGGAATACCCACTTCTGTTGGCACGGCCCCAGACACGATATTCAGGCCCAGGCTCAGGCTCAGTAACATGGGTATCGAGAATTTGCTGCTCTCACACCACCCGCTACAGTACTGCTCCAATGTTGCTACTTTCCACCTGTCAAATAGGTCATCATATACCCTGAGAAGTTTCCACATATCTATACAAATATAACTAATATAGAAAGACAATGAATATTCAGCTGTTTAATGATCCTGAGGTTCATCCACCTTCAGAATAGTGCTGGGTCAAGGGTAAACTACTCTCCTCAATTCTTTCCCATATAATATTGAGTTCCATGATCTCAGCATTCACACGCAACTCCTTACCAACTGGAGTGTATCAAATGCATTTGTAACCATTAAGGCTACATCCAATAATAACCTTTTCAATGGGACTTAGGAAGGAGACATTGTTTGAGTATAAGCATGACATAACAGGTTGTAAGTGTTCCACCCATGAGTGCAGTACAAGCTGTATAAAGGAGAGACATCAACACCAGTGAGCACACCTGACAGACCATTTAAATGGTATCTTGGTTTGATTCCAAGACCTTGCACTTTTGCAGCTTGCTGCCCTATCTTCGGACATGGCTGGCCTGATGCCTAAGTAAGGATCTAGCTAAGGAATTATGCATAGACAGACAGACAAAAAATTGTGTGTAAAGACTTGCATGGCCAGCAATCATATATATGATCACACTCCCCAACACTAAGCTGTAGGTAACTTCAGCAATGGTATACATACCGGACAATTGAAGAAACATAATTCACAATCTCCGTTGGATTCGGATCATGCAATGATCATGCAATTGAAATTGTTTATTTTTACTACCTTATGTGTAGATATTATTAGTAGTCTACTCGAGTTGTATGTACCATCCATTGCCTAAGCTCACCAGGCAAACGAACAGCCGCTGTTGCTGCTTTTTTCAAAAAACGGATCCGCCCAGCTGTGGGGTAGTTGCCAATTCCAGCAAGGCCCGTCGGCCATCATAATCACATTGACCGTCGTACGTGGTCCACCACCACCTGCCCGATGCTGCTGATCTGACACAAAGCCGCTGTGAGGCGCATTTGAACCGCCATGAGTCACTGAAGCCTCTTGTGGGGCAAAGGGCCGCACAGCTTTCTATGTCGAAAAGTCCTCTCGTTGTAGGGCAGCAAAGACTGCCACTCTATACCCAGTCCTTTTCGTAGGGGCAAAGTAGACTCCAGTCTATAAACCGAGGGAATAGATGGGGGCAGAGACCTCATGTTGTGTGATGCAGGATTGAGGGGGTGAAGATCTCTGTTTCTTAGAATTGTCAATTTTTTTTTCCTGCTTGCTTCTTGAGGGGTATGTTGGAATTCGGCATCATGCAGCCTCGCGATGCATGCAATTTATTTTTTAGTTAGGACCTATGTTTAGATATATTTAAGTACTACCGAGTGTATGTGCATCGTTTGCCTCACTAGCTCACGAGGCCCACGAAGCACCTTTTCAACACTCCACATTCAATAGTGAGGGATTGTCTTCAAAATCCCTCGGAGCTTGATAAGTAAATACGTTACTAGGGATAGAGGAAATTAATCATTTCATGTGGACTATGTACATGGCTAATAGGATGTTTGGTGGTGTCACAAATTGTCACGGGTCATGTGATGACCCCGTTTGTGCTTGAAGCCTACTCCAAGATGAGGATAGGGCTGCCAAAGTTTGGTTCAGAACTTCGGTTCGAACCTGAACCTCCTGAACTGAACCCAAAGGTTCAGTCCAGTTCAGGTTCAGGTTCGAACCTTGGCCTGCCAACTCAGTTCACAGTTCAGGCATAAGTATAGGGAGCCTGAACATGTCCAAATGCATTCAAATGCGCTGCTTTGCATTCTGATTGACCCACTCCTTCTCTCATCATCACCATCAACATCCCCCACCTTCCATCCTCATTTGGTGACCTCACACCATGCTGTTGGTTGCATTGTTACCACCATTCCATGCAGGGTTCCAAGTGGTTCTTATGACCTATAGCAAAGCTTGAACAATGCACTCTTTGTGGAGAAAAATGCATTTTGGTGTACATCACCACTTCCACACAGATGTCTCTATTCTGGGGCCATTTCCCAACACCTTGGGACATGCCAGCCCACATCTGGAAGGGCTCTACCACATCTTTCCAATGAGCTCACTCATGTCTGGCTGTGCTTGGCAGTTGCCTTGCAATTTAAGGATCTTTGTCACTCCCATCACCTCTTCTCCCTTGCTGGTCCTTATTTACCTAGATACCCTATTTACTCTTTGGCTGTCACATATATCACAGTAGTTCTTTTGCATTGTACAATCCATTTGCTGTTCAGATGATTCTGACTGATGTAAATTAACTCACCCTGTAGCCACCCAAATACACATTGGCACTGCAGTGGCAGTGTTACTTGATTATGTGCTGCTTGATTATCCAATATTGACCCTGGTGGGCCATTGTTGATTTTCATTCTGTTCTCACTTTTTTCCTCTCATGATATGTTCCAAGAGTCAGATGAGTATTTAAGTGCTGATATTGAACCAGTTGAAGATGTTATAGTACAGTGAGCAAGTAAGTTCTTTTCATTGGAGAGCCTCATTGTTTTACTGATTTATTATTTAGCTCAGCCATGTCAGGTTTCCAGCTCTTGGGTGTATGGCAAGAGATTATTTGGCAGGATCCTCAGTAGCCTCTAAGAGAGTATACTTACTTGCAACTTTCTCAGAGCTAATATCTTTACAGCTTTACAAATTGCAAAAGATGGATATAGGACTGGAATTCTAGGTGATGGAGTGGAATTAAAGAATGGGAACCTAAAGAATAGATCTTTGAATAGTTTAATTATAAAATAAACTTTGATTTGGCCATTTTTTAAAAAAGTTCAGGGTTTGAACTGGTTTGAACCCTGAACTGAACTTGCTGAACCAGGTTCAGGGGGTTCAGTTCAGGTTCAGGTCCAGGTTCAGAAATTCTGAAAGGGTTCAGGTTCAGGTTCAGACCAAAGGGGTGCTGAACTGAACTGAACTGAACTTTGGCACCCCTAACGACACCGCAATTATTGCTCACATGGTGTAGGAGCAGTGAAATAGTAGAATACGTTCGCATTCAGTTGCTTCAAAGGTAAGTGTATGTTATGATGAATGACCAGTCAATTGCCCTTGATTGCGGTAGCTACACAGGTGACATTCGCATTTGCCACACACCAAGTAAGCTCAATGATGTCACTGTTATCATCCCCACCCCATTCCCTATGGGTCCTTTCAGAACTATTTGTTTGTCGAGGCCCTCTTTGTGATTTGCAATATTCCATTGATGCTACAAACTAGAATCTCCAGAGCACCTACAATCCAGTGGGAATAAGAGGAGGTGACCCAAATCCTGCAGCTACCATTGTTAGGTTGTGCTGCCAAACATTCCATGGTCACACTGAGATCTTTCCCCATGGTTCACCCCCCAAATAATGGCTACTGTTTCCAACTGAACATTCCTTGGTCAATCGTCTATAGACAGTGAGATTGTGGATGATACATATGAGATGCACTGTCTAAAATGCCCATCAATACACTGCATTCCTCATCCATGTCCCTCTTTGCCCATCCTCGAGATGATGTGTTACTCTCCATGTTCCTACACAACATCTTGGGCTGCAATGCTCTCTGTTACTTGCGAGAAGTTGTGACCGCTCCTCTGCATGAACTGACATCATCTTGTGTCACATAGTCAACCTACAGTGTATCAAGTGAGTGGGACCAGCAAACGCAAGCACTGTATTGAGTGAATGGGAGCCAGCAGGCCTGCTGGCTCTGCTATCTCACCATAAATCTTCATGTCCAGGTCTTATCCCATGGTCAAAAAGGTCCTGAGAGGTCAGGATCACAGGTACTAGAAATCCCAGGTCAGGGAGTGGAAAGTGGCAATCTGGGAGGAGTGGGGCAGCACAACCTAGATATAGCCATCCATCCATAGTAGAGTGTATGTGGCAAAGTGACAAGTATGATAAATTGGCAAATGCTACAAATATTGAAAAATCAAATGCCGGATGTGATACATGTGCCAGAAGAGGCAACAAGCAAGCAAATACAGCAGACAGCGATGTTATGAACAGTCCAGACCGGGAGGAACAAGAACTATTGTTTGACTTTACAAGATGGGTACAGGAGACTACAGACCAATTACGGGCACAAGAATACGAAGACGAGGAAGGGGAATATTATACCGCCATGCAGGACCTGGCAAGAGAAGCAGGAATGGAGATAACCTTGGAGGATATATTGGAATACCCCGAGGACGAGGAAGATAACCATGGATCAACCGACCCAACCTCCGATACGGATGGAAGCACTGAGAGAATGGAGAGCGAGAACGAAGAAGACTCCATGGAGATACAATCGGGAGAAGGAGATTATGAGTCAGAGGAAAGCAATGGAACATCGCACAGCAGTAGCGAGAGTACTGACTCATTGTAATATAAATAACGCTAGGATGCCATCAGCCAGGATGTGCATCATGGTCAGGACTGCGCACGACCAGTAGAACAGCCAAGTAACCTATAACGAGTATATAGCACCTCATAGGTATATAAGGCCTGTACAAGTAGAGATTAAAGCCTCAAGCTTTAATCTTGTTAACAGCGGTCGTTTACCTCTCTGCCTTAACTTGGCGTCTTCCCTCGTTATCTCATTGAGCGCGATCCACTAAGCTCTATAAGGCCAACCGTCTCGGACACCTTATAGAGTGATTGAAGGCCGTCTCCAGTTATCCTCGGATACAGAAGGAGCACGGATCATAACATTAGATTAAAGCTTCCTTTGGACAACCTCCATCGTACACCCCGTGGTATCGGTACGCCTTGTCGCTACCCTTCCACACCGGCAGACGATACGCTTTATCGCTATCCGAGTGCCAACCGTATCTGACGACACGCCTTGTCGCTGTCCGGTGATACACCCCCGTAGAGCAGGCCACCATACCCTCTGCACCCTTGGTCAGACGCACCGAAAGCGTTGATAGGTCATCCACACCTTTAAGTGTTGATTGGGATAACGCACCCGTAAGCGTTGTATACAGGTCATCCGCACCTTCAAGCGTCGATTGGGATAACGCACCCGCAAGCGTTGATTATTCACCCTCACCTTCACCTTCGACTTCTTCCCTCTTCACCCTGTCTACAAACCGAAACGACCCCCTTGCCACCGACTACGAAGAATCCAACAGTTCTGACTGGTCGACAACCGACTCCGAACCCGACTTCACACCCCCTCCACCACGGACCCTAAAAAGAAAACAAAACCTATACCCCTCACTCGTTCACCCTCTGGTTCCGCACCGTACCCTACACAACCTACCGAGAGAGTTCAACGTCGAACAGAAGACCCAGGATACCCAGCACCCCCAGCATCAGTTCTTCAATCCCTACCTAAACAACCACCACCTGAAAGAACTGCCACCTCTACCCGCTCAAAGCTCGGGGAGCCGATTCATAGAACATCTACCCCATCCTCCGGTCCTCAACCCTCAACAAGTACAAGAACTAGCGACAACACTTCGCAACAGAAACCCCCAAGAACATTCTCACCCCTCACATCACCACTTGGATCACCGGTACACTCACCGCCTCGATCCAGTTCCCCTGTACAATCCGAACCATCCGAAGTTAGCCCCACTACCGGGTCTATTCACACTTCCGACGAGGAATCCACAACCTCTGACATTAACAATATGGCCTCCTCCGCAAAAATTAACACACCCCCAACCTTTAATGGAGAGACCGACTACTTCCGCCTCTGGAAGGATGCAGTACAACTATACATCGATGCAAAGCCAGGAGCCTTTTCCGATGACAAGACCAAGATACAATTCGCCCTTTCATACATGTCCACTGGCCCCGCCGCAACATGGAGAGGAGCATTCTTGGAATCAAACAAAGAACTTGATGGAAGCCAGACCCTTCCGACATGGAAGAAATTTCTCGAAGGACTCGATACATCCTTCGCCCCAAACAATGTCCCCGCCGATGCAATGGACAGAATCCGCCACCTCAAACAGAATGGACGATATATCGATGATTACATATCCCAGTTCCAGATACTTGCCTATCAGGCCGACCTTGGAGATGGAGTGGCGGCGGTCAACTATTTCAAGAACGGGCTGGATCGCCCCGTCGCAATCAAGACAATTAGCCTCAATCCAGGAAACAAACTCAGCGACTGGTTCAAGCAAGCTCGAACAGCATATCAAATACTACAAACTCAACGCGACTATATGCAAACTCGAGGAACTCCCTCGTTTCCAACGACTTCGCGCACTCGCCCATTTAAAGGGAAAAGAAATGCTTTTACGCGCCGTGTCCCACTGCCCTATCAAGCAACAGACCCTAACGCAATGGATATTGACCAACTCGCCGAAGCAGTCTACAACCTCGACTTTGAGGACGAGCCAGATCTACTCGCCGAGGAAGCTGATGAAGACGAGGAGACCGAAGAAGACAGACTCCACCAGTTGGTACAAGAACGCACCCGCGAAGCCCTCAATGCAATCCTCACGGACGCCCAAAGAAAGGATCTCAAAGAAAAGAGATGCTTCAACTGCCGCAAGACTGGACACTTCGCCCGCGAATGCCCCACCAAGAAGACAATATATCGCCGATCTGAATTACCCCGCAATTTGGATGCCAGAAACCGGTCAAATGCGATATCCAGAAGAAGACAAGCAAGCTACAGGAAAAAGAACTCGCTATACAACATACTAGAAGATGCAACCGACGAAGAAGTCGAGGACATCTACGAACATTTTGCAAATGAATCCAACCACCCAGATGCCCCTCTGGTTAAGGATTTTGCCTAAGGAGACTAGCCACCACGTCTAGCCCTCCACAAAGACCTCCTTCCCTTTCCTATTCACAAAATGATATTAATGTTGTAAAGTTACAGGAATCGTCAGCACGCGTAATACATCTACCCTGTCGAATCCGAAAACACAAGTTCACTAAGGAAGGACCCGAAAGCGTGGAACTACTCGCCCTACTCGACTCAGGAGCAGCAGGAAACTTCATTGACCCCGGAATGGTCAAACAACACTCATTCAAAACAACACCCCTCGATCGACCCATCGAAGTACGAAACGCCGATGGATCTGTTAACGAAAATGGAACAGCCACCCACTACACGACCCTCAACCTAACGGTTAACGGGAAGAATATGGAGATCAAACCAAAAGTAGTCTCCCTCGGAAGCCCAAGACTCATCCTTGGATTCCCTTGGCTTGCAGAACACAACCCAGACATCGACTGGGATGCCAAACAACTACGCTGGAGAAACGAACGTTGGGACAACACTATATTCCGAGAACTCATCCAATCCATGGAACCCGATTGGATCTACAACGACCAACTCAACCACATCTCCACACTAGAGCCCACAAGCTTCGAAGAAATCAACTTCAAAGCCTCCGCATCACAATTCCTCGCCGTACAACACGGAGAAAAGAAAAACGACGACCCAAGAAAAGTCGTACCCACAGAATTCCACGAATACCTCCCAGTATTTAGCAAGAAACAAGCCGAACGATTCCCCCCACAATGACCATGGGATCACAAAATTGAACTCAAGGAATCATTCAAACCAATTGCCATGAAGTCATACCGACTCTCCCTCAACGAAGAAAAGGAACTCGACACGTTCCTAGAAGAAAACCTTCAAAAGGGATACATTCGACCATCCGAATCGCCAATGGCATCACCTTTCTTCTTCGTAGGAAAGAAAGATGGAAAACTACGCCCCTGTCAAGACTACAGGTACCTCAACGAGCATACCGTCAAAAATGCGTACAACCTCCCCCTCATCTCTCATATTCTCGACAAACTCCGAGGATCAAAATACTTTACCAAACTCGACGTACGAGCAGGATACAACAACATCCGCATACGCAAAGGAGATGAATGGAAAGGAGCCTTCAGGACACCCCGAGGATTATTCGAACCCACGGTTATGTTCTTTGGAATGTGTAACTCCCCAGCAACATTCCAAACCATGATGGACTCATTATTCCGAAAACTCATCGACAATGGAGGAGTAATCGTTTACATGGACGACATCCTCATTCACGCAAAAACAAAACAAGAACTTCGACGCCTCACAAGAGAAGTACTCAAGATACTCAAGGACAACGATCTATACCTCAAAACCGAGAAATGCGAATTCGAACGACAACGACTCGAATACCTAGGAGTTATTATCACTCCCGACTCAGTTTCGATGGACCCAGCAAAGCTCAAAGGCATCGCTGAATGGCCAACACCAACTACCCCGCGCGACGTACGAAAATTCATAGGATTTTGCAACTTCTATCGAAAATTCATACACCAATACGCCACATGGGCAAAACCTCTCAATGCCCTAATGTCCAAAACCAAGAAATTCGAATGGACAGAAGAATGCCAGAACGCCTTCGATACTCTCAAGAGAAAATTCCAAAGCGAACCGGTATTAATGGTCCCCGACCGAGACAAACCCTTCGAAATCGAATGCGACGCATCACTATTTGCATCAGGAGCAATCCTACTTCAACGCGACAACAATGGAGTTAAACACCCAGTCGCATACTTCTCAAAAGGATTCTCACCAGCCGAACGCAACTATCATTGCTCCGAACAGGAACTCTTCGCCATTATCCGAGCACTCAAAGAATGGCGTCACCACATAGAAGGGTCATCACACAAGACCATCGTATGGTCAGATCACGATAACCTTCGCCGCTGGAGAAAACCCGAAGACCTCAGCAGAAGACAAGCCCGATGGATTGCCTACATGCAACGATTTGACATCGAAATCCGACATATCCCTGGAAAGAAAAACGGACCAGCAGATGCCCTTTCCAGACGACCCGATCATGAACCCAAGACAAGAGACAACAAACAGGTCGTTGCACTCCCTGACAAATTCTTCACCTCAGAACAGCCACAACATATCCATATTATCGACGAAAATACTAAACAGGAAATAAAAGAGCTGTGGAAGAAAAAGAAACAGACCGACATCGCCCAAGAAGATGACTCAGGACACCCACGTGTTCAAGGAAAACTATTTATACCACAAGAGTTACACCTCAGACGCCGCTTACTGCAAAGAGTACATGACTCACCCACCGCAGGACACCCTGGAATCGCAGAAACAACTAGAAAACTCCAGGAATACGCCTACTGGCCCGGGATGCGATCATTTGTCAAAAACTATGTCAAAGGATGTGGTACTTGCCAACAATACAAGATCAATCGCCACCCCTTAAAACCACCGCTTCAACCCATCCCTGGACCCCGTTCTACCCGTCCATTCTCGAACATCTCGATGGATCTTATCACAGACCTACCCCCGGACGGACCCCATGATTCTATACTGGTCGTGGTCGACCAGCTTACGAAGGGGATAATTCTAGAACCTACTGCGAAAACCGCCAACGCGGACAAGATCGCCGAAATTCTTATCAAACGGCTATTCTCTAGATTTGGCCTTCCCGAGAAAGTTCTCAGCGATCGCGACCCCAGATTCGCTGCCAAATCCATGAAAGAATTCTATAAACAACTCGGAATTGAACAAGCACTCTCTACCGCCTACCACCCCCAGACAGACGGACAAACAGAGCGATTCAATCAAGAAATAGAACTCTACCTTGGCATCTATTGCTCATCGAACCCGAACAAATGGGTAAAGGCACTCCCACTCCTGGAATATGTCCACAACTCGAAAACACATGCCGAACACCAACATACCCCATTTGAACTCCTCTATGGATCAAGCCCCAAAGGATTTCCAACCTCCGAGGAGCCAACGAACATTCCAGCAATAGGAGAGAAGTTTAAATACCTCGCCAAGATACGCCAAGAAGCCCAAGCTGCGCATGAACAAGCCAGACTAAAAATGGCTGCAAGATATAACCGGCCAGATATCAATCTAAAAGTTGGACAGAAGGTTTGGCTCGACAACCGCAACCTCCCAATTCAGTACGCCTCAAAGAAACTGGCCCAACGCCGAGAAGGTCCCTTCACCATAACAAGAAAACTCGGACCTGTAACCTATGAACTAAAATTACCCATCAAATGGAAGATCCACAACAAGTTTCACGCGAGCCTCCTAATGCCTGCAGAAGAGAACGACACACATGGGGAATACAACACAGCCCCACCACCCGACCTTGTAAATGGAGAAGAAGAATACGAGGTCGAGTCAATACTGCGCCACAGAAAATTCCGGAACAAGTATCAATTCCTAGTCAGATGGAACGGATACCTTCCCACTGAGGATTCCTGGGAGCCAGAAGCAAACCTGGAGAACGCCAAGGAAGTCATTGAAGAATATAAAAGGGCCCACAAACTAGACAACCCCACCAATGACCCAACCACCCAACACTCGAGCAACCACTCCAGACCTCCCAGAGCCAGACAACGATGGACGCCTTCTCATCCGGGAAAGAATCATATCCCTGGCGAACCGCGTCACAGGAAATAGCCAACCTAACCCTGCCACCGATACCGCTGACGACCAACCAGACAGGACCAACAGTCCTTATATCATCCGGCATACCTTCCTTCCCTCCAACCAACCCGAGATATGATCCATCCTTTTACACGAAGTTCCCTTTCATATTACCGGAACCCGTCTTAAACGCAGTCCAGCGATGGTACCCCTGGTCGACACCTGCTGGAAGACATTTACTGCTCTTCTGTATCACAAGCGCCTCGTCCACGACCGAGCAACAGAATTCGAAAAACTATGCACCACTATTCTTTCTAGCGCAACAGAGGAACAGGACCGCAATACCATTTCTGCCATGCTATCAACCGCTCTCACCGAATTCCTGTTCGAGAGTCCGATCCCAAGCCCGAGCAATGGAAGCGGAAGTCAGGACCGCCCTATCCTACCTATCGGGACCACCACCCAACCTTCCAACCCTCCCATGGTGGATACGAGTAACCAACCATCAAGTGTTGTACAAGCTATATCTGCTTCTAATGACGCCCCCATCGGGACTACCACCACTCACTTATCCACCACCCGAACTCGCTGCAATTGCTGCCGTCGATTCGGCCATATCAAAGCAGGATGCCCGCGCTACCAATGTCGATATTGTCGAAAGATTGCCCCAGGCCATTACGAGAAGCACTGCGAGAGAAACCCTTACCAGCATCAACCCGCAAGTATGGTACCTGGCCTGTATCGCCGCCCACGAGGAATACCAAGCAGAGCTCGATCCCTCACACGCGAAACCACAAACAACAATATTCGACACATTGTTGCAAGCACCGAGCAGCGCCCCGCTTCAGCCAGACCCCTCCGCACCCGAATTCAAAATGCCCCCGCCGTCATTCCGACCACCAACGCCACCACCACATCTGCTAGCGGAAGCCACCGACTTCCTGAATCAATCCTTCGGCGCACCCGCCACCATTCACTCCAGAGAACCCATCGTCATCGACCTCACCCAAGACCCGCCATCCCCAGACCACCAAGCTACCGAAGCGACTCCCCAGAACCCGACCCATACTTCGACTGGGACCCCATCGCTGAATCAAACATTACAGGAGAGCCTGTCGGATTATACTGAGGATATGTCTGATGAGGACATCAGACCTTACGAAGGGGATAATGTTATGAACAGTCCAGACCGGGAGGAACAAGAACTATTGTTTGACTTTACAAGATGGGTACAGGAGACTACAGACCAATTACGGGCACAAGAATACGAAGACGAGGAAGGGGAATATTATACCGCCATGCAGGACCTGGCAAGAGAAGCAGGAATGGAGATAACCTTGGAGGATATATTGGAATACCCCGAGGACGAGGAAGATAACCATGGATCAACCGACCCAACCTCCGATACGGATGGAAGCACCGAGAGAATGGAGAGCGAGAACGAAGAAGACTCCATGGAGATACAATCGGGAGAAGGAGATTATGAGTCAGAGGAAAGCAATGGAACATCGCACAGCAGTAGCGAGAGTACTGACTCATTGTAATATAAATAACGCTAGGATGCCATCAGCCAGGATGTGCATCATGGTCAGGACTGCGCACGACCAGTAGAACAGCCAAGTAACCTATAACGAGTATATAGCACCTCATAGGTATATAAGGCCTGTACAAGTAGAGATTAAAGCCTCAAGCTTTAATCTTGTTAACAGCGGTCGTTTACCTCTCTGCCTTAACTTGGCGTCTTCCCTCGTTATCTCATTGAGCGCGATCCACTAAGCTCTATAAGGCCAACCGTCTCGGACACCTTATAGAGTGATTGAAGGCCGTCTCCAGTTATCCTCGGATACAGAAGGAGCACGGATCATAACAAGCGATGGGCCTGATGAAAAAGATGATGATAGTGAACCATGTGCTGCAGTGTCGCTGTCATGCACACGAGAAAGAGGGAAAGCCTGAAAGTGTGCCAGTATATCTTTGGAATCCAACACCATCTGGCCAGGTTGATTGGAGGGGACAGACGATGGTAGCCATATCCCTGCACCTGGGAGAGGAGGCATGCTGGAATCCTCTCCTTGGAACTGACCTTGCTGGAGGGAACAATGATACCCAGAGTGAGGGACCTTGTAATTATTTTCAGTGGCATGGTGCATCTGCTGGATATCATCATTGTTGAGATCCACTCCCCAGGTCCATTTAAGTGATGGTTCACTCTGAAGCTACTGGAACTCATGGCTTGAATGTTCCTGGAGTCTTTCAGCTAATTCTGAATTTGTTAGGGCCTTGACTTGAGAAGGCACTGGCTTTGGCTTAACAGGTGTTGAAAGATTCCTGGTTTTGTGCCATTGGAGTCATGAGGTCGCTGCCATCATTGCCAAGGTATTGGCCTTTATGCTTGAAGTACTGGCTGCTGGTGTTGCGGCCAGCAAGCTGCTTTGTCCATTGCCAGCAGCTAGACCAGATTGGTATCCAAGTGATGGAACCTCTGTTTCCTTTAGAGTTACCTGCTCATAAAGTTGATGAAATGCCAAAGCCCGGCACATGATGAGGAGCTGGTCATTCTCAGCAGAAGCTTTGGCAGTTTGTAATTTTATTTGGAGATTATATAGCTGATGGAGGGCATCCATGGCAGCACCACGGTACAGTGTGCACCTTGGGCATCTGTTGTTGAGGTGGGGTTCCAGTGCAAAAGGGCGCTTATATGAGCAGGAATAGGAGGAGGCCACTGCATAGTTTGACTGCATCACCTTGTAATGATGCTTAATGCATTCCATCACATTTGTAACATTAATAAAATCATCCTCGCTCAGGGCTGTATTATGTTCCCACCAATTGGTGATGTAGCTCAGGGCGGTGCCAGTCGGGTGGCTTGGATGATTTCCAGCATGGAGGGAGAGAAGCATAGGCAGGTCCAGTACATTTCCTGTGTGTGGGTCTAGGTGGTGCCAGGCCAGATATTGTGTAACCGGTGGCACATTAAGCAATTGGCCACTTGCTGTGGCCAAGCTGATGGCAATCATCGAGAAATGCTAAAATCATGTCAAAAGGCAACAATCTGAATAAGATGACAAGGTATCAATGATCACACATACACCAGTTCTTTTTCTATGCCTTCAGTAATCCATGCTTCCTTCTCACCAGTGGAATTTTGGATGGCAAGTAATATTGCATGGAGCTGTGAGTCACAATAGGATATGATCTCTTGTGATAATGGGACATATTCAGATTCATTGCTTGGGGTGCATGAAGTAGTTTGCTGCATTGTATGGTTGAAAAATTTGGCTGAGGTCAAGATCACTTGGTTGATAAAGGATCAATCAGTCATGTGATGAATCATAGTCTGTATATAAATATATATAGCTGGTAGGTGTACTAAGTAACCCAAACATCATTGCATAGGATGATTGGCAATGCCTACCACCTTACTAAATGAACAATTAGCACAAGTTGCCATTGTTCCCCACATTGCTGCTTTTTGGGCTGCATATGTTGCTGGACCGGCAAGCTTGGCATCACCATTTTCCCATTCAATCCACACTGTCTGCAGATTCAGGAAGTACAGTGGGTCAAAAAACTGTCCCAATGTTTTCACCATTTGGAAAGATCAGCTAATAGTGGACCAAGGTGATTACGTAAATACTTGGGAAAATAGACGATGATAATATAGCATATTGGGATCCTGAATCAGTTTAAATCACGTGATTCGTCCGAGAAGTAATGGATCAATTAATCATTTAAAATATTAACTCATTGGGACAGTTTTTTGACCCTCTGTCATTTTCCTAAAATCTGGTATTGGACAGGCCAAATCAATACCAAATCAAGTGTGAGGATAACAAAATTTGTCATGTGACCTCTTCTATATCACATGATCATATTGAAATCTTTTTAACCATATTTTTATCTTACCATTACATCATAAAAACTATATCTTTTACCCAGTGCTCTCAAGTCATTTTTCTTCTTCAGAATGGCTATTCCCTGCAACAAACTTAGTCCAAACTGGTCTAAGCAAGTGTACTATTGAGCACATCATGAAAGAAGTTGATCAAGATGAGGAAAACAATAAAGAAGGACAATCCTCCATGCTATCTTCTCAGAATAAATAATCAATAATTAACTAAATCACTCCTGGGAAGCTGGACAATGCTGTCCAGGCTACCCAATCCACCAAGCCTATCTTTCCTACTCCTGTCACACTTCAAACAATCTGAAATATGCTCATGAAGAACAATTTCTGGTTTATTGTTAAGACTAATGGTCTCTTCCTAAGAAGCAACACTGAATTGCTCACTTCAAATTGCCTACAAGCACAAGGATTGGACAGTAGAAGTTGGAAAATGATACTATGCACAGATGAAACAAAAATCAACAAGCTTGGGTCATATAAAAAGATGTATAAGGGGGGAAGGACTCTCAGACAAGACTATTATTCCTACTATTAAGCATGAAGGTAGTAGTAATATTGTGATATGGCTGGCTATGAGATGGAAAGGAGTAAAAATGCTAGTGGTGGTTGAGGGGATTATAGATATAGAGCAGTACTCTAAGATTTTGGAGCATAGGATGGTGAACAGCTTTGAAACTTTGGAGATAGAGGAGGAAGAGTTGGTATTCCAGTAGGACAATGACCCAAAATACAAGTCTAAAAGGGCAATAGAGTCATTTGAAGATAATAATATGCAAATTCTACTATAGCCTGCACAATTTCCTGACCCCAATTCCATTGGACACCTCTGGATATACCCAAAGGACTAGTTGAAGGGGTATGAGAAACCACCTGAGGGAATACATGAATTATAGGACAAGTTGGTAGTAAAGTGGAATGGGATTGCTGCAGAAAGGTGTCAAAAACTTATAGAAAGCATGACCAGAAGGCTCAAGGCAGTTATCAAGGCAAAAGGAGACTATACAATGTATTAATTAGGAAAATGATAGAGGGTCAAAAAACTGTCCCAATGAGTTAATATTTTAAATGATTAATTGATTCATTACTTCTTGGACAAATCACGTGGTTTAAACTGATTCAAGATCCCAATATGCTATATTATCATTGTCTATTTTCCCAAGTATTTACATAATCACCTTGGTCCACTATTAGCTGATCTTTCCAAATGGTGAAAACATTGGGACAGTTTTTTGACCCACTGTACCTGACTGTCCATTGCATTTCATATTGAACCATGATAAATTCTTCCTCCCACTGGTGTTTCTGTGCCCAAGCATGAAGCCAATGTACCTGTTGAACTTGGGATGGCATGTCAGCATTCTGCTCTTGGGAATGACCAGGTTGTGTTTGGAAAATTATGAACTTACATTCCTTCAGTGCATCAGGTGAAGAGTTATTGTCTCCAGCAAAGTGAGATTGCCATATCCATGAAAGGTGGACTGCAGTTGATCTGGGCTCATTTGTGTTGAGTAGGGCCATGCTGTACTGTACATTGGGTCTGTTCAAAGATGGAAACTGGGCCAACACTGAGGTGTTGGCACACAAGCAAATCATTGCCATCTGGCATTTTGAATATACATGGCAATGAAATGCAATTCGATTATTGAGAGTAATGATAGCCATGCAGCTATGCAGTTGAATTGATTTGTGGCTGGCAACATGTAGTATGTGTGAGTATTGAAACAATTTTTTGGCAATTGCAGTGCAAAGGCTTTCCAGATGTCGCAGGGCTTGGGATATGCGCAGGGATAATTCCAACAAACATAGCTTTGTGCCAGGGGATTGAAAGGTGGATGGCATGCTAATTGGGCGCCTTTCAAGTGGGGGGACTGCATGCGCTGATGAGTCCGGTACAGTTGGGGTTGCTGGCTGTGCCACAGCAATTTTGGCCTTGTCATCTAAGGCATCAAATACATCCCAGAAATCATTGTCATTGGTGGCAAATATATTCGCTTGCCTTATACCCAGATGCCGTTGCCTTGTCTCCAGCTCAGCAAACTCATCTGTCAGTGCCTGCTGCAGTTGTTTTGCAAGGTCCTCCTGTGCTGGGGTCAGTGGCCCTCAAAGGATAGCCTTAAGCTCGACCCTGTCATGTCTGTTAGCAGATATATTGTCTCTGACATTAATCTGAGAAATACAAACTGGTGTTCTTCCACATCAATTGCTGACTGGATCCACTCCTCTGTTGGGGTGTGTTCTGCTGCTGGGCATAAAGTTACCTGGCCCCCATTGCCACCCTGTGCAGCCAGGATATCCATTGCTTTCGGCAGGCTTCAGCATGCATAATTGCTACTGTTCATTGCTCCATGTCATGATCATTTATACCTTTACTCAACAAACTGAAATATTCTGTTGTGTCTTTAACCATTGCTTTTGCCTGGGTATATTGTGCACATAATGCCATTGCTGTTCAACAGAGGCGCAAGGTGTGCATGGCATCAGCAGACTGCCAAGATAGACTTACTAATGTTGAGCATTTTCTTGTGGTTTGAATCACTGGCATGATTGTCAAGTGTCTCGGCATGGTTTGCCAAGGTTGCCATACAAACAGTTGGTGAAATGGAATTTAAGGATGACCATAAAGATTCTAGAACTTCACTGGCCACTACACTGCTGCCAGGGATGAAGGATGGTGCATACCAGAAAAAGCACTCTTGTCTGTGGCCATGCACATGAAAGAGACCAATGGCTCAGTCAACAACCAGATCATGCAGCAGATAATGGCCGATCCTTTTCTGGAGATGTACTGAGTATTGGCAGGCAATGTCATAAATCAACATGGCACCTTGCTCTGGATCAAGGTGGGTTGTTGCCAGAGATTGCAAGAAGACCCAGTCTATGTTCTTTTGCTGCTCCCCCTTGAACAAGTCAGCAATTGCATTTGGTGCAAAGCATCCATGCCAAGCACAAGCTATAGCCACTATGCTGGTAACATTGCAGGCTTTGGATCCTGCCATTGCAAGTTCAATGGCACAAAAGTGGTTCTCACATGGTGCCTTCTGTGTTCAGTGCATGAATAAATGTTTTTGAGGATATAGAAGTAGTGCCAGTGGATGTACTGTGGACATCTCAATTGCATCTCTCAGGAAGCTGTGATACTGAGCATGTGTGGAAAACATGCCACCTCCTTCAGACAGCCAAATATCAGAAGTGCCATGGTTTTGCCAAACATGGTCTGCCTTGAAATTGCTGTTGGTGATATGCCAATTTCATGCCTATACCTGAATTCCATACTCTGGAATGATTCTCTACATAGAATCAGTGGCTATATCATTAAAGAACTCTATAGAGGATTGGTACTATGTCCCATAGTAGCCAATTCGACTGAATTGAGGATATTTGAGCCTCGGAAGTGTTCAAACCAGTTCATTATCACTAAGCATAGTGAACCAAGCTATCAGAATGCTCTCCGGAGGGATTCAGGACTCTACATAGCCTATTGAGTATACTTCGGTTGCATCAAGGGACCTTATGAGCAGTTTTCTGATGAACTCGGATTTGTTTGAACCCAAAGAATGTACATAGCAGCTGTCGCAGGTGTATCATGCCTATGACAAGCCCAATAATGATGACTGGACCACGGAACGGAACATCCAACATTTGGGAGGTGACACCTGATGCCCAAAACCCTAGAAATATCAAAGACTCATAATTAACAAGTGCTTTGTGGGTCCTGGCACCTCGACATATTGCCTAACTGAGATTAATTACGATGGATCAAGGGATTGTCCATATGCCATACATTCCAATCATAATTGATCCAGAAGCTTAACGCACTCATGTGGATGCAGAATAATGCAGATGAGCATGGAACACATTTGGCTGGATTGCCATTTGTCAATCAGAGAAAAACCCATAACCCAGAGCAAGGTAGAAATGCTGCCGAACCTTCCAAAATATTCTGCAGTACCTGTAACAATTAAGCTTATTGTTTTCTATTTCATATTTACTATCTCTCGTATGTATCTAAACAATATAAATACGGTCGCACTTGTTCGTGGAGAAGCAAAAGGTCTCACCCCCACTTCCACATGCAAGTCTGCAAGCTGTGATCAAGAACAGTTTCAGAGGACTACTTAGTGTGCATTGTTAAGTGTGATTTCTTCAGTCATCAACCAACCCAGAGACAGAGACAGAGAACAGAGTCCAGAGTTTAGAGTTCCAGAGTGCTAGAGACAGAGACAGAGACAGAGAACAGAGAACAGAGACCAGAGACCAGAGACTAGAGACCCTGTGCTTTGAATTGACAGGGATTGTCCTTTCACTGCTGCACTGTACGGCTAAGATAACTTCAACGGCTGTTCGTTAACCTCTAAAAACACTATTTGTTACCCAGGTTAGGGGTTCGCTCTTGAGTAGCATGGCGTTTGTGGCAGGATGTCTATACAGACTTGGTCCTGTCCTACTAGGTGTGACTTGGAGACGATGAAGCACTATAAGTCCAGCCGGTTATGGCAAAGAGGTATAGGAGGCAAGAACTTTATAACACTAAGATAAGGATACAAGGGTATGGTACAGTATCCTTATATACTACTATGTGTGGCTGTGCTCCTACTATATATATCTGGACTCAGGTAAGTGAGTCATGTCCTTATCTATCTAAGTATAGATTGTTCTGATGGTACTTCTGATGGTTTCAGAATGACAGGTCTTTTATCTAATTATATACTTTGGGTGCTTCTGATAAGAGTTCCTTCCGGTGAGGCTTCTGATAAGGGGAGTTTAAGGGGACTTCTGATAACATTACCCCGTTTCTAAGGTTATATTCCACTATAACCGTTTACGTCTTTTCCTACTGTTGTGTTTGAGTGGAGTTTAGAATTCTCCTACTGGTTCTCCGCACATGTTAGACATGGCAATGTTATCGTATCCATCGTCAAAGTCATCTTCTTCAGGATATTCGAGTCCTGAGTATTGGTAATGGAGTGATGGGGTGGTTTGGGATCGAGTTGCCATAGGTCTGTTATAGGGTGTGTGTCTTGTTCCTTTTGAAGGGCATTCGGTTCATTTGTGGCGGGGTTGGAATACTCTGCAGTGTGGGCATCTATACTTGATGCAGTCATATGAATAATGGCCTGGGGCATATTGTTTACAACCAAGGCAGGCAAATTGAGGACAGTCCATGGCCCAGTGTCCGGTTTGTTTACATTGAATACATCGAGATCTGTCATTGGGTTTAGGGTTTGGAATTTGTTGAATGGGAGCTGGAGAGTTCCGTATTGGTGTTGGTTTGGTGATATTTTTACGGAAGGGGTTGTTATTTCTGATAGAGTTCTTTCTTCCTGACGTGGGAGTTGGAGTGTTTTTGTTGGTGGGAGGTACCACGTTGGTTTGTTTCTTTCTTGGCATTTGGGACATGAGTCCTTGGCGAGTGAGGAGGAATGCCTCATAGTTTTCAGTCCACTTTCATTGGGCATGGAAGGCGTCGTGGAGTAGTTTTGTTTGTTTGACGTGATGGATATAGTTCAACCATACTTCTCGGTCGTAATCGCTGATGGGGGCATTGTTGACTTTGTCGGTGAGGAATTGGGTGGAGGCAATGGTGCGTAAGTCTTCTACACTGTGTTAGGGGAAGTAAGAGCACCGGAACCAAGTTGATATTTGGGTGGTGAATACAATCGACACCCACACTACTTATATACATAGAGGCCTGCGCACAGACCGGGTAGCCAAACACTATGTAGCTACTAGAACATAACGTACGCAAACAATATACAAACAACGTCAGTCGCACGTGGGTTAGACTCGGGGATGGGGGTGGCCGAAGGCTGAGGCCGGGCTTAGGCATCGGGCATCGGCTAGAGAGGCCGAGCACGGATACCCAACCACAGACCCCTAGACATACCTTGCGTAAGGGGGTATAGTCCCCTTACACCAGCCCCCTCTTAAGAGTCGATGACCCGACGACTCGGTTCCTTCGTCCTAAGCAGCACGAGCCCAGCGACCATCCACGAGCCGAATGACAAGCCCATCCGCCAGAAGGGAACGGGCATAGTCGAGACGGGCCGGGTAGGCGACAGGCGGAAGTCCCTGGCCCCAGGTCGAGATGACGCTGTCGACCTCCATCGGGGTCAAGGCCGGGGTAGGGGTAGCGCTTCCCATCCGGACTGATGGGACTCCGGGAGTAGACGCACCGGAGGGGGTAGAGATGGGCATAGGGGAGCCGCGCGACGGTTGCCGAGAAACCACGGGCGAGCGCATAGGGGTGGGAGTAGATGCGGCCGTGCGCATAGTAGTCGATGGGACGCCGGCCGGGGTAGAAATCATGGGGAGAGTGGGGGCGACAGAAGAGGCCTGCGAGGAAGACCGTGCACCCGGATGCGCCCAGTCAGGGACCGGGGTAGCAGAGCCGGAGGCAGTGGGATCCACATGAGCTGGAGCGGGAGCCTGCGCCGCTGCAGGAGCGGACGGTCCGGGGGCCGCTGGGGTGGGGCCGGAAGCCGCCGTTGTCTTCTCCTTCTTCGTCTTTGGAAGGTGGACGCGCTTGCGCGCAATCCGCTTACCTAATACCACAAGGGCATCACCGAGTTGCTGCTCGGTCCCCCTGATAGAGACATGGCGCTCGTCGGCACCATCCGTGGCCACAGAATAGACTCGGAGGTGAGCGCCACTAATGTCGGCGACCTGTTTAAGGCCGCGGCCGCCGCGACCAACCATGTGCCCACCCATGTCGTCGGCGATGACAAGGGTGGCCTGATAGCGATCGGCCTCGTCGTCCCGTGGGTAGTGAGCCGACAGCGGGAGGGCGGTAGAGGTGCCTTTTACCGCGGGGCGAGTGGGGCCCGGGCGGTTAGAAGTGCGTGGGACATCCGCGGAGATCCGCGAGCGACCCTTCTGGGTAGTAGCTGCTTGAATGACAGCTGGAGTAGGACTGGCAGCAGCCGTCGAGGTGCGATCCTTGAGGGTGCGCAGGCGGGATGAGAGCAAACCGATCGAGCGGTTAAGCTCGCCGATCCGGGCCAGTAAGGCCTGAGTATCCTCGCCTGAACGCGAGGGTCCTGCCGAGGCAGGGGCCATTGTCGGTAGGGCGGGCACAGTCGCTTTCTGTTTGCCTGAGGACTTTCGGCGGGGCATACTAGCGTTAGAGCTGAGAAGACAGGGTAGGTGGGGTGCAGAGGGCTAGATTGGCGAGTCTGCGTAGAGACCCAAATATTCTGTTAGGGGAAGTAAGAGCACCGGAACCAAGTTGATATTTGGGTGGCGAATACAATCGACACCCACACTACTTATATACATAGAGGCCTGCGCACAGACCGGGTAGCCAAACACTATGTAGCTACTAGAACATAACGTACACAAACAATATACAAACAACGTCAGTCGCACGTGGGTTAGACTCGGGGATGGGGGTGGCCAAAGGCCGAGGCCGGGCTTAGGCATCGGGCATCAGCTAGAGAGGCCGAGCACGGATACCCAACCACAGACCCCTAGACGTACCTTGCGTAAGGGGGTATAGTCCCCTTACACACTGGTCATGAGTGGTTCTATATTCTTTACTCCCATTGTATGGAAGTTGATGGGTAGGACAGCTACTGGTTCTGGTTCGGGTGTAACATTGGGGTCGGGGGTTTCGTTCCTGGCATTGATGAAGGTATTGGAGGGTGTGTATGGGCATGGCCTTGGGATTGGAGTTGGGGAATTTCTTTCAACGTTGGGGTCATCGATGATGACAACGGAGGAGGTGGTAGAGGAAGAGGAGAAGGGGGGAGTGGATTGGGGGCGGACGAGGTCGAGGTTGTTCATGGACATTTTTGAATACATTTGGTGGTAGAGCGAAGTTGCTTCTGGTAGGTTCTGGGTAGTTCCTGGTCGTTGCTGTTAAGTTGATGATCTTCTTTATACTCTTCCAAATATTCATCGGCATTGTTGTGGAGATCTTCTTCGGATATCCATTGGTTCTCCATGTGGGAGTATCCTTTCCAATGTACGTAGTATTGGAGTTTTCCACGATAATGTCGGTGATTGAGAATAGCTTCTATTTCGTATTCTTCTTCTTCGTTAATGATGTCTGGTGGCGGTGGCGTCGGATGAGGTCCATATGCTTCTGTTTCATTGTATGGGGTTAGGAGGTTTCGGTGGAATACCGGGTGTATCTTCCATTTGATTGGAAGTTTTAGTTTGTATGTGAGTGGCGATAGGACTTCTGATATAAGGAAAGGTCCTAGTCTCTTTGGGGCTATTTTGTTGGAGATGAAGGGGAGTTTGAGGTTCTTGGCTTCTAGCCATACTTTCTGACGTGTTTCAAGGGGTTTGACAGTTCTTCTGGTTCTTTGTTTCATAATGTTGGCGGAGAGTTGATGTGCCGCGTGTGCTTCTTTTCTGGCATCATCAAGGAGTCTGATGCGTTCGTCTACTGATGGAAAGTTTGAAGTTTCCATTACCGCAGGTATCGGTGGAGGGTTGTATCCCATGATGAGTTCGAATGGGGATTTCTGCCTTGAGGCATGTATTTTGGAGTTGTGTGCGAACTCGGCGATAGGGAGGGTTTCTGACCAGTCAAGGGGTTTCCTGGTACAGTATATGGCAAGGTAGGTCTCAATTTCTTGGTTGTATCGTTCGGTAGAACCATCTGTCTGGGGATGGTATGCGGTTGAGAATGCCTGTTGGATGTTGAGGTGTTTGGCTAGCTCTCAGAGGGAGTTGGCGGCAAATCTGGGGTCTCGATCTGATATGATCTTGTCAGGTAGTCCGAATCTAGTGAAGACTTTTTCTATTAATAGTCATCTAATGTCGTCGGCGTTTGATTGATCTGAGATTGGGATGAAAATTACCCCCTTCGTAAGGCCGTGGTCCACCACGGACAATATCGCATTATGGCTGGCGCTAGGCGGTAGACCGGTGATAAGATCCCATGAGATCTGGGCAAATGGGCGTCTGGAAGATGATGGTGGGATTGGTTGAGTCAGTGCGCGATCTGGTCTGGGTATGATCTTGTATTGCTGACGCTCTGGACAGCCTTTGACGTAGTTCTTTATGAACGTCGACATTCCTGGCCAATATACTTCTGTCTTGGTGAGGCGATATGTTTCCTGTTCTCCAGGGTGACCACGTGCAGGGTGGTCGTGGTATCTTGCGATGACATCGTGTCTGAGTTGGAGGTCTTCTGGAATAATGACACGTTCTTGGAACGTGAGGAGTGAACCATTTGGGGTTGGAACTGTTCCGAAGTCTTTATCGGCGGCATTAGGGTGGGTTTCTTTTAGGAGTTTGAATGCTTCGGTGGATTCTAGCGTCGTATTTGGGTGATTCCGTGATTCTTTCTTGGAGTTCCATATCGACTGGTGGTGATAAAGAGGTGTTCTGGGAGTACTGTGACTAAGTCTTGATCTTCCATGTTGGGTGTGGCGACAAAGAGGTTGTTTGGAAGCATGGTGACGTCTTCGTTATCGTTATCTTCATCAGGGATGTGGTCTGGACATCTTGATAGAGCGTCTGGTGCAGGGATCTTTGATCCTGGGACGTGTTCTAATTTGAAATTGTAGTCGGCGAGGGTCTGTACCCATCGTGCTTGTCGGCGGTTGATTTTCTGGGGTTTACACCAGTATGTGAGGTTTTGGTGGTCCGTTTTGATATGGACGGTATGGGGGCTGCCAAGGAGGTAGTGGCGCCATTCTTCGAGGGCTCGGATAATAGCAAGGAGTTCCCTGTCGTAGATATCATAGTTGCATTCCGCTGGTCCGAACGTCTTTGAATAGAATGATACGGGTTTCTGTATTCCGTTGATGTCGTGTTGATACAGGACAGCTCCTGATGCGAATTTGGAAGCATCAGCTTCTATTTCGAAGGATTTTGTGGAGTTGGGCATGAGGAGTACCGGTTCCTTTAAGAATTCGTTCTTGAGCGTTTCGAACGCTTTCTGTTGTTCTTCTTTCCATTCAAATTTATTTGATTTGGAAAGGAGTTGGTTCAGGGGTTTGGTGTGGTGGGAGTAGCTGCGGATGAACTTCCAGTAGAAGTTACAGAATCCGATGAATTTCTGAATGTGTCAGACTGTTTTCGGCACTGGCCAGTCTTCTATTCCCTTGAGTTTTCCGGGATCTATTTTGATCTCGTCTGGCGTGATGATCATGCCGAGATATTTGAGTCGTTGTTTGTTGAACTCGCATTTCTCCGTTTTGAGGTAGAGGTCGTTTTCCTGCAGGATTTGCAGTACTTTTTCTGTAAGTCAGTTGGTTTCTTCCTGGGTTTTACCGTAGATTAGGATATCATCCATGTAGATGATGATTCCTCCTTTCTCCATTATCTCGGAGAATAATGTGTCCATCATATGTTGGAACATTGTGGGACTGTTGCAAAGTCCGAAAACATAACAGTCGGTTCGAAAAGACCCATGGGAGTCTTGAACGCTGCTTTCCATTGATCGCCATCTTTGATTCTGACGTTATTGTATCCTAGGCAGGACGTCGAGCTTAGTGAAGTACTTAGCTCCTTTGAGTTTATCCATGATAGAGGAAATCATGGGGATTGGGTAGGCATTTTTGATGGTGTGATCGTTTAGATAACGATAGTCTTGGCAGGGTCTGAGGTCTCCTCCTTTCTTGGCAACAAAGAAGAAGGGCGATGCCATAGGGGATTTTGAGGGGCAGATGTACCCTTTTCGGAGGTTTTCATCTATGAATTCTTTTAATGCTTTTTCTTCGGCAGGTGCCACTTGATAGGGTTTCATCGATTTTGCTTCGAATGTTGGTTTTAGTTTGATTTTGTGATCAAACGTTCTTGATGGTGGGAATCATTCGGAGGCTTTCTTGTTGAATATTTTAGCCCATCGGGTGAATCTCCGAGGGATCTCAGGTGGTTTCTTGTTTGATTCCGGTTGTTTTCCTTTTTGGTTTGCCGATTTTGTCGGGTTGTGTTGCTCATTGTGGAGCGTCGTGGCGTGTGTTGCTTTGGCATTTACTTCTAATGGGGTTAGAAGCATTGGGTTCATTTCTCTTTCTAAAGAGAAGGTGTCGAGGTCAACGTTTGACAGGTTGACGTATTCTTCGGGGTTTTCCTCAGGTTGAGAGGTTTTTCCAGCCATTATGTCCATGGTGATAGAGTTGAGTTTCGACAGGGTCGTCGTAGGGTTCTGAGGAGTTTGGAAAAGTCCTGGTGATCGATTTGGGGTTTCCAAGAGAATGTCTTGGTTTTCCAGTTGATGTCGGGATTGTATTGTTCCAACCAGGGAAATCCGATGATGAGGTCCTTCTCACCAGTGTTTGTGATGTACGCTTCTAGTGTGCAATCTCTTCCATCGATGATGGTTCTGATTTTGATGTATTCATGGATCTTGCCATGTTGATTGTCAGTTCCGTCAACGTTGCTGAGAGGGATTGGTTGGTCCAGCCATTTGGTTTGGTAACCATGTCGTTCAACGACTTTGTGGGAGATAAAGTTCCCTTGGGCTCCTGAGTCTATCAGGGCAGGTGATGGCCACGGGTTTTGATGTCCGTTCACTCCAAATCTCGATGGGTAGGTAGAGGGATCGTTTATTCGGGGAGAGTCGTAGTTGTACAGAATTTATCGAGAAAGTGTCCTTCTGAGAGTGAGAATATATAGAGTCCTTCTGGGAATGAGCAGGGGTGCATCGGTCTGTGTTCCGTTTCAAAAATCCTGGAAGGGACGCATCTCCGGGTCTTCGGCTAGTGCAGAGTGGAGTTCCTGTTGGAGTTCGGGGTCGAGGTTGTCGACCATTTGGCGCATCTGAGATGCAACTTCTGCGACCGCAAGGGAGTACTTGCATTGCGGTGATTGTTGGGCGTTCCGGTTCGGGAATCCGGGACGAGTGTTTTGTTGTCCTGGGAAGGGACAGTTGGGGTTTTGCACGGGGTGAGGGGGGTTTGTGCGCATTCCTGGGAAGCGTCTTGCTTGAGAGGGTTGAGGGCATTTGCTAACCCAGTGGTCTTTAGCTCCACATCAGAAGCATTCTTGGTTCTGATAGGCTTTCATTTGTTGTCCAGTGACAACAGGCATCTATCTCCAAGGAGTCTTGAAGTTCTTCTTCAGCATAGTCCGGTTGAGGAATTTCCGGGTAAGGATCTTCGAATCCTTCTTCCATTGCGGCATGGTCTATTTCCATGGCGTGTGGGTCACGTGGTGTGAATCGTGGAGCGTTGCTCCATTGGTAGAATTGTGCAGTAAGGCACGTTGTTGTTTGGTCGGTTTGGTCCGCGGTTGGTTTGGTATTGGTTCCTTTGGGGGAACGTATTCCTGGGGGTGCCGTAGAGGGCATTGATTCGACGGAAATTGTCGTCGAGTTTGTTAGCTCGGATGTACCAAGCGGCGATAGTTGTCGGAGGGTTCTCCGATTCGTCGATCTTCATGGCAATACGGCGGTCGATTGCCTTGCAGGTATAGATCGATTAGGGTGCGATCTTCATTGAGTCCGGATTGACAGGACAAGTTCCTTGAACTGAGAGTTAAACTCAGTCATCGGTTTACCTGCTTGATGCAGGGTTTGGAGTCTAGTATGCGCGTACGCGTGTTCGTCTGCCGGGGTGAAGTTGGCTCTAAGCCGGGCAGTGAAGTTGTCCCATGTTTCCATGGCTATGGGTTGCCCTTGTTGGGTTTGGGCATTTCTCTCATGGAGGTATTGTCGAGCCCAGGCTCGGGCATCTCCTGATTGCATCGTCGAGAGGACGAACAAGGTTCTGGCGAGGTCGTTGTTGTAGGTGGTGGCGTTGGCGAGTACGTATACTTCGCATTGGAAGATCCAGTCTTCGAATAGTCTTCTGGTTCCATCAAAGGCGATGGGTTTGAGGAGTCCTAACTCCTTTGGGTTTTGTGCGGTGGCCATTATTTGTAGTTGTCCAGGTGGCGGCGGTGGTGGCGGTGCTGGTGGTTGGGTTGGTCGTAGAGGAGGAGCCGGTAGGGCTAAGGGTATTGTTGGTGCTGGTAAGGCAGGGTGGTTGTGGATCGGGATCCAATTGGTTGTCATCTGTTATATAGACGTCAGAGTCGTTATCAACTGGGGGTTTTCCTTGATCTACTGCATATTCATGACGCGTAAGTAGATTTTCTTCCGATTGAGAAAGTTCTCTTGGTTGTTTGAGGGCAAACTTGAGTTTTTGAAGTTCAAAGTCGTTTAGTGGGTCTGCTTTGGCGTGATATTCTTCGGCTCATTTATGTTTCTCTTCTTCTTGTTTGTAATGTTCTTCTAACTCTTTCTCGTGTTGTATTCTTTGTCGTTCTGCTAATTCTTCGGCAAAGCTTGTTCGAGTACGTGTTGTGGTAATGAGTTGTGTTGATGTTGATGCATGTGGGGTAGGTGAATCAAATGGGGATGGGGGGTAGAACGGCGACGGTGTTTGAGTGGGTTGCGGTGTAGGGTTTCTTCTGGGATCCGGGTTTTGTATACCTGGTCCTGAGATTCTGTTCCTTGATTTAGGAGGAGGGGGTGATGGGGATTCTCAGGCCGAGAATTTCCTTGGTGGCATGGTGGTAGCTGTCTAGCGATCGATTATCGCTAGAAGTATGAAAATTTGAGTTGCGGCGATGGATATTCCTGAGTATAGGTTCCACGATCTGACGATACAGCAGTGGCAGGGGCATGTGATCTGTTCGAGTTCTATGTTGATTATTCTGTAGGCGAGGAAGGTGGCGATTGTCATGAAGACGAATATGAGGAGGTGAGCCAGGTCTGCTGGCGGGAGGGAAATGGATAGGTTCGTAGCAACGGCTACAGAGAACGTCGCAAGTGGCGACACAGAGTACCTCAACGCATTCAGTACATCGGAAGAGTCAACAGAGTACCTCGACGCATTCAGTACATCGGCAGAGCAGAGGGCGAGTGGAGGATAAGCAGCAAGAGTATCTTAGTGTTTTGTTACCTGGGTTAGGGGTTCGCTCTTGAGTAGCACAGTGTTCGTGGCAGGATGTCTATACAGACTTGGTCCTGTCCTACTAGGTGTGACTTGGAGATGACGAAGCACTATAAGTCCAGCCGGTTATGGCAAAGAGGTATAGGAGGCAAGAACTTTATAACACTAAGATAAGGATACAAGGGTATGGGACAGTATCCTTATATACTACTATGTGTGGCTGTGCTCCTACTATATATATCTGGACTCAGGTAAGTGAGTCATGTCCTTATCTATCTAAGTATAGATTGTTCTGATGGTACTTCTGATGGTTTCAGAATGACAGGTCTTTTATCTAATTATATACTTTGGGTGCTTCTGATAAGAGTTCCTTCCGGTGAGGCTTCTGATAAGGGGAGTTTAAGGGGACTTCTGATAACACTATTCTCTTGGATTTTGCTGTCAGAACGCACCCCCAGAACACCCTAAAAGATGAAACTGTTCATTATCTATCTCATACTACTTGTCTAATCATCCAGAAGGTTCTGAAGGCCTCATCACCACTAGTACCTCTCAAAAGCGAAAGGATCCTACTAGTTCTATAGCTGCGAACACAGCGAGTGGTTCAGCAGTTGCAGTATCGAGAGAAGCCATACTGCTGACCTCTACTGCTCCCAGATTTACTATAAGGCTTCCAGCCTCAGCTTGCAACATAGTGCATATTCCACACACCAAAAGCCAGGATGGTCAGACCATTCCTACACTAAGCTTAGCGTTTACAAACCAAAACTCGTTTCATACAAACCCTCCTGGGGCCTCTAAAGTACCACAGATATCACAGTCAACTCCGACTGTACAGACAAACCAAACTATGCTATCTACAACAACTACAGCTAGAAAAATGGGACACAAGCGTATGCCAATTGCCTTTAGCAATAATGCTCCCAGATGGGATGCATCAAAACCACAGACATTGAGAAATTATCTCTGGACGCTTGAATGGCTCTTCACAATAACAAAGACGATGGACAATGCAGAAAGGATAAATTGGGCAGTGTCATATGTGGACCAGGATATCTGTGAAGAGTGGATGAGTTTTGCGGAGTTCCTAGCAGGAAGCTGGACAGGCTTCATAGAGAGATTGAAGAAAGAGTATCCCGAGACTGTGGTAGCTGAGCAGGGCTCAGTACGATGCTTGAGGGAACTCTGCACAGAGAGTAGAGGCATTGTGATGAATGAGGAGCATAAAGTCTTGGACTTCAAAAGGTGATTCATTCTAGAAGCAGAGAAGTGCCTGAAGTCACCGGTGGTAGTCTCAAATTGGGAGCTAGTTGAGTTATTTACAAGCACACTGGACTCCATGTTCCAGGATGTACTCAATGCAAGATTAGCGATCACCGGGGCATGTAGAACCGCAAGCGATGGGTTGGCACTGACTGCAAAGGATTTATGTGAAGAGGACCCCTATGATTGGAGGATTGTCATGGATAAAGCCATCGAAATGTTGATTGGCAAAACACTTATGCGATCCCTGCATCAGGATTCAAGGCTGGTGAACTCAGCATCAATGAGCCATCCACCTGTGACGTCCAGAACAGGGACTTATGACCCTGTAGTAAAATGAGAGCTGCAAAGCTTAAAGCAGAAATTTCAGGACAAAGTCTCGCAGATGGCAGGCAGTCTCGCTGAGCTTAAGGACCTCATGAATATCCAGGGACATACTTTAAAATCATACTTAGAGAGTTTGGCAAAGGATGGACATAAATATGCCAGCTATAATCATGCACAGAGGAACACCAGGAGCAGGCCGGCAGGGTCACTTTCCGATTGCAAGTGTTTCTACTGTTGGTTATTGGGGCATAGTTGGTTATTCTGCCCAGACATGGAGGCAGATAAACAAGCTGGCCAAATTAGGGTCGAAGGGAACAAAATATATATGGGGGACAGCTCAAGTATCCCTCAGGGAGAAGGGCCTATCAAAGAGAAAGTGGCAAAGTACTATGCGACAAAGGGACAACTCTTTGTTCAGATACCAGAACTGCCGGAGGTTGAGCCTGAGTTACTGCAAGTACCAGCACCAGTGGTGTTTGCACAGAAAGCGTTCCTGAGGTCAGAAAACCAAAGATTGCCAGCAGAAGAAGAAATCTGCCATCTGAAGCAGTGCATGGAAATGTTGGAGACAGCTGCCATCCATGCTGGGAGTGCCCCAAAGGTTAAGCTTATGACCAGAAAGGATGATAATGTTGAGATACAGTCTTTGGCTGAGCAATTGGCCCAGATACAGGCTAAGCTTAGTGGTGTGATGGATGGTATGCCCTCAGCAAGCCAGTATTTGGACACCAGGAGTGGCATGAAGACTTGGAACTCAGAGTCGGGTTTCTAAAGGGTTCAAGGAAGGAGGTGGCTCTGAAGAAGAAGGTTGCCTTTGCCAGAGGACAGACTCCTGAGGATGCATCAGATTCCAAGTGATCAGAAGAATCAGAATAGAGAGGAATGTCGATGTTGAGGAAGTGCTCAGCAGGGTATTGAAGCGAGAAGCTTCAGTATCGCATGGAGAACTCCTGGCATTGTCACTGATATACAGGAATGCTTATAGAGAGCAAATTATGAGAAAATGGGTACCCATGAATCAAAGCTTAATAACAGGAGTTGGGCCCTTGGATGATGATACAAAAGATATAAAGATTATTAGTGGGCTGGTACAAGTCATGATAATGGAGCTAGCAGATGGCTCTTGGAAGTATGATACGGTGCTCCGAGAAGGCTCAGCAATGCAAGCCTGGGTAGCTCAGGATCCAATCATGCAGTACTTGGAGTCACTTCCCAGAAGAGACAGGGGACAGCAAGTGTTTATTGATAAAGAATGCGAACCGTTGAGAGCAGTGCCAACTCTGATAAATGGGATTCAGCAGGAAGAGGCCTTGCTAGATAGTGGGTCACAGATCATATCCATGAGTCAGGAAGCGGCAATTGCATGTCAAGTTTCTTGGGACCCAGACACTACAATTAATTTGCAGAGTGTGAATGGGCAGGTTGAAAAGACTTGTGGATTGGCAAAGAATGTAGGCTTTACCTGCGGGGGAGTCACAATCTATTTGCAAGTTCACATAGTTCGCAACCCTGCGTATCGAGTACTGCTGGGATGACCATTTGATGTAATGACTGCTAGCGAAGTCAGGAATAGTGCCAGTGGCGAGCAAACCTTGGTTATTACAGACCCAAATACCAGAGAAAGGGTTGTGTTACCAACTTATGCTCAAGGAGAGTGTAATCCTCCTAAGCTTAGAGAAAACAGTCAAAATTTTCAAGAAACCTTGATGAGTTGACTAAGGGACAAGGAGAGGTGGCTTGTATAATAGACTATGATGATGAGAAGGGCCCTGTCATCGCACAAACACTAAGCTTAGCAAAAGGAAGCTTCTCAGAGGCTGAGCTACAGCTAATGTTCATTGACCGAGTCATACATGACAAGGACTGTCTACAAGAAGATAAAGCGATGGCATTATTGTGCCTAGGATGCATAGCCAACATGCAGGGCACTGAGGACTAGGGAATAGCTGTCTTTGAAACTGAAAAAGATGATGAAGATATGGTACAATGCCTGGCTGGGAAGAAATATAAACCAGTTGCCTTAAAAGTAAGGCCAGTGTTGGGTGATTTACCAGAGAAATTCAGGATAAAACAAGAAATAAAAGGGGACCCGCTGGCAGAAATGCCTAAGCTTAGCATGCATCCTCCAGTGTTTGCCCCAACAGGCAGATATACTGAGGAGCATAAGCTTAAGCTGGACGAAGCCCATGCAGGGGATTTCTTGTGGCCAGAGGAAAGAAAGCTGATGCACCATGTCATGATGCTTCAAGAGAAGGCATTTGCATGGACAGATGAGGAGAGGGGATGTTTTACGGAGGATTTCTTCCTGCCGATTGAGATACCGATGGTAGAACATACTCTGTGGGTTGAGAAGCCCATTCCGATTCCACCAGCAATCTATGATGAAGTCTGTGCCATGATAAAGAGAAAGATTAGTGCTGGTGTATATGAGCTGTCAAACTCATCCTATAGATCCAGATGGTTCTGTGTGGTGAAGAAAGATGGAAAAAGCTTGAGACTGGTACACAGCTTGGAACTGCTGAACAGAGTGACAATAGCACATTCAGGACTGCCGCCAGCAATGGAAGATTTAGCGATGCACTTTGCAGAAAGAGCTTGCAGAGGCATTCTGGACCTGTATGTTTGCTATGACGAGCGATTGTTAGTGGAGTCATCTCGGGACTTAACAATGTTCCAGACACCTTTTGGAGTGCTACACTTAGTGACACTACCCATGGGATGGACCAACTCAGTGCCTATATTTCATGAGGATGTAACAGCAATCCTAGCCAGTTGTTAGAGCCGGTGCAGGTCGGGACCGAGGCGGAGGGTCGGGGTGGTAACCTTGATATAAGGTAACCGGGGGACAGGGCGAAGTCAGTACGTAGACTTCGGGACCGAGGCAGAGTACATCAGGCAGGGGGTTGGACTTGCGGCCTCAGCGTATGTGCTGTGCCCTCCTACCATCCTAGTCCGTATTTCAGGAAGTCGGGGCCGAGGCGGAGCGAGGCAAAAGAGAGGAGAGGATAGAGAACAGGGAACTGGTCCGCTGCTCGATTCAATTATCAGACTGAGGAGTACAAGCCAAGTACCTACAGTATATATACTACTGGCCTTACAAACTATGACTCATACTGATTATGTGCAGAGCGAAGCGGAGGCCGATATAGTTACAAACGGATTACGAACAGATTACAAATGGAATGGAAACTGGTACAGGTATGGAGACCGATAACGTATCTTGACTACGGATGGGAAATGGAGACTGGAACTAGAGACACCGAGGGTCAGGTGACCACGGCACGTGTGGAGGTGGTCGCGTGATCGGGGCAGTGGGTTGCGGTCGGAGCAAGTCGGGGCTGAGTCGGAGGGCAGAGGGTTGTTGTGTGGAGCACACGTGGAATCAAGAAGCCGAAGTTTAAGTGATTAGACTCTGAGTTGGCATGGATATGACACCAGTGAGATACCAGAATACTTGATGCCATACATAGATGATGTACCTATCAGAGGACCGAAAACTAGATATGAGTTGCCAGATGGCACTGAAGAGACATTGAAAAAGAACCCAGGGATCCAACAATTTGTATGGGAACACATGCAGACAGTCAATAGGATTCTACAGAGGATGAAATATGTAGGAGGAACCTTCTCTGGGCCCAAGACAACTATCTGTGCTGATGAAATCACCGTAGTGGGTTTTGAATGCTCCTATAAAGGACAGTTGCCCGCCACAGACACCATCGGAAAAACTTTAAGATGGGGGGATTGCGAGAATGTCTCAGAGCTAAGGGGTTTTCTAGGAACAGCTATGTGCTGCAGGAATCATATCCCAAAGTTCATAGCTATTGCTGCCCCTCTATATGAAAAGCTTAAGAAGGGACAAGAGTTTGAATGGGGAAAAAATGAACAGAAAGCACAGCAAGAGCTGAAAGATGTGATTCAGCACTGTTTCCCAACCAGGAACCCCAAATTTCCAAGTAAACAACCCATAGTAGTAGCCATGGATACCTCATGGAGGGCAGTGGGGTACTACATATATCAGAGAGATGGAGAAGATGCTAAGCTTATACATTATGTGAAGTTTGGGTCAATATTATTGGACAAGAGACAGCAGAGGTATTCTCAGCCCAAGCGAGAGCTATGCAGCTTAAGAATGGTGCTGGAACAAGAGAAATATTTACTGTGGGGATTGAGAAACCTAGTGGTTGAAACAGATGCAAAGTTTCTCTTTGGGATGTTAAACAACCCAGGGAAGCTCCTGAACGCTACTGTAAACCATTGGGTGGACTTCATTAGGTCATTCCACTTCACACTAGTACACAAAGAAGGGAAGACATTTGGGCCAGATGGGCTGTCCAGGCAATGCTACTATCCCAGTGATGAGACAGCCCGTCGCTTCGATGATGGATCCAAGGATGAGGGAGAAGAGTTTGAGTTAATTAAAGAAGATCCAGGAGCCGCAGATCCTTTACCCTTGGAGGCTTTCTGTGATGAAATTGACAGTCGCTCTGGCTTCAACCAGGGTCTGGCACGTGATGTATATGACTTTGAGTATGAGCTGGATCAAGCTCGGGAAGAGTACTTGGATGAACAACAGGCTAAGCTTAGGGTTATAGAAGACCCAGCCTATCCAGAAAACCATTGACAAGTACTAAGCTTAATGACGGATGTCAGGCTAGTGCCAGATGTTGAAGAGGAAAAGTTGACCGAGATAGAGGAAGCATATGATGAGTCACACAGGACAGATACAGTGCGAATACAAGATGAGAGAATACCCAAAGTCAGGGAATACCTGAAAACAGGGGGCAATAGTGTAGCCAAAGGCTTGGATGAGCCGGGTCTGTGTAAGCTTAAACATATGATGGAGCATTTCTTCTTGGATGAAGAGGGGAGACTGTATAGGATGAGTCCTAGCAGTCAGCATCAGCTAGTAGTGGATAAGGAGCAGCGTATGTATGTATATGTTGCGAGCTAGCCACAACTTCCTAGGACACAGAGGAATATATACAACCACTAAGCTTATAACGCAGAGGTTCTGGTGGCTGGAAGTTGAAGGAGACATAGCTTGGTATGTGCAATTGTGCCATCTATGCCAGCAACGGCAAAAGGTGATCATTGAGATGCCACCAATAGTAATGCCCATGCCATTGATATTCCAAGTGCTACATGTGGACACACTACATATGACACCAAGTTCTAATGGGTGTAGTTACATTGTGCATGGAAGGTGTGGACTGTCATCCTGGATGGAGGCAAAAGCTTTGAGAAAAGAGAATGCTAGTTTGATTGCACAGTGGTTATTTGAAGATATCATTTGCCGATGGGGCTGTATAGTGAAGATTGTCATGGACAACGGTTCTCCATTTAAGAAAGCTGTTTGATGGCTGGAAGAAAAATATGGGATAAAGGGAGTAACGATATCTCCTTACAATTCCAAAGTGAATGGGATTATTGAGAGATCCCACTGGGATGTGTGGTGATACACCAATTTCACGCCTATACATGAATTCCGTACTCCAGAACAATTCTCTACATAGAATCATTGGCTATATCATTAAAGAACTCTATAGAGGATTGGTACTATGTCCTGTAGTAGCCAGTTTGACCGAACTGAGGATATTTGAGCCTCGGAAGTGTTCAAACCAGCTCATTATCACTAAGCTTAGTGAACCAAGCTATCAGAATGCTCTCTGGAGGGATTCTGGACTCTACATAGCCTATCGAGTATACTCCGGTTGCATCAAGGGACCTTACGAGCAGTTTTCTGATGAACTCGGATTTGTTGGAACCTAAAGAATGTACATAGCGGCTGTCACAGGTGTATTATGCCCATAGCGAGCCCAATAATGATGACCGGATCACAGAACAGAACGTCCAACATTCGGGAGGCAACACCCGATGCCCAAAACCCTAGACATATCAAAGACTCATAATTAACGAGTGCTTTGTGGGTCCTGGCACCTTGGCATATTGCCTGACTGAGATTAATTACAATGGATCAAGGGATTGTCCATACACCATACATTCTGATCATAATTGATCTGGAGGCTTAACGTGCTCACGTGGATGCAGAATAATGCAGACGAGCATGGAACATGTCTGGCTGGATTGCCATTTGTCAATCAGAGAAAAACCCATAACCCAGGGCAAGGTAGAAATGCTGCCGAACCTTCCAAAATATTCTGCAGTACCTGTAACAATTAAGCTTATTGTTTTCTATTTCATATTTACTATCTCTCATATGTATCTAAACAATATAAATATGGTCACGCTTGTTCGTGGAGAAGCAAGAGGTCTCACCCCCACTTCCACATGCAAGTCTGCAAGCTGTGATCAAGAACAGTTTCAGAGGACTACTTAGTGTGCATCGTTAAGTGTGATTTCTTCGGTCATCAACCAACCCAGAGACAGAGACAGAGAACAGAGTCCAGAGTTTAGAGTTCCAGAGTGCTAGAGACAGAGACAGAGACAGAGAACAGAGAACAGAGACCAGAGACCAGAGACCCTGCGCTTTGAATTGACAGGGATTGTCCTTTCACTGTTGCACTGTATGGCTAAGATAACTTCAATGGCTGTTCGTTAACCTCTAAAAACACTATTCTCTTGGATTTTGCTGTCAGAACGCACCCCCAGAACACCCTAAAAGATGAAACTGTTCATTATCTATCTCATACTACTTGTATTAACTTAAGCTTATCAAATTTTGACTAAGCTTAGTGAGAACAAGCCCTTTATCTATATTAAAACCCACGAACGTTTACACCTTTTCATCTGGAGCCCACCGTGAGGGGGGTTTTCAGTTGAATTTCACGGGACAAACACCAAAAGGCTTGGACACTGGCTTGCCTTTCACCTGCAAAGCAGAAAAAGGTTCAAGCAAAGACCGTACAGTCACCCAAAATGTCCTTCAAGAGCAGTCTCAGGAAGGTTGACCCCCCAAAACAGAGAACTACTTGGAATTCTAATCGTCCAGAAGGTTCTGAAGGCCTCATCGCCACTAGTACCTCTCGAAAGTGAAAAGATCCTACTAGTTCTATAACTGCAAGCACAGCAAGCAGTTTAGCAGTTGCAGTATTGAGAGAAGTCGTACCACCAATCTCTACTGCGCCCAGAATTACTATAAGGCTTCCAGCCTCAGCTCGCAACATAGCGCATATTCTGCACACCAAAAGCCAGGACGGTCAGACCATTCCTATGCTAAGCTTAGCGTTTACAAACCAAAACTTGTTTCATATGAACCCTCCTGGTGCCTCTATGGTACCACAGATATCACAGTCAACTCCGACTGTACGAACAAACCAAACTACGCCATCTACGATGACTACAGCTAGTAAAATGGGACATGAGCGTATGCCAATTCCCTTTAGCAATAATGCTCCCAGATGGGATGCATCAAAACCACAGACATTGAGAAATTATCTCTGGACGCTTGAACGGCTCTTCACAATAATGAAGACAATGGACGATGCAGAAAGGATAAATTGGGCAGTGTCATATGTGGACCAGGATATCCGTGAAGAGTGGATGAGTTTTGCGGAGTTCCCAGCAGGAAGCTGGACAGGCTTTGTAGAGAGATTGAAGAAAGAGTATCCTGAGACTGTGGCAGCCAAGCAGGGCTCAGTGTGACGATTGAGGGAACTCTGCACAGAGAGCAGAGGCATTGCGATGAATGAGGAGCATAAAGTCTTGGACTTCAAAAGGTGATTCATTCTAGAAGCAGAGAAGTGCCTGAAGTTGCTGGCAGTAGTCTCGAACTGAGAGCTAGTCGAGTTATTTACAAGCGCACTGGACTCCATGTTCCAGGATGTACTCAATGCGAGATTAGCAATCACTGGGGCACGTAGAACCGCAAGCGATGGGTTGGCACTAACTGCGAAGGATTTATGCAAAGAGGACCCCTATGATTGGAGGATCGTCGTGGATAAAGCTGTTGAAATTTCGATTGGCAAAACACTTATGCGATCCCTTCATCAGGATTCAAGGCCGGTGAACTTGGCATCGATGAGCCATCCACCTGTGACGTCCAGAACAGGGACTTATGACCCTGTAGTAAAGTGAGAGCTACAAAGCTTAAAGCAAAAAGTTTCAGGACAAAGTCTCGCAGATGGCAGGCAGTCTCGCTGAGCTTAAGGACCTCATGAATATCCAGGGGCATACTTTAAAATCATACTTAGAGAGTTTGGCAAAGGACAGACATAATCATGCCAGCTATAATCACGCTCAGAGGAATACTGGAAGTGGGCTGGCAGGGTCGCTTTCCGATCGCAAGTGTTTCTACTGTTGGTTATTGGGGCATAGTTGGTTATTCTGCCCAGACATGGAGGTGGATAAACAAGCTGGCCAAATTAGAGTCGAAGGGAACAAAATATATATGGGAGACGGCTTGAGTATCCCTCAAGGAGAAGGGCTTATTAAAGAGAAAGTAGCGAAGTACTATGCGACAAAGGGACAACTCTTCATTCAGATACCAGAACTGCCGGAGGTTGAGCCTGAGTTACCGCAAGTGCCAGCGGCAGCAGTGTTTGCACAGAAAGCATTCCCGAGGTCAGAAAACCAAAGGTCGCCAGCAGAAGAAGAAATCCGCCGTCTGAAGCAGCGCATGGAAATGTTGGAAACAGCTGCCATCCATGCTGGGAGTGCCCCAAAGGTTAAGCTTATGACCAGAAAGGATGATAATGTTGAGATACAGTCTTTGGCCGAGCAATTGGCCCAGATACAGGCTAAGCTTAGTGGTTTGATGGATGGTATGCCCTCGGCAAGCCAGTATTTGGACACCAGGAGTGGCGTGAAGACTTGGAACTCGGAGTCGGGTTTCTAAAGGGTTCGAGGAAGGAGCCGGCTCTGAAGAAGAAGGTTGCCTTAGCCAGAGGACAGACTCCTGAGGATGCGTTGGATTCCGAGCGATCAGAAGAATCAGAAAATGAGGAAATAGGGCAGACAACGGAGAAACCAACACGTGCAGCAGCAGGGGAATTACCATATAGGAATGTGAAACCACTGCGCCCGGTCATTGAGGTACCACTGCTGCCAGTCAGAAGGATGGAATCATCCAAGAAGGAGCCTGCATATAAGCACCAGGCCCCTATAGAGAGGAATGTTGATGTTGAGGAAGTACTCAGCAGGGTATTGAAGCGAGAAGCCTCAGTATCGCATGGAGAACTCTTGGCATTGTCACCTTTATACAGGAACACTTATAGAGAGCGAATTATGAGAAAACGGGTACCCACAAATCAAAGCTTAATAGCAGGAGTTGGGCCCTTGGAAGATGATACAGAAGATATGGAAATTAATAGTGGGCCAGTACAGGTCATGATAACGGAGTTGGCAGACGGCTCTTGGAAGTATGATACAGTGCTGTGAGAAGGCTCGGCAACGCAAGCCTGGGTAGCTCAGGATCCAATCATGCAGTACTTGGAGTCACTTCCCAGAAGAGACAGGGGACAGCAAGTATTTATTGCTAAAGAATGCAAACCGTTGAGAGTAGTTCTGACTCTGATAAATGGGATTTGGCAGGAAGAGGCCTTGCTAGATAGTGGGTCACAGATTGTATCCATGAGTCAGGAAGCGGTGATTGCATGTCAAGTTTCTTGGGACCCAGACACTACGATTAATTTGCAGAGTGCGAATGGGCAGGTTGAAAAGACTTGTGGGTTGGCAAAGAATGTAGGCTTTACCTGTGGGGGAGTCACAATCTATTTGCAAGTTCACATAGTTCACAACCCCGCATATCAAGTACTGCTGGGATGACCGTTTGATGTAATGACTGCTAGTGAAGTCAGGAATAGTGCCAGTGGCGAGCAAACCTTGGTTATTACGGACCCAAATACCAGAGAAAGGGCTGTGTTGCCAACTTATGCTTGAGGAGAGTGTAATCCTCTTAAGCTTAGAGAAAACAGTCAAAATTTTCAAGAAACCTTGATGAGTTGACTAAGGGACAAGGAGAGGTGGCTTGTATAATAGACTATGATGATGAGAAGGGCCCTGTCGTCGCACAAACACTAAGCTTAGCAAAAGGAAGCTTCTCAGAGGCCGAGCTATAGCTAATGTTCATTGACTGAGTCATATGTGATGAGGACTGTCCACAAGAAGATAAAGCGATGGCGTTATTGTGCCTAGGATGCATAGCCAACGCGCAGGGCACCAAGGACTAGGGAATAACTGTCTTTGAAACCGAAGAAGATGATGAAGATATGGTACAATGCCTGGCTGGGAAGAAATATAAACCAGTAGCCTTAAAAGTGAGGCCAGTGTTGGGTGATTTACTGGAGAGATTCAGGATAAAACAAGAAATAAAAGGGGACCCGCTGGCAGAAATGCCTGAGCTTAGCATATGTTATCAAAAGTCTTATCAGAAGGACGGTTATTTTTAGTTTACGTTCCCATGTCACTATGAAACCATCAGTAGTGTACATCAGAAGGACTATTCTTAGTATATGCCTCGTGTTCCTTATCTCTGACTCATAGTTACTCTGGTCTGGACTATTATAGTAGGAGTACAGCCACACTTAGAAGTATATAAGGATATAGTACATCACCTTGTATACTTATCTTAGTGTTATACATTCTTGCCTCCTATATCTCTTTGCCCTTAAAACCAGCTGGACTATAGTGCTACATCATCTCCAAGTCACACCTAGTAGGACAGGACCAAGTCTGTATAGACATCCTGTGTCGAACGCCATGCTACTCAAGAGTGAACCCCTAACCCGGGTAACAGCATGCATCCTCCAGAGTTTGTCCTGACAGGCAGATATACTGAGGAGTGTAAGCTTAAGCTGGATGAAGCCCATGCAGGGGATTTCTTGTGGCCAGAGGAAAGAAAGCTGATGCACCACGTCATGATGCTTCAAGAGGAAGCATTTGCATGGACAGATGAGGAAAAAGGATGTTTTAGGGAGGATTTCTTCCTGCCAATCGAGATACCGACAGTAGAACATACTCCATGGGTTGAAAAGCCCATTCCGATTCCACCAGCAATCTATGATGAAGTCTGTGCCATTATAAAGAGAAAGATTAGTGCTGGGGTATATGAGCCGTCAAACTCATCCTATAGATCCAGATGGTTCTGTGTGGTAAAGAAAGATGGAAAAAGTTTGAGACTGGTACACAGCTTGGAACCGCTGAACAGAGTAACAATAGTGCATTCAGGGCTGCCACCAGCAACGGAAGATTTGGCAATGCACTTTGCAGGCAGGGCTTGTGGAGGCATCCTGGATCTGTATGTTGGATATGATGAGCGATTGTTAGCTGAGTTGTCTCAGGACTTAACAACGTTCCAGATGCCTTTTGGAGCGCTACACTTAGTGACGCTACCTATGGAATGGACCAATTCAGTGCCTATATTTCACAAGGATGTAACAGCGATCCTAGCCAGTGAGATACCAGAATACACAATGCCATACATAGATGATGTACCTATCAGAGGACTGAAAACCAGATACGAGTTGCCAGATGGCACTGAAGAGACGTTGAAAAAGAACCCAGGGATCTGATGATTTGTATGGGAACACATGCAGACAGTCAATAGGATTCTACAGAGGATGAAATACATAGGGGGAACCTTCTCTGGGCCCAAGACAACTATCTGTGCTGATGAAATCACCGTAGTGGGTTTTGAATGCTCCTATAAAGGATGGTTGCCCACCACAGATACCATCAGAAAAATTTTAAGATGGGAGGATTGCGAGAATGTCTCAGAGCTAAGGGGTTTTCTAGGAACAGCTATGCACTGCAGGAATCATATCCCGAAGTTCATAGCCATTGCTGCACCTCTATACAAAAAGCTTAAGAAGGGACAAGAGTTTGAATGGGGAGAAAACAAACGGAAAGCACAGCAGGAGCTGAAAGATGCGATTCAGCGCTGTTTCCCGACCAGGAACCCTGAATTTCTGAGTAAACAACCCATAGTAGTAGCCGTGGATACCTCATGGAGGGCGGTGGGATACTATATATATCAGAGAGATGTAGAAGATGCTAAGTGTATACATTATGCAAAGTTTGGGTCAATATTATTGGACGAGAGACAGCAGAGGTATTCTCAGCCCAAGTGAGAGCTATGCGGCTTAAGAATGGTGCTGGAACAGGAGAAATATTTATTGTGGGGATCGAGAAATCTAGTAGTGGAAACAGATGCGAAGTTTCTCTTTGGGATGTTAAACAACCCAGGAAAACTCCCGAACACTACTGTAAACCATTGGGTGGACTTCATTAGATTGTTCCACTTCACACTAGTACACAAAGAAGGGAAGACATTTGGGCCAGATGGACTGTCCAGACGACATTACTATCCTGGTGATGAGACAGCCTGTTGTTTCAACGATGGATCTGAGGACAAGGGAGAGGAGTTCGAGTTGATCAAAGAAGATCCGGGGGCTGCAGATCCATTACCCTTGGAAGCCTTCTGTGATGAGATCAACAGTTGCTCTGGCTTCAACCAGGGTCTGGCGTGTGATGTGTATGATTTTGAGTATGAGCTGGATCAAGCTTGGGAAGAGTACTTGGATGAACAACAGGCTAAGCTTAGGGTTATAGAAGACCCAGCGTGCCCAGAAAACCACCAACAAGTACTAAGCTTAATGACAGATGTTAGGCTAGTGCCAGATTTTGAAGAGGAAAAGTTGACCAAGATAGAGGAAGCGTATGATGAATCACATAGGACAGATACAGCGCGAATACAAGATGGAAGAATACCCAAAGTCAGGGAATTCCTGAAAACAGGGGGCAGTAGTGCAGCTGAAGGCTTGGATGAGCCGGATCTGCGTAAGCTTAAGTATATGGTGGAGCATTTCTTCTTGGATGAAGAGGGGAGACTGTATAGGACGAGTCCTAGCAGTCGACATCAGCTAGTAGTGGATAAGGAGCAGTGTATGTATATGTTGCGAGCCAGCCATGACTTCCTAGGACACAGAGGAATATACGCAACCACTAAGCTTATAATGCAGAGGTTCTGGTGGCCAGAAGTTGAAGGAGACATAGCTTGGTATGTGCAATCATGCCATCTATGCCAGCAATGGCAAAAGGTGATCATTGAGACACTGCCAATAGTAATGCCCACGCCATTGATATTCCAAGTGCTACATGTGGACACGCTACATATGACACCAAGTTCTAATGGGTGTAGTTACATTGTGCATGGAAGGTGTGGACTGTCATCCTGGATGGAGGCAAAAGCTTTGAGAAAAGAGAATGCTAGTTCGATTGCGCAGTGGTTATTTGAAGATATCATTTGCTGATGGGGCTGTATAGTGAAGATTGTCATGGACAACGGTTCTCCATTTAAGAAAGCTGTTTGATGGCTGGAAGAAAAATATGGGATAAAGGGAGTAACGATATCTCCTTACAATTCCAAAGTGAACAGGATTATTGAGAGACCCCACTGGGATGTGTGGCAAATGTTGTATAAAGCTACAGATGGAGATGTCAAAAAGTGGTATTGCCACCTACCGCACGTTATGTGGGCAGATTGGATAACCATTAGAAAAGGAATGGGATGTTCCCCGTACTTTCTGGTAACCAGAGCACACCCGACGCTACCTCTGGATGTCAAAGAGGCCACTTGGCTAGTACAACTACCAAATAAGTACTTAACCACGGCCGAGTTGATAGGATACCGAGCTCAGGCTTTGGCAAAACATGTTTGGCATGTTTTGGAGATGCGTCAGCATGTTTCGGCCACTAAGCTTAGCAAGGCTTGGGAGATGGAACGACAAGCAGTGCATAAGATAAGAGATTATCACTTCAGCCTGGGAGATTTAGTATTAGTGAGAAATACAGCTATAGAGAGCTCAGCAGACAGGAAGATGAAACCCAGGTATCTAGGACCCATGGTGGTCATATCTAGATCAAAAGGAGGATCTTATATCCTGGCAGAGTTGGACAGCTCTGTATGGCAGAATAAAGTAGCGGCATTCAGAGTAATTCCCTACTTAGCCAGAAAACATATGCCATTACTGCTGGAGTTACAAGAATTGATAGACCTGTCACCAGAGGGACTGAAGACCCTGGAGGAGACTACTGAGGATGAGCCTAGTGACAGATGGGAGCCAGAAGAGTTGGGAGGATAGAAAAAACCTGATATTGTGGACAGAACTATCTACTTATCAAAGGAAAACTATCCTAGGAACCATCAAAGTGTTAAGCTTAAGCAGGGGAGGACTTGTCCAAGTCGGAGAGGTTGTGCAGAAGGTTTTTGAGATGGATGCGTGTCATATCCATGCTAAACTCAGAGCCTAATCATTATACTTTGGCTTTTCGACTCCACGTGCGTTCCACATGACAACCCTCTGCCCTCCGACTCGGCCCCAACTCGCTCCAGCTGCAACCCATTGCCCAGATCACACGACCACCTCCGCATGTGCCATGGTCACCTGACCCTTGGAAGTTCTATTTCCCAGTTCTCCATTTCCCGTCCATAGTCAAGATATGTTACCAGTCTCCATACCCATACTGGTCTCCATTTCGTTTGTAATCCGTTTGTAACCATATGGGTCTCCACTTTGCTCCGCGCATAGTCAGTACGAGTCATAGTTCATAGGACCAGAAGTATATATACCATAGGTACTTGGCTTGTACTCTTCAGTCTGATAATTGAATCGAGCAGCGGACCAGCTCCCTGTTCCATATCCTCTCCTCTCTTCTGCCTTGCTCCGCTTTGGCTCTGACTTCCTGAAATATGGACTAGGACAGTAGGAGGGTACAGCACATAAGCTGAGGCTGCAAGTCCAACCCTCCGCCTGAAGTCCTCCGCCTCAGTTCCGAAGTCTACATACTGACTTTGCCCCATCCTCCGGTTACCTTATATCAAGGATACCACCCTGACCCTCTGCTTTGGTCCCGACCCGCACCAGCTCTAACAGTATTATCAGACTCACACTCCTCCTGTCCACCACACTCTGAATCTTTCTAACCATGGTCTCTTGAACAGTTACCCGTACTTGCACTCTGGTAACTCTAGCCGCTTGCCGTAGCAAACACATCATTCGACAATCTCCTTCCGAGGAACTGCAACCCGACCCCCTGAGGGCTTCTCACTCTTGCTGACAACCGGTCGCGCCCTCGACTCCAGACCAGTTTTCCAAAGATATACAACCCTCACTATTCCAGACCCCCGACAGCCCCAACAAAGGCCCCGACCCCAATCCTGATCCCAGTGACCCTGGTGATCCTGACGACTACCCTGACAATGGGGACGGGCCCCCGGGTGATGATGAACCATCAGACAACAGCAACAACAACAACAACATCCCACCTGGCAACACCCGAGATGACCATGATAGACTCATACTCCGAGTTTTCCAATGCATAGCCAATCAAATGGACGGCTGTGGGAACTCTCAAGCCCCACAGCCTCCCCGAACTCCCTGTACCAAAGCTCGCGAACCTGACATCTTTACAGGTTCCGACCCCGCCAAACTCAAACCCTTCCTCTTCCAATGTCGACTCTACTTCCATACTAACCTGGCTCAGTTCGCTAGCCCCGCCACCAAGGTCAACTTTGCATTGACATACCTTATGGGTGTGGCCCAGCAGCACTTTGAAATCAGCCTCGACGAGGCTGACAACCACGGAATAATGCACAACTGGATCATGGACTGGGACCAGTTCACCCTGGAACTGCAGACCAATTTTGGTCCCGCGGATCTGACCGGAGAAGCTGCTGAGCAGCTTGACTCCCTCTGAATGCGCTACAATGAGAAGATTGCCATCTACAACATTGACTTTCTCCGCCTAGCTGGCCAACTCCACTGGGGTGACGAAGTATTTTGTCACCGCTACTACAAAGGCCTCCCTGACCGCATCCAGGACATCCTGTCCAGTTGGCCTGATGGCAAGCCCGACACCTTCATTGAAATGCGGGCAGCAGCGATGAAGATCGACGCCCACTATTGGGAATACCAGCACGAGAAGGCCCGCGCCAAAGCCGCTTCGGACCCGACCACCTCTAGGAAACCTGGAGGTAACCCATCCCCTTCCACCTCGACTAACCCGCAACCTGCCGCCAAGCCTGCCAATAATAACAGAGGCAGCACCCCCAACAACAACTTCAAGGGCAATCCACCCAATCCATCCGCTGGTCAGAAATTGGCCCTGCCCAAATCCAACCTTACTAGTAAACTTGGTAAGGATGGTAAATTAACCCCCAAGGAACGTCAACGACGTTTTGACAATAACCTCTGCCTTGTCTGTGCAGATCCCAATCACAGGGCTGCCAATTGCAACAAGAAGAAATTCCCTGATGCCAAGGCTAAAGGCCAACAGGCTCAGCTTCCCGAGACAGACGCGCTGGCTCTCCCGAGCTCGGAAAAATAGTCGGCGGTCCTCAGGCCTCTGCACAGACTGAGGATCGCATTGAACTCTGCTGTGCTCCAGAGAGTTTCCGTGTCAATGTGTCCGCTCTTTCCGACCCGAACTCTTTTCATATTACATTAACTTCTCCTTTAGTTACTTCTTTATCTTCTGTTTCCGCTTCCGTACTCTCCGCTTCGGACCCGATTTCTACAACAGACAATGTAGTTAGTTCTGATTTCTCTTCTTTTCCTCCTTTCAAAGCTCTTGTTGATAGTGGTTCTACTCACTGTTTTGTGGACTCATCTTTCGTTCGTTCTCATAGTATTCCAACCTCGTCCATCCCAGCTATTGAACTTCAGTTATTTGATGGGACCTCAAATGCCTACATTACGGAGCTTGCGCAACTGCCTGTATCTTTCCCCTCTGGTGAATCTATTATCTTGGACACTTATGTCACCCGGCTCGACTCTTCCTGTTCTGTGGTCTTAGGACACAACTGGCTCACCCACTACAATCTGTTGATTGACTGGGCTTTGGGCAGTATTACTTTCCAGCCATCCCTACTCAAGAATCCTGCTTCCGTCTCTACCTGCATCGCACCTGCATCGGCCCCGCCTATGGCCACCCCTGACACTCCTGACCTAGGTTCACCACCCCTGTCTGGGACCTCATCCCAATCTGTCCCCCTTGCGAAACCGCACATATCGCTGATAAACGCTCCTGCCTTTATCCGCGCTGCCAAGCTCCCTGGCTCCCAACAATTCCGAATCAATCTCTCCGCCGCCTCCGCATTGGCCGCGTCTTCTTCCGTCTCCGAAGACCCGGCTGACCTCTCATCCATTCCCAAGGAATACCACAAGTTTGCTGATGTTTTCAGTAAATCGTGTGCTGACACACTCACTCCACACCACCCTTACGACCTCCAGATTAACCTAGAGGATGGCAGTCAGCCTCCGGTCGGTACCATTTACTCTCTTTCACAATCAGAGCTTGGAGCTCTACATGACTTCATTGATGAACATTTATCTATTGGCTTCATTTGCCCCTCCACTTCTCCTCATGGAGCCCCGGTCCTCTTCGTAAAGAAAAAGGATGGCTCCCTCCATTTATGTGTTGATTTTAGAGGTCTCAACCATATTACCAAGAAGGATCACTACCTCCTTCCACTCATCTCCGACCTCTTAGACTCCCCTCGCAAAGCCCACGTATATACCAAAATTGACCTCTGTCACACTTACCATCTGGTCCGTGTTGCTGATGGTGACGAATGGAAGACTGCCTTTCGGACCCGCTACAGCTCCTTCGAATGGATGGTCATGCCTTTCGGCCTCACCAACACCCCCGCCACCTTCCAGCAGTTCATGAACAACATATTCAAGGATATGCTTGACATCTGCGTTACCATCTATCTTGATGACATTCTGATATACTCCGATAATCATAGTATCCATCGTGACCAAGTCAAGGAGGTCCTCAAGCGACTCCGCCAACACGGTCTATACACCCACCCTGACAAATGCCAGTTCCACTCTGACACAGTGGAATACCTCGGCTACATCCTTTCCCCCGACGGTCTCCGAATGGACCAATCTAAGGTCAAGACCATCCAGGAGTGGCCGGAACCCAAGAAAGTCAAGGACATCCAGTCCTTCTTAGGTTTCGCCAATTTCTACCATCGCTTCATTCATGGTTACTCTGACATTGTCGTTCTGCTCACTCACCTCACCCGCAAAGACGTGAAATGGAATTTCACTGACGAATGCCGTGAAGCCTTCAGTTCCCTGAAAGAAGCATTCATATCCACCCCCATCCTCACTCCTTGGGCCCTCAATGCTCAGATCATTGTCGAGACCAACGCCTCCAACTACGCCCTTGCGGCTATCCTCTCTATCATCACCGATGATGGTGAGGTTCACCCCGTTGCATTCCATTCCCGCACCTTTAACACAGCCAAACTTAATTATGACACCCATGACAAGGAACTCCTGGCAATATTCGAGGCTTTTTGCATCTGGCAACACTACCTAGAAGGTGCCCCCCTTACTATTGATGTGGTCACCGACCACAAAAACCTCAAATACTTCTGCACCACCAAGATCCTTACTCGCCGCCAAGCTTGTTGGTCCAAGTTCCTATCCCAATTCCACCTCGTCATCCATTTCCGCCCTGGCCGCCTTGGCACCAAGCCTGATGCCCTAACTAGATGATGGGACATCTACCCTAAAGGGGGGAATAGCGACTATGCATCAGTCAACCCACACAACTTCTGACCTGTATTCACTCATGAACAGCTTGTGGCCTCCGTCCGTGCCACCACTCTTTACGCCCCTTCCCTTTGCGCAGCTGTAGTCATGGACCTCGATCAGCTACACCACAATATCCTCACCGCCCTACCAGTGGATCCGACCACTTCCGCCCATCTTGCTAGCCCAGAAGGCCGTTGGTCAGTTAATGATAAAGGTTTCCTCCTCTTAGACGATAGAATCTATGTCCCTGACACCAACAGTCTCCGACTTCAGGTCCTCCAGTACAAGCATGACCATGCCCTAGCTGGCCACTTTGGTCAGAATAAAATGCTTGAACTCATCCAGCGCGAATACACCTGGCCTAGTATCCGCACCTTTGTCAAGGATTTCTGTAAGTCTTGTGTCACCTGTATGAGGTCTAAACCCCAGCGCCACCGCCCCTACAGTCTCCTTAAACAACTCCCCATTCCCAAACGCCCTTGGAACTCAATCTCCATGGACTTCATCGAGAAACTCCCCACCTCCTCCGGCTACAATGCCATCCTAGTAATAGTCAACAGACTCACCAAGCAATCCTTATTCATCCCCACCTACGATACCGTCACCTCCTCTGACCTCACCTGCCTATTCGTCCTCCACATCTTCTCCAAGCATGGCATACCTGAACATGTTACCTCCAACCGCAGCTCCGAATTTGTCTCTCACTTCTTCTGCTTATTGGGACAAGCCCTCGACATGAAACTACACTTCACTTTGGGCTACCACCCAGAAGGCGATGGACAGACGGAACGCACCAACCAGACCCTGGAACAATATCTCTGGGTCTATTGTAACTACCAACAGGACAATTGGTCCGAATTACTACCACTAGCTGAGTTTGCTTACAACAATACTCCTAGTGCCACCACCAGTATCTCCCCGTTCTTCGCTAACAAAGGATATCATCCGAACATCACAGTTCATCCTGAACGCGACCTTGCCTCTGCTTGGGCCCGCCATTTTGCTGTTGATCTTGACGACCTACATACCACCTTGAAGTCTGAAATAGCGCTAGCCCAGCAACGCTATCAGACCTCCACCGACGTCCGCCGACTCCCTGCCCCGGACTTCAAGGTAGGACAAAAGGTATTCATGAAAGCCCAATTCTTCTGCACCACCCGTCCTTCCAAAAAGCTCTCCGAAAAGTTCCTTGGGCCCTATGAGATCATCACCCAAGCAGGTACCCACTCCTTCACCCTCCGACTTCCTGACTCCATGCGTGGAGTACACCCAGTCTTCCATGTTTCCATGCTCGAACCGTCCACACCTAACACCATACCCGCCCGATCAGACCCACTGCCCTGCAGCCAGTTTCCATTGATGGAGAACCAGAATACGAGATTGCTCGCATCATCGACTCAAAAATCGATCGGCGCCGCGCATGCAAACTCCTCTACAAAGTCATCTGGTTAAGTTATGAAGACACCGAAGAAGAGTCTTCATGGTTACCGGCTACTGAGCTTGAACATGCCATGGATCTAGTAGAGGCTTTCCATTCCTCTTATCCTGCTAAGCCTGGCCCCCTTCCATTCACTTTTTTCACTGATCACCCACCACACCAAGAAACAATTTTATTGGACAAGTACAAACTACCTGTTCCATGTCGTCACCAGGGTGCGGGATGGCGCTGCCGCATCCTCCATCATACCCCGCACCTCCTCTTCCAAAATGTCCCCGACGCTCTCCGACTCCTCCGTCTCTTCCTGACCCCCGCATCGCTTCTTCCAACCTCTCGATCTCCAGCCGCTCTTGTGCCTCCCGCTCCGCCTTTTCCCTCAATAGTTGCACCTTGCGCTCCATCGCAGTCAGTTGTCAGATGGTTGTCTGCTCATGAAGACCGCCTTGGGCCTCGAGGCTCGGCCCTAAAGGGGGGGCACTGTCATATCCATGCTAAACTCAGAGCCTAATCATTATACTTCAGCTTCTCGACTCCACGTGCATTCCACATGACAACCCTCTGCCCTCCGACTCAGCCCCGACTTGCTCCGGCTGCAACCCATCACCCAGATCACACGACCACCTCTGCATGTGCCATGGTCACCTGACCCTCAGAAGTTCTATTTCCCAGTTCTCCATTTCCCGTCCGTAGTCAAGATACGTTACCAGTCTCCATACCCATACCGGTCTCCATTTCGTTTGTAATCCGTTTGTAACCATATGGGTCTCCGCTTCGCTCCGCGCATAGTCAGTATGAGTCATAGTTTGTAGGACCAGAAGTATATATACCGTAGGTACTTGGCTTGTACTCTTCAGTCTGATAATTGAATCAAGCAGCGGACCAGCTCCCTGTTCCATATCCTCTCCTCTCTTCTGCCTCGCTCCGCTTTGGCTCCGACTTCCTGAAATACGGACTAGGACAGTAGGAGGGCACAGCACATAAGCTGAGGCCGCAAGTCCAACCCCCCACCCAAAGTACTCCACCTCGGTTCCAAAGTCTACATACTGACTTCACCCCATCCTCTGGTTACCTTATATCAAGGATACCACCCTGACCCTCCGCTTTGGTCCCAACCCGCACTGGCTCTAACAATGCACTCTTGAATGAGGAATTGGAACCTCTTTAAGTTGGCTTCGAGCGAGGGAATAGCCTTGATGAAGTCCCAGCTGAGCAAATTAAGGTCGCATTTGACCGACCGAGCGTCGTCACTGCGAGATTCAGACTTGTACTCGTTGCGAGAGTGAGACAGGAGATTTTGGAGTTCCTGGAGCAAACGAGCTGGCTGGGATAAGTGTCAGAATCATTAAGCTTAGTGAATAGAAGTGAGAAAATGCCCACCAGATAAGCCTGCAAAGGCGCGCTCATCAGAAACAGACTCAGTATGGGCATGCTTGGCAGTATTGGTGTTGGCTTTGGCTAGAACCTGTTCAGCCCGGGCATAACAGCAGTGTTTAGTGTTCATATTGGGAACTTGACAATAGGGAAGAAGACGGACGGTGCCTTTAGACAATGAGGACTTTTTGACAGTCTCCTAAAGAGGGAGGAAGTCAGAATCAGTGGTTAGGGGGAGTGGAGCTGGCGCACCACGTTGGAGGTAGACAAATGACACTTGCAATAAGGTGGAACTACACAAACCTCTTCGATGATAGCTTGAGAGACCTCCTCGTTGACCATCATGTCCTGAAGGCAAGTGATGATCTCAGCCAATGTAATAGGTTGAGAAGCAGCTAGATTACCATGTTAGCACCAGTTGCTCGGGAGTTGGAAGCACTGGTCATACTCTCAGCAGGCTCGGTATCGGTGTCTACCACAACAGCAGCAGAGATAGGGGCCTTGCGACCCTTGCAAGGCTAAGCTTATACATGAGAAGATGATGGGAGCCAAAAGAACACTAAGCTTACGCGTTTGGGGACAGCAGAGCCTTCGGCAGCGTTAGAGGAAGTAGAGCCAGTTGTGGACGATGGGTTCTGAGCCTCTTCGGTCCTGGTCTTGTGGGATTCCTCAGAGCGGATGTGATTAATGCGGCTACAGCATTCAGAAAGCACCTTATAGATCGCGGGCATCTCATAAGATGAATGGTAGTTGTTTTGGTAAATTTCATAGAGCTTGCAAATATGGAAGACGTAGTCCTGGTTGGCATGAAGCTTGATAGCCTCAGTGTCCTCCGATAACGCTTCAATATAAGCAGACTAGAAAGCGATTGAGCAACGACGAGGGAGACAGAAGAATAAATAAACATACCCCAGGAGCATCGAATGCAAGGAGAGCCTTCTGGAGACAACCTTTGGTGTTACTAATGAGATCGTTGAGCTCGACCTGGAGATGGGGGATAGAAGAAGCCATTTTCTTGCGAAGGGTGTCTGCTAGAATGAGACGTCGCTCCCTCACTTTTATAAGAAAAGGCTGTTGGCAGTGATGATGAATCATAACGAGTGGATGAAAAGCACCCTCCACCCTAAGCTTATGACCTGAGAGGCCTAGGAAACCTGTAATCTTGAGTAGCCAGCCTTCAACAGACTAGCTGAACCACAGTTGCCTTATTAGGTAACATGTTGCCAGGGTCTCGTGGTTATCAGTGTGCACAGGGATTCTGATGGAACAGTGAGGGCACTGATTTCAATTTGGCTAGGGGGAGATGGGCCCCAAGTGGCACTTCAGTTTGATGCAAGCTTTTTTTTCATGGTGTGCAAACACCATGTACAGGCTGGTTCGGGTTTAGGCTTGTAAGAAAGCCAGAACGGATGACCGGGTCACTACGTGTTGCAGATCACAGCACATTGAGGTGTTAATAGACATTGCAGAAGTATCAGAGAAATATCTGATGAGCGTATAAGCGGCTGGAAGCCTTAGCTTAGCTCAGGGTCTTCAGAAGGGCCTCAAGCTTAACTCAGAAAGATACCAAGAGACAAGAATCTTTAATTGTGAATGTATCTACAGGACAAAATAGGATGTTACATTCAAGAGATAAAGGTATAAAAGGGGAGCGGCTAGTTTAAGTCCTCCAAGATAGACTCCAGATCCTGAGTCATCGGGAAAGTGAGGAAGAGAAGTGATTTGAGCTCCTCAAATTCTTCGTATGTTGGGACTCCCAGAAAGTTGTTGGTGAACTCAAAGAATACCTCAACATCTTCAATGGAGTCAGCCATCCCCATCTCGATGAACGCCATGTCGTTACCTTCCAAGGCTGTCCTGGTAGCTTGCATTTCCTGGACAAACTGATAAACCACCCGATGGTAGTGAAACGCCGAAGCCTCGTAAGCGACACGGTTCACCTCCAGGCTGACCAAGCTGGAGGACACAACATGCGCAAAAGTGGCCAGATCTAGAAAATAAAGAGAATAAGAAAAGAGAAAAATAGTGAACAGAGAAACTTACAGTATTCACTGGTCAGTGAAGATGTGACCAGGGCATTCGCAATGCCAGCCGAGACTCACGGATGGTCTGCGAAGGTGCAGGGGTAATTATAGAGGTCACAGCTGCGACACTTCTTACCCTTGCCCAGAGGCTCGCACTCCAACTTATGAGCAGCGCAGGAAGGACACCAAGACTGAGGTGGCACGTACTGGAGTAGATGTCAAAACCTTCAGTAAGGAAACACGAGAAAACTTGGAGAACATACTGAAAGCTGGCTAGCTGCCAGCAGCCTAGAAAAGTTCTCACAAAAGAGCAGGACTGGGTGGCGGTATCCATGGTCCCAAATAATGGTGGCCTCAGAGTGTCGAATGCAAGCTCGGGGAACATATTTCTTCGTCTGTGTGTTGGAACTCTTCTTGGACAAAAGGACACATTTTTGACGCGACAGGCCAGCATGAGGAGACTCTTGAGGGATCCCCAGAACCACTGGGCTAGGCAAACAAGAAGGGACAGGAGACGGTGAGGGCAGAAGCGAGTCTTGAAAAATGAACGCCAGCTCCTGTGGAACAGGAGATGGCTCCAGGAGAAGTTCCAGGTCTGGGGAGGGTGAAATCTCTATGGCACTTGCAGGAGACTTGACTGGAGTGCCAGCCAAGTGAGGTGGTGATGGTGTTGGACACCTAGGCAAAGCCAGCACATGTTGCCCATCCAGAGAAGAGGACCAGCTAAAGATTTTAAAGAGGTCGGCTTGAGAGACCTCAGGGACCAGAGAACGCAATGATGAGTTAGAACCTGCCAGGAATAAGGGGAGAGGGGGCGGTGAAATGCAGATTACTTTACAAGATTGAAAACAAAGTTTGTTAACAGGTTTGCTAATTCCAACTTTATAAGTTTGTGGGGGAGAGGTTGTCACAGATCTCCAGAAATATATTCAATTCTAGTGTTTTTAGGGTCTTGGTAAGTTATTCTCTTAGTCTTCAACTAGACAGACAGTTGTCCTATCTGAATACAATGGGAACTTTGACAGTCATTACTATATAGTATGTTAACTAATATCTTCACGATTCGATAAGTCAGGCAAAACACAAGCTTTCGCAATCAGTGAACCTCCATAGACCTAGCAGACAACGTGTTCTAACAGGCCCTAGCGTACTACGTCCCTTTCTCTTGACAATACTGTAAATTTACACTACCCAGCGAGACAGGCTTTTGACAAGCTCCTGCAGTAAGTGTCTTTAAGCTAGTAGGCCTAGCGGACGGCGTTATCTAATGGGCCCTAGCGCACTACAGCTTCTGAACAAGGCAATAAAACTTTATACTACTCAGCGAGACAGGCTTCTAGCGAGCTCCTGCAGTAAGTATCTTTAAACTACATAGACCTAGTGGACAGTGTTTTCAACAGGCCCTAGCGTACTATGTTCGCTTCTCAATTAAACAGCTCTACAATTCAATGGTATACTTCTGAGGCAAGGCCTCTAAGAGGAACCCAAAGAAACAGAAGTTAGTGAACTTTCTACTTAAGAACAGAAGAGGCATAGCAACTTGTATTCAGTTCTCGAGTCAAGCAGAAGGGTCTGTCAATATCTCAATCGTTTCAAAGGGTCTGGTTTTTAAAGAGTATAACTCTTTAAGTCTCTGGTAGTCTATGACCGAAGAAAATCGCGTAAAATTGCTTTATATTCCTATCCTAATCGACCATACAATCAGGGGGGGAAATAGGCAAGCAGTTTCTTGCCTCCCATGTAATTTACAGATGAGTTTTTATAACAATATACAATTAACTTATGGGTATACCTGAAACAAGCCTTCAGCTTCATCATTTTATTGTCTCCTCATCATTTAGGAGCATCATTCTAGGAGTTCCGATATCAGCGACATCAATTTGCTCTCAGGAACTTGCTCCCTAGGTGCCTGGCTATTTATATCACAGCCAGCTGGGTTAGCGAGTTTCCTCACTAACGTTTATCTATTGGTTTTTATTCTCAGACTCTCCATACCTGAGTTTCTCAACCCTAATGTTCTAAAGTCCACTTCTATAGTCTTCAGGTAGTAGACTAACACTAGAATTAATTAGCTTATTCTATTCTTATCAATCTTCATTTTCTAGTTCATCATTTCTGATCTCTTTTTGTTTCTATGAGGGGGCATCCTTCCCTGAGTACCCTCTGGGATACCCCCATTCAATCCCTTAGGTTTCAATATCATCAGAACCGTTCCAAGGGGACATTCTTGTCAGGGCATTTAGCTAATCCCTACATTCTTTTGTCAAGATTCACTCCCAGACCTGTTATTATGACTAGGTACCATCCGGATGACATAGGCGTTGCGACTTGTCCGCTTTCTAGGGCAGAGGCGAAGAAATGGGTCTTTTGTGCAGTCATGAGTATCTTAACTAATATCTTAGTTAATACGGTATCGGATACAATGCTCGGGTACATTCATACCAGAGTCATTCTTCCATAGCCTTGTCACCAATAAGTTAGTTAACATCACTTTTTACTTGTCTGGGTGTTCTGGTTCTGTTTCTGAGATGTCCACCTTCACATATTTTAAATAGTATTCTAAATCTCTCACACCCAGTGTCTGACCATGGCCATATACTGATATTATTTGGTAATGGAGAGTTAGTTACTTTATTAGCTAGTGATTTCACAAATGAAATGATTTTGCAGTGCAACATCTCCCCCTTTCTTTAAATGACTGTCCTCAGTCTCCAAAAGCCTCTATTTTCGTCATTTTCATTGGAGTTTTATCACACTTGTCTCTTCAGTGGTTATTAGTCACCATGACCAGCTTTAGATTATTCTTCTTTATAGGGATTTATTGATTTCACAGCCACTCGTCTCAGAACTGGCACTAGCACAGTTCCCGTTGATCTAGTCTTGTAATGCCAAGCTTGTTTATGTAATTAGGTCTAATATTAGCCTAGGATATAGAACTCTAGGCTGTCTATAACGGTTTTTTGTCCGTCCTTGTTTGCGCCTTGTCCTTGGAGATGGTATGGTAGGTCGGGCTGGCTTATCAAATCTCATTTGATAATCACATATTTTAGCAGAGGCCACGAGTTAAGAATTTGGCGATTCCCTCCCTACTGAATGATTTTAAGCTTCGATCTCTGATTTTCCAGGTATTTCCAATTCCCAGGAGTCTGTCTTAGGTAGGTGGGATTCGAATTTCGCACAGATGGGTCCATGCGCAATCGATTTCCCTTCGTTATTTGTTTACCGACTTTGTTAACTCCCTCCATTTTTTTCTTTCCTGTCCTCTTCCATCATGCCAAAGCACTTGCGAACTTCGTCCAAGGCCAAGACATCCTTGCATGACTGCAAGAAACGGTCTGGTACGTTTTTATGCTCCTTTCTTTATCTAGCTCAATGTCTACTTATTTTCCTGTGACAATGATTTAGGCAACAAGGCCAAAGTTGCCAAGGTCGCTGTTACGGCGCACGCCAAATCTACTTGAAACCGCCGTTGTCGCTCACAGGTTGTGAAAACTGACAGCTCTGATAATTCTGGTGAGAGTGAGAGGGGAGATTCTTCAGACGAGGAGGAAGACAAACTTGAGTCTTCAGAGGATTCTGGTTCCTCTCCTCCACGTCGCTCCTCTCATTCTACTGCTCGCTCTTCAACTAAAACTTCCCGAAAGGACAATGAGAAGGTCCTGGTGGAGTAACGTGCTCCGGGCGAAGGTCGTAAGTTCCCTCTATATTTTCTAAGTTAAATTGATTCTAGATGTGCCTTAGGGTCTCGTACTACCGCACAGCTGGTCTCATGGTTCAGCCATACCTGGGACGATCCCATTCTCACTCCAGATACCGCAGCCTATTTTAAACAAGGCATGGCACCAGTAAGTTGTTTGGTCATTTCTGTTGCGATGTTTCGACTAACTGTTCTTTTCAGGAACCTGTCACGTCCTTGTTCTGCAGCAATTGTATCTCTGCCGGCTTGGTAACCTGTACCTCAATTGGCATGGGTCGCCGCTGTAAGCAGTGCTCTAAGGGTAGCAAGAGTAACTGTACTTTTAGCAAGCCCCCTCCACTTCAACAGTATTTCTCTGAGGGAATATTTCCCTTGCACTTGGTAGCCCCGACTGTGAGTTTTTATCCCTATTTCTGGTCTTTTTTTCTTGCTAATGCCTCTTTTTCTTTCGTAGATCTCATTTCGTGTTTCCGTAACCTGCAAGCTCTGCACCTTTTGAACGTGGCTCAGCAAACTCAAGCACGGTATCTCCACACCCAATACATTCAACAGGTTTACAAGCTTGGGCGTGATCTCCTTAACTTGCACACCGTTCGGGGTGGCAATGATCCTGATGTCTGGGTGGGCGCTGGCATGGCTGAGACTGCTGAGGATGCCATCCATTTTTTTGATGTTCTCAAATCCCACCTTCCTTCAGTGGACAAACGTGGTCGATTCGCTGCCAATGCTGCTCATATTCATCAGGTTCTTCACAAGTTCCTTGGGCATCTTACTGGTGAGGTTTCAAGCATGCCCCCTGTCCTCGATCTTCCTGCTGTCCCCACTCCTCGTGCTTTGTCCTCACTGTTGCCTACTCCTGTTGACGCTCCTATGGACGTCATTACTTCCCCACCCCCATCTGTTTCTATCAGAAGGCCCCTGGAGATCGCTGAGGTCGTTGTCCCCCCTGTTTATGTCATGGTTACAGAAGATGTCGATCCAGTGGAAAGTCGTGAGGGGGCGGCGGCGCTTTTCGCTGATGGGGTCAAAGTGGTGCCCTCCTCAGCTTGTTGTCCCTCTACTCCTGTCTAGGAGTCTTTTTGTTGTTGTCTTTTGCTGCTGTCTTTGCTTCGCCTCACTTTGCTGTCTGTCTTTTGTCTTTGTTTACTAGTCGTTGTTGGGCTGTTTACTAGTAAACTATTGTTTGTCTGAATGCCATGCTTTTGTGTCTTGTTTTGTGTAATATCTGAGAGAAATACCGAAAAAAAAGAAAAACAATCCAAGAAACACACAAAAAGAAATTGAGTTTGGTGACTGTGAGTCTTTTGCAGGGTTGAAGCTTGGGGTTTCAAAGGCTGGGCTTCTCCTCCCTCTTTCTTTAGCTGCTCTGGGTGCCCTCACCCAATGTCTCATAATGAAAATTTCTAGATGTAACAAGTTTCTTCGCTAACTTCTTTACTCAGTTCCTGCTTCTTTTACTTGTAGTTTCTGTTTTTAGCAGGGGTTTGAGTTTCAGATTCCCTTTTGTTTCAGTGGGTTCCATTAATCACTTGTGGGTCCTATGGTCCCTATAAATGTTCCTGAGATGCGTCGTCTTTTAATTTCTATCGTAAAATCTTCGCATTTATTCGGTACTCTTTTCATTGTGTCTTCTCTCGCAGAACTTGCTATCAGCCTTGACAATGCTATGACCATAGCGAACCATCGCATGGAACGTCTTGGGTCGAAGGCTATTACCAAGGCTGCAGCTCAGAAGGCCATCAATGCCATCGCTAGTCCAGCTGTGGGTTCTCCATCCTCTTGACTTATATCTTAGCTAACGCCATATTTCTCTCATTATAGTTGCTCTTTATTCAAGCTTTGCCTGATAGGGTTGAAATGGCTACGCCTGAACACCAGGACCTGGTCTTTCATGCTAGGAAGTGTTTCGAAGTCTTTCAAAATCAGCACTTCAAGGAATATACTTTCCCCTCCTGTTATAAACAGTTAAATGAGTTCTGCGTCAAGGTTCATTGTTCTAGGGCCCTTAACAGTTCCCGGGTCAAGTCTGATTCTCCGGTTCTGGCTGAAGCGACACCCATTTGAAAGGCAAGTCTTTACTCCTTTCTAGCTCTGTATTTGACTAACTACCAGTCCTAACAGCGCTGTAGAGTCAAACAGGTATCTTCTCCTCCTGTTGTGGTCGACTCCGAGGAAGAGGCTGGCCCCTCCAAGGCTCCCGTAGCCAAGGCCATTACTGAGGTATGTTCTTTCGCTAGGATCTTCATTAATCGTTTGTTTCTAATATTGTCTAAGGCTATGGTCATTGATGAGGAGGGTTCTTCCTCCTCTGATGCCTCCCTGAAGGTTACCCCATTTGTTGCGGTCACGGCGTCTTCAAGCCCCGAGGCCAATGGTTCTACCAAAGGTTCTGCTGCCCAGGTCCCTTCGCATGCCAACTCTGTGAGTCCGCACATTCTTTCTCTATTCTTTGGCTTATTTATTCAACACCTGGCAGGCTTCTGTTCCAGAAGCCGGTCGTCCTTCTACCGTACGTCTTTGCTACTCACAAGTCCCTGGGATGGACTTGAAGAGTTGCTCATATATTCATGCTATTCAGGTCCTCAGCAAAAGTCATGATGCCGGGATCCCAGCTCCTAGTCCATATCTTCTTTCGCATACTAATTGACTAATTTGATAACTAACTATTTCGTTTTTAGTGGACGTTGCCAGCGAGTTACAAGGGCTTGCTGCCAATGCATTTGAGTTTTATCGTAACCATAGTCAATCTTGTGCGCCCCTGGCCCTTCAGATGCAGTTCCTCAAGGTTGGTTTTGATCTTGGGGAGGCTGCTCTTCACTTAGAGTCTGCCTGGCATCGTCATAAGGCCCTTGCATTGGAGCAGGAATGTCTCTTTCTCATGCTACGTAATCTTTCTAAATAGATTACCCTTCTAACTGATTCCGGGGTAGTTTTCTCCCATCACTTCTGTAGATACTATACTAGTTAACTTGTTCGTGTAGTATTTAAAACATGGGATTTTTAGCCCTTGGGGTCCTTCTATCTTGCCCTCATGCCCGATATGTCTGTCTCTTTGGGGTTCCAACACCGTGTGAGAGTTCCCTTGTCTTATTTACGTCTCCAGCTCCCATCGTGGAATCCTATTGAACATATTAATTAGCTTCCTTCTTAGTTTCTTTCTTTGTCCAGGTCCTATCCATGCCAGTCCTATCTCAGTCATTAGGTGTTCTATCTTATTTAGTTGCCCATACACTTGCTATAGCTAATGGGTAAGTGTTTTTTTATAACAATATCCAAGTCCTTCTTTATGAGCTATTTTAACTGGTATTGTTTTTAGCCCTATTTCATTCCCAAGGTGGTTATCCTCGCTCACTGTTTTCTAAGCTCTCCTCAGGCTTCCAGCTGGGCTGGGTCTGGTCTTTGCACACTTAGTGGTATGCTTTCTAGTGGGGGCAGAGTGGGTCTCTGTCTTCTGACCGCCGGTATTTTTCCAGCCATCCTCCAAGCAGCCCCACAGACTACTAATATCAGGAAGACAGTGCAGGAGACCAATACTGCTATAGTGGATGGCCCTCCTTCATAATCAGTAGTGGGAGGAAGAGGAGATGACATTGTAGTGGGGAAACATGGGTGTGATGTGGCAAGGTTGAGAAAGCATTCTTTGTTGTCGGCTTTGCCTTACTCATACGTAACGATTTTCATGCTTCTTTATCCAGACATCAAACTCTGGTTCTCTTCATTGTGGTTCTTTCTCTGTCTAACACCATTTTCCCATCTATTTTAGTCCCTTCTCTCTTCTTGTATACTACTGTAGGTGCTTACTGACCCTATAACTTCTTCTAGTTTTCAATCTTCTTAATAAAGCAAGTGGATTCTCACCAATCTCTGGAGAACTTGTTGTCTGGGGTATCTACCTCATATCTGGCCTAAGGTAGGCTGCTGGTGGTATCCTAGGTTGTCGGAACACCACTTCTGAGACTTCACCCATCTCCCATGCCTCTCTACTTCTGGTTGGCCTTATACGCCATTTCACCACCTCTCCTACTACCCAGACCAGGACTAGTATCCCTCCTACTATAAGAAACACTGCTATCCCAAGTTGCATGGGAGTTAGGGGGGGGCAGACGCTTGTGGTGGGATAAAGAGAGGGTGTTTTTAGGTAATCCTTCTTGCCATGTCACTTTCTTAAGTGATCAATTTGCTAATTCATCTTTATTACAAATCAATCATTTTTCTGTGATATAGGCGTGTAGGGCATTCCCTATTTCTTCTGTAAGGACTGTCTTTCCAGTAGAGGACTCTACTTGTCCATGTTAGTTAGCTCATTGCTTCAGTTATCTCGGTCTCAATTGCTTACTCAACTCTTTGCTGTCTGCTACCTTTCTAAATGTGCCAGCTCAGGTTGCCTCAACTATAAGGTCTCTGTTACAGAAGGGGACTTTATTCTGCGCACTATTTCCATCTCCATCCAATCCTCCTGTTCTTCTTCTTCTCTTATTAGACTCCTATGTTGAAGGCAAAGCAAGCCTGCCAGGCCTGAAAACAAAGCAGCTGCAACAAAGACTATGGCGATGGAAGAATCAACCATAACAGTTTAGGGTATGCTTGTTTTGTGTTCATTTTGCAAGCCCAAAAAGTTTGCTTTAGGGCTTAGTAAGCTTTACAACTAAGTGACCTTTTCTTGTCCTTCTTTTTCTGATTTAATTAGACTCTTGATCAGAATCTGTAGTGGGAGCTACCTCAGCTTCCTTCCTTAGATTATTTATGGTATCCTGGGAAACATCTAAGACTTCATTCAATTCAGTTGGCAAGGTTATCCTTTTCCTAGCCAGATAAGGTATTACCCTAAACTTGGCTACTTTGTTTTGCCAAACTGAACCATCCAACTCAGCCAGGATATAAGTTCCTCCTGGGTTACAGGAGATTACTACCATAGGCCCGAGGTATCTAGGTTTCATCTTTCTGTTAGCAGACATTTCTACTGCAGTATTTTTCACTAAGACCAAATCCCCAGGTTCAAAATTATAATCTTTGATTTTGTTGACCTGGTCTGCTTCTATTTGAGCTGCTCTTTGCTGTTTTTCTTCTGTGATCTTTTGCCTCATCTCTTCCACATGCTTAGTATATTTGGCTAAAGCTCTTGCCCACAAACCAATCAAGTCAGCAGTACTCAAGAACTTGTTTGGATATTTTACTAACCATGTGGCCTCTTGGATATCTAGAGGCAATGTGGGATGTGCACCAGTGACAAGGAAGTATGGAGAACACCCAGTACCCCTTCTGATGGTGATTCTGTCTGCCCACATGACATGGTGCAGATGCCAGTACCATTTTCAGACATTCCCACCAGTTGCTTTGTATAGCATCTGTCTAACATCCCAATGTGCACATTCAATAATCCCATTAGCCTGGGAATTGTAAGGGGATATAGCCACTCCTTTAATTCCGTATTTTTCCTCTAGCCATCTGACAGCTTTCTTGAAGGGTGCTCCATTGTTGGTTACGATTTTTACCAGTCCACCCCATCTACAAATTATCTCCTCAAATATCCATTGTCCTATAGCATGGGCACTTTCTTTCTTTAAGGCCTTAGCCTCCATCCAGGATGACAGGGCACATCTTCCATGTACAATATAAGCACACCCATTTGAACTGGGGCTCATATGTAAGGTATCTGCATGAAGGACTTGGAATATTGATGGAGTATGTGTTACTACTGGGGGTGTTTCTAATATCATCTTTTGTCTGACTTGGCATACATGACAGGTCCTTACAAACCAGGTGATGTCATTTTCAAGTTCAGGCCACCAGAATTGCTGGGATATCATTTTCTGAGTTGCATAAATCCCTCTGTGTCCAAGAGAGTCATGTGCTGCCCTCATCATGTACATGCGGCGTTCCTTTTCGACTACTAATAACACTGTATTTCCACCAGTTCTCCGGTATAGCCTTCCATCATCATCTAAATAGAAATGAGAGGCATTCCTCACAAATTTCGCTTGTTCTTTATCTAATATATTAGATAACTTTCTCTTTCCTGAAGACCCCAGCCAGTCCTTGATTTTTGGTAGACTCTCATCCTGTAGTTTAGCCTTTTCCGTTCTTCGGAGCTCATCATAAATGTCAGCTTCTTTATCTGAATTTAATTCGTTCCAGTCTGGTAATAATTTTTTGCTACTGAAAGTAGTTAAGAACTTCCTTGTTGGCTCACTAATCCCTGGTGAACAGGCCAACTGTTCTTTGACCCGCTCCTCCCGTTGAGTTAACTGAGCAGCCTCTTTAATTTCCAATTGAAAATCATCAATAGCCAAGGCGATGCCCTGGTTATATCCTGTTCTCTTATCTATTTCGTCGTAGAATTCTTCTAATTTAGGGGTTCTTCTGCCCTAGAATCTTCTTTTATTACTATGAAGTCTTCTCCTTCATCTTCCAAACCATCATCATAGGCTCTTGTTGTTGGATCTCCTGGATACCATCTTCGCCTGGATAAGCCATCCGGTCCGAAATTCTTTCCGGGTTTATGGATCAACATGAATTGGAAATTGGTTCTAATATAGTCTACCCATCTATTAACTGTCACATTAGGTAGTTTTCCGGGGTTATTTAGCATTCCTGCTAAATACTTTGTGTCCGTTTCTACCATCAGATTTTGACTTCCGGCTAACATAAACCGTTCGTCTTCTAGTACCATCCTTAATCCACAGAGTTCTCTTTTGGGTTGTGAGTACCGCTGTTGTCTTTCATCCATCAGGATTGAATTGAACCTTGCATAATGTATTATTGCAGGTTCAATTTCATCCCTTTGATAGATATAATACCCGGTGGCTCTCCAAGATGAATCTACAGCTAGCACAATAGGTTGGGTGCTAGGGAACTTGGGGTTTCTGGTGGGAAAGCAATCCCCGATTACTTTCTTTAAATTGTCTTGAGCCAATTGTTGTAATGGACCCCATTCAAAAGGTACATCCTTCTTGAGTAAGTTATACATAGGTCCAGCTATAATCACGAAGTTAGGTATGTGATTTCTACACCGCACTGAGGTTCCTAAGAATGCTCTTACATCTGTAGTGTCTTCACATGGTTCCCCACCTCAATATTGTCCCTATCGTGTCTTTAGTAGGTAACCTTCCTTTATATGACCAGATGAAACCCACTATAGTAATCTTGTCCGCGCATAAGGTAGTTTTAGGCCCTGAGAAAGTACCACCTACATACTTCATCCTCTGTAAGATTCTATTTACATTATTCATGTGTTCCCATATGAATTTCCTTATGCCGGGATTTTCAGGAAGTACCTCACAAGTTCCGTCTGGTAATTCATACCTTGTTGATGGTCCCCTAATAGGTACATCGTCGATATAAGGCATTGTGTATTCCAGAATTTCTTTGGCCAAGGTGTAGGTAACATCATCGTGAAAAATCGGTACAGCATTCGTCCATCCCATGGGTAAGGTTGTCAGTCTTAGCGCACTGAATGGTGTTTGAAACGTCATCATATCTCTTGAGGCCTCTGCCAGGGGCCTTTTGTCATATCCTACATACAAATCTAATACACCATTGCAAGCTCGGCTGGCAAAATGCATCACAAGTTCTTCCATAGCTGGTGGTAGCCCTGAGTGGGCTATAGTTACTCTGTTTAACAGCTCAAGACTGTGCACTAATCGCCAGCTTTTACCATCTTTCTTGGCTACGCAGAACCAGCGAGACCTATATGAGGCATTAGAAGGTTCATAGACCCCTGCAGCTATTTTTCTTTTAATAATTTTACAGACTTCGTCATAGCTAGCTGGGGGAATTCTCATATGTCTTTCGACCCAGGGGACATGAGGTACAGTAGGAATCTCAATTGGTGGAAAATATTCCATTTTGAAACTTCCCCTTTCTGTGTCATCCCAGGCGAATGCCTCATTCTGTACTCCTATTAAATAATGCATTAGTTTCCTCTCCTCTGGTAAGAGGAAATCTTCTTTATGTTGTTCGTCCATCTGTTCTTTTCTTCCCTCTGTGTACCTGCCTATAGGTTCAAAGTTCAGCAGTATCTTAGGTAAGATTGGCAAGTCTTCCAAAGGGTCCCCTTTGATTTCTCTTTTGATATGATATTTGCGTGGGACTTCTCCCAATACCGGTCTTACTTTTAAATGTACTGGTTTGTACTTTTTTCCTGCTAAGCTTAGCAGCCTTTCATATTCATCTTCTATTTCAGTTTCTCCTAATGCTACAATTTGTCCATAATTTGCAACATAACCCATACTTTGTTTTGTGTTAGAGCCGGTGCGGGTCGGGACCGAGGCGGAGGTTCGGGGTGGTAACCTTGATATGAGGTAACCGGGGGACAGGGCGAAGTCAGTATGTAGACTTCGGGACCGAGGCGGAGTACATCGGGCGGGGGGTTGGACTTGCGGCCTCAGCGTATGTGCTGTGCCCTCCTACTGTCCTAGTCCGTATTTCAGGAAGTCGGGGCCGAAGCGGAGCGAGGCAGAAGAGAGGAGAGGACAGAGAACAGGGAGCTGGTCCGCTGCTTGATTCGATTATCAGACTGAGGAGTACAAGCCAAGTACCTACAGTATATATACTACTGGCCTTACAAACTATGACTTGTACTGATTACATACGTGCGGAGCGAAGCGGAGGCCGATATAGTTACAACGGATTACAAACAGATTACGAATGGAATGGAAACCGGTACAGGTATGGAGACCGATAACGTATCGTGACTACGGACGGGAAATGGAGACTGGAACTAGAGACACCGAGGGTCAGGTGACCACGGCACGTGTGGAGGTGGTCGCGTGATCGGGGCAGTGGGTTGCGGTCGGAGCAAGTCGGGGCCAAGTCGGAGGGCAGAGGGTTGTTGTGTGGAGCACACGTGGAATCGAGAAGCCGAAGTTTAAGTGATTAGACTCTGAGTTGGCATGGATATGACAGTGCCCCCCCTTTAGGGCCGAGCCTCAAGGCCCAAGGTGGCCTCGGCCGGGGCCCATTGGAAAATTCCAGCAGGGTATAAAAAACGGTGAACTGGCTTGGTCCGAAAATACACAACTTGACTTCCTACCACCATGAGCAGTCAATCATCTCGACAACCAACCGCAGCGGAGCGCAAGGCGCAGTTGCTGAGGGAAAAGGCAGAGCAGGAGGAGCGGATGCGGAAGGAGATCGAGAGGTTGGAAGAGGAGGAACGGCGAGAGGAGGAACGGCGGTTGGCGGCAGAGCGTCAAGAGGAAGACCGGTGACGTATGATCGAACTGCGTCAGCAGCAAGCGGAGGAGCGGGCTAGGGAGCGACGGGCGGAAGAGATCAGGCAGCAGCAAGAGGAAGCTGCTGAGGATGAACGTCGGGCGATCCGGGCCCGACTCGTTGCGATGACCACGACGGCTTCGTCCAGCCGCCTGCCCGAGCAGCCCATGGAAATCGACCAGGAAGAGTCTGACCCAAATTACACGGGCGAAGACGTGGCGAGGGACGAAGAGGAGGAGGAGGAGGAGTCCAAAGACTCGGATGCGAAGGGAAGGGGAAAGGGAAAGGGGAAGGCGAGGGCAGCCCCGCGGCGGGGCAACAAACACGTATTCGGGGGCGATAACCCGTGCTGGAGATGCCAGCGGGATGAGGTCCGGTGTGAGATTGCCGGTGGGTAAGTAACTACAAGAATTCCAACGATGATAAATGCTGACAAAGGTCCCAGCAACACTAGGAGTTGCTGACGGTGTAGCAAAATGAAGAAACGATGTGGGGGTCAAGAAGAGACGGAGCCGAGCGGGGCCGGAGGTATGCCGGACCACCAATTTGAAGGTGAGTAGGGGTTTCTGGCTGCGAGGTTTGCTGACCAAAAGATCACGTAGAGCTGAAGCGACTCATCGAGGAGGGGCACCAGAAGACCCTCAAGCGGGTGAATATCATGGAGGTGTGGCTCGAACGGGCCATTGCTCGGTTGGGGGAGAGGGTGGATAAGTTCGAATTGATGGCTGGCTGCTACGAACAGCTGCGGCGTTGGGAAGCGCAGGTGGATGGTGATTGGCCGAGTAGGGGTATTACAGAGATGGAGGAGTCGGAGTCGGAGAGCATCGGGGGCATTTCAGAGGAGGAGGTGCGAGGTATGATGGAGGACGCGGTGGCGCCGCCCCGTACCTCTGGGAACGATACAGACAAGTAGTTTGTACATGTCCAATAATATTTTTTGTTTCTTGGTGTGGTGGGTGGTCAGCGGAAGATTCAGAGTGAATGGAGGGGACCAGGCTTAGAGGGGTAAGAGGAGTGGAAAGCCTCTACTAGATCGGTAGCGTGTTCAAGCTCGGTTGCCAGTAACCACAAGGATTCTTCTTCAGTATCTTCATAACCTAACCAGATGACTTTATAGAGGAGCTTGCATGCGCAGCGCCGATCAATCTTCAAATCGACGATGCGGGCAATCTCGTATTCTGGTTCACCGTCAATAGAAACTGGCGCAGGTGGCGGGTCCAATCGGGTGGGTATGGTGTTAGGCGTAGCCGGTTTGAGCATGGAAACATGGAAGACGGGGTGTACCCCACGCATGGAATCAGGAAGTCGGAGTGTAAAGGAATGGGTACCTGCTTGTGCAATGATCTCATAAGGCCCAAGGAACTTTTCGGAGAGTTTTTTGGAAGGACGGGTGGTGCAGAAGAATTGGGCTTTCACGAATACCTTTTGTCCAACCTTGAAGTCCGGGGCGGGGAGTCGGCGGGCGTCGGCGGAGGCCTGGTAGTGTTGCTGGGCTAACGCTATTTCAGACTTCAAGGTGGTGTGTAGGTCGTCGAGATCAACAGCAAAATGGTGGGCCCGGGCGGAGGCGAGGTCGCGTTCAGGGTGAACTGTGATATTTGGATGGTATCCTTTGTTAGTGAAGAACGGGGAGATACTGGTAGTGGCACTAGGGGCGTTATTGTATGCAAACTCAGCTAGTGGTAGTAATTCGGACCAATTGTCCTGTTGGTAGTTACAATAGACCCGGAGATATTGTTCCAGGGTCTGGTTGGTGCGTTCCGTCTGTCCGTCGCCTTCTGGATGATAGCCAGAAGTGAAGTGTAGTTTCATGTCGAGGGCTTGTCCTAGGGAGTGGAAGAAGTGGGAGACGAATTCGGAGCCGCGGTTGGAGGTAACATGTTTGGGTACGCCGTGCTTGGAGAAGACATGGAGGACGAATAGGCAGGCGAGGTCGGAGGAAGTGACAGTATCGTAGGTGGGAATGAATAAGGATTGCTTGGTGAGTCTGTCGACTATTACTAGGATGGCATCGTAGCTGGAGGAGGCAGGGAGTTTTTCGATGAAGTCCATGGAGATTGAATTCCACGGGCGTTCAGGGATGGGGAGTTGCTTGAGGAGACCATAGGGGCAGTGGCGCTGGGGTTTAGACCTCATACAGGTGACACAAGACTTACAGAAATTTTTGACGAAGGTGCGGACACTAGGCCAGGTGTATTCATGCCGGATGAGTTCCAGCGTTTTATTCTGACCGAAGTGGCCGGCTAGGACATGATCGTGCTTGTACTGGAGGACCCGAAGTCGGAGATTGTCGGCGTCAGGGACATAGATTCTGTCGTCTAAGAGGAGGAAACCTTTATCATTAACTGACCAACGGCCTTCTGGGCTAGCAAGATGGGCGGAGGCGGTCGGATCCGCTGGTAGGGCAGCGAGGATATCGCAGTGTAGCTGGTCGAGATCCATGACTACAGCGGTGCGAAGGGAAGGGGCGTAAAGAGTGGTGGCGCGGACGGAGGCCGTAAGCTGCTCGTGGGTGAATATGGGCCGGAAATTGTGCGGGTTGACTGATGCATAGTTGCTATTCCCCCCTTTAGGGTAGACGTCCCATCGTCTAGTTAGGGCATCAGGCTTGGTGCCGAGGCGGCCGGGTCGGAACCAGATGATGAGGTGGAATTGGGATAGGAACTCGGACCAACGAGCTTGGCGGCGAGTAAGGATCTTGGTGGTGCAGAAGTACTTGAGGTTTTTGTGGTCGGTGACTACATCAATAGTAAGAGGGGCACCCTCAAGATAGTACCGCCAGATACGGAAAGCCTCGAATATCGCCAGGAGTTCCTTGTCGTGGGTGTCATAATTAAGTTCAGCCGTGTTAAAGGTGCGGGAATGGAATGCAATGGGGTGAACCTCACCATCATCGGCGATGATAGAGAGGATGGCCGCAAGGGCGTAGTCGGAGGCGTCGGTCTCAACAATGATCTGAGCGTCAGGGGTCCAAGGAGTGAGGACGGGGGTGGATATGAATGCTTCTTTCAGGGAACTGAAGGCTTCGCGACATTCATTAGTGAAATTCCATTTCATGTCTTTGTGGGTGAGGCGAGTGAGCGGAACGATGATGTCGGAGTAACCGTGAATGAAGCGACGATAGAAATTGGCGAAACCTAAGAAGGACTGGATGTCCTTGACTTTCTTGGGTTCAGGCCACTCCTGGATGGTCTTGACCTTAGATTGGTCCATTCGGAGACCGTCGGGGGAAAGAATGTAGCCAAGATATTCCACTGTGTCAGAGTGGAACTGGCATTTGTCGGGGCGGGCGTATAGACCGTGTTGTCGGAGCCGCTTGAGGACCTCCTTGACTTGGTCACGATGGATACTATGATTATTGGAGTATATCAGGATATCGTCAAGATAGATGGTGACGCAGACGTCGAGCATGTCCTTGAATATATCGTTCATGAACCGCTGGAAAGTGGCAGGGGCGTTGGTGAGGCCGAAAGGCATAACCATCCATTCGAAGGAGCCGTAGCGGGTCCGAAAGGCAGTCTTCCATTCGTCGCCGTCAGCAATGCGGACAAGATGGTAAGCGTGACGGAGGTCGATTTTGGTATATATGCGGGCTTTGCGAGGAGAGTCTAAGAGGTCGGAGATGAGCGGAAGGGGGTAGCGGTCCTTCTTGGTAATACGGTTGAGACCTCTAAAATCAACACATAAGCGGAGGGAGCCGTCCTTTTTCTTGACGAAGAGGACCGGGGCTCCATGAGGAGAAGTGGAAGGGCGAATGAACCCAATGGACAAATGTTCGTCAATAAAATCACGTAGAGCTCCAAGCTCTGATTGTGAAAGGGAATAAATGGTACCGACTGGAGGCTGACCACCATCCTCTAGGTTAATCTGGAGGTCGTAAGGGCAGTGTGGAGCAAGTGTGTCAGCACGCGATTTACTGAAAACATCTGCGAACTCGTGGTATTCCTCGGGGATGGACAAGAGGTCAGCCGGGTCATCGGAGACAGAAGAAGATGCAGCCGATGCGGAGGCGGTGGAGAGGTTAATTCGGAATTGTTGGGAGCCAGGGAGCTTGGCAGCGCAGATAAAGGCAGGAGCGTTTATCAGGGATATGTGTGGTTTTGCAAGGGGGACAGATTGGGACGAGGTCCCGGACAGGGGTGGTGAACCTAGGTCAGGAGTGTCAGGGTTGGCCATAGGCGGGGCCGATGCGGGTGTGACGCAGGTAGAGACGGAAGCAGGATTCTTGAGTAGGGATGGCTGGAAAGTAATACTGCCCAATGCCCAGTCAATCAATGGATTGTAGCGGGTGAGCCAGTTGTGTCCTAAGACCACAGAACAGGAAGAGTCGAGCTGGGTGACATAAGTGTCCAAAATGATAGATTCACCGGAGGGGAAGGATACAGGCAGTTGCGCAAGCTCCGTAATGTAGGCATTTGAGGTCCCATCAAATAACCGAAGTTCAATAGCCGGGATGGACGAGGTTGGAATACTATGAGAACGAACAAAAGATGAGTCCACAAAACAGTGAGTAGAACCACTATCAACAAGAGCTTTGAAAGGAGAAAGAGAAGAGAAATCAGAACTAACTACATTGTTTGTTGTAGAAAGCGGGTCCGAATCGGAGAGTACGGAAGCGGAAACAGAAGATAAAGAAGTAACTAAAGGAGAAGTTAATGTAATGTGAAAAGAGTTCGGGTTGGAAAGAGCGGACGCATTGAGACAGAAACTCTCTGGAGCACAGCAGAGTTCAATGCGATCCTCAGTCTGTGCAGAGGCCTGAGGACCGCCGACTATTTTTCCGAGCTTGGGAGAGTCGGCGCGTCTGTCTCGGGGAGCTGAGCCTGTCGGCCTTTAGCCTTGGCATCAGGGAATTTCTTCTTGTCGCAGTTGGCAGCCCTGTGATTGGGATCTGCGCAGACAAGGCAGAGGTTATTGTCGAAACGTCGTTGACGTTCCTCGGGGGTTAATTTACCATCCTTACCAAGTTTACTAGCAAGGTCGGATTTGGGCGGGGCCGATTTCTGACCGGTGGACGGGTTGGGCGGATTACCCTTGAAGTTGTTGTTGTTGGGGGTGCTGCCTTTGTTGTTACTGTTGACAGGCTTGGTGGCAGGTTGGGTGTTGGACGAGGTGGATGGGGATGGATTGCCCCCAGGTTTCCTAGAGGTGGTCGGGTCCAAAGCGGCTTTGGCGCAGGCCTTCTCGCGTTGGCGCTCCCAATAGCGGGCGTCGATCTTCATCGCTGCTGCCCGCATTTCAATGAAGGTGTCGGGTTTGCCATCGGGCCGATTGGACAGGATGTCCTGGATGCAGTCGGGGAGGCCTTTGTAGTAGTGGTGACAAAATACTTCGTCGCCCCAATGGAGTTGGCCAGCTAGGCGGAGAAAGTCGACATTGTAGACGGCGATCTTCTCGTCGTAGCGCATTCGGAGGGAGTTGAGCTGCTCAGCAGCTTCTCCGGTCGGATCCGCGGGACCGAAATTGGTCTGCAGTTCCAGGGTGAACTGGTCCCAGTCCTCGATCCAGTCATGTATTATTCCGTGGTTGTCGGCCTCGTCGAGGCCGATTTCGAAGTGTTGCTGTGCCACGCCTGTGAGGTATGTCAACGCGAAGTTGACCTTGGTGGCGGGGATAGTGAACTGGGCTGGGTTAGTACGGAAATAGAGCTGACATTGGAAGAGGAAGGGTTTGAGTTTGGCGGGGTCGGAACCTGTAAAGATGTCAGGTTCGCGAGCTTTGGTACGGGGAGATCGAGGGGGCTGTGGGGCTTGAGAGTTCCCACGGCTGTCCATTTGATCGGCTATGCGTTGGAAGACTCGGAGTAGGAGTCTGTCATGATCGTCTCGGGTGTTGCCAGGTGGAACGTTGTTGTTGTTGTCGCTGTTGTCTGATGGTTCGTTGTCGTCCGGGGGCCCGTCCCCATTGTCAGGATTGTCGTCGGGATCACTAGGGTCACTGGGATCAGGATTGGGGTTGGGGCCCTCGTCGGGACCGTTGGGAGTCTGAAATAACGAAGGTTGGATATCTTCAGAGAAGCGGTTGGGAGTTGATGGTGTGACCGATTGTAGACGAGAGCGAGGAGCCCTCGGGGAGTCGGGTTGCAGTTCTTCGGAAAGGGGTTGTCGAGCGACATGTCTACTACGGCGAACAGCCGGGGACACGAGAGTGCGGGTACGGGTGACTGTTCGAGAGACCATGGTTAGAAGGGATCAGAAATGTGATGGACAGGAGGAGTGTGGAGTCTGATAATACTGTTAGAGCCAGTGCGGGTCGGGACCGAGGCGGAGGTTCGGGGTGGTAACCTTGATATGAGGTAACCGGGGGACAGGGCGAAGTCAGTACGTAGACTTCGGGACTGAGGCGGAGTACGTTGGGCGGGGGGTTGGACTTGCGGCCTCAGCATATGTGCTGTGCCCTCCTACTGTCCTAGTCCGTATTTCAGGAAGTCGGGGCCGAAGCGGAGCGAGGCAGAAGAGAGGAGAGGACAGAGAACAGGGAGCTGGTCCGCTGCTTGATTCGATTATCAGACTGAGGAGTACAAGCCAAGTACCTACAGTATATATACTACTGGCCTTACAAACTATGACTCGTACTGATTACGTGCGGAGCGAAGCGGAGGCCGATATAGTTACAATGGATTACGAACAGATTACGAATGGAATGGAAACCGGTACAGGTATGGAGACCGATAACGTATCGTGACTACGGACGGGAAATGGAGACTGGAACTAGAGACACCGAGGGTCAGGTGACCACGGCATGTGTGGAGGTGGTCGCGTGATCGGGGCAGTGGGTTGCGGTCGGAGCAAGTCGGGGCCGAGTCGGAGGGTAGAGGGTTGTTGTGTGGAGCACACGTGGAATCGAGAAGCTGAAGTTTAAGTGATTAGACTCTGAGTTGGCATGGATATGACATTTTGCAAAAGTTTTGAATACCTCCTTGTCCTGACAAGTCCTCTGGTCGGTTTCAAAACTTTTCTGCAAATATATCATGTTTACCTCGTCTTCAGTGAACGAATCTGTTTGAAGAGGCAGCAGTTCACATATATATGGTTTGTCGTTCTTGTCAAATTCTACAATACAGGCTACCTCTCCTTGGTCATCCACCAATTCATCGAGGTTACCTAAAAATTTCCTTCTAGTTCATTCTTTAATATCTTAGGTAACTCTCCTTGAGTGTAGGTAGGCAAGGTAATCCGTGCTTTAGTATTAGGATCTCTAATTACCAGAAGCTGACCTCCATTTGCCATATTCTTGACCTCGCTTTCTGTGAGAACATCAAAAGGCCTCCCTAGTAAAACCCTGTAAGCAGGTTTCTGCATCACATGTACTTGTAGATAGACTGTTATCTTATCCATTTTAAAAGGCACATCCTTGGCTAACCCACAAGTCTTTTCTATCTGACCATTCACACTTTGCATATTTATGGTAATGTCCGGATCCCAAGCTATGTTGCAAGCCACTGCTGCTTCCTTACTCATAGATATGATTTGCGACCCATTGTCTAGTAGGGCTTCTTCTTCTCTGACCCCGTTAATTAGCGTAGGGATTACACGCAGTGATTCCGACTCCCTGCCCACGAAGACTTGTTTGCTTCTTTCTTCAGGTACTAGAGTGTCTAAATACTGTATAACAGGATCTTGTGTGGTCCAGGCTTCACCCCATTCGCCATTGGTCTGAAACACTGTTTTAATTAGTCTAGGATGGTTCGGTAGCGCATCTAGATTAATGGAGATGAGTTCTGGTTCTTCCCTAGGTACTTTGTGAACTTCGTCACTAAAATGAACCATATTGGTTTTCTTGCCAGGAGTGATTTCTACGGGTACTCAACATTGTTGTATTTGCCCTTTAAAGGCATTCCTATATTTTGGAGAGAGAGCTAGCAATTCTTCCTGAGTAATGGGAGCTCCTCCTTTCAATACTCTAGTTAACAAGTCATCTAAGTCCAAGCCAGCTTCTACCGGTGCTTGGTGTTTATAGCTTTTCTCTACCTTTTCTTTTAGGTAGCACATAGGTATAGGAGGGACTTCCACTACCGGGGGTAGTGGTACCACCTTTCTATAGGGCAACTCTGTTGGTTTCTCATTAGTTAACTTGGCGGGTAACTTCCTAACTTTCTTTATTAGTTCATCTTCACTTGGTAGAGAGTCTTTGTCACTTTCAGAAATGTCCTCAGGCTCCAGGGTCCAATGTGGCATAATTATCTTTTGTGCCCATTGTGCCTTCCTCAAACTGTCTAAAAACCCGAAGGTCCCCTGGTCTTTGCAGAGCTAGTCCGGGTCTCCAAGAACTGTTGTTCTGGGGTTTCATCTCCCCATCTCTGTACTTGGGTCTCCAACCTCCCCAACTGTGCTGTAAGTTCAGCAATCAGTCGGTCTTTAGGATCTTCAGTAGGTACCGGCGGCTTGACGGAGTTCTGCTGTGACAGCTGAGTCGTCAGAGCCTGCTCTAGTTTTATAATTCGGTCTTGGAGCCTCTTTACTTGGGGATCTTCTGTCATAATGGAGAAGGCATACCTTTCTCCTTGGTACTCCCAAGTTTTATTAGCTACTGCTGTTGCTAACTTGTTAAATTCTATGGGATCATATCCTATCATTGGTTGTTCGCTATACATATTCTGCGCCATTGTCTGTAAGTGGCGGTCAATCCACTTGATCATGGGACCTCTCCCAGGGGGAATAGGTGACCCATCAGCCATTCTGATCTCTCTATTTTCTAGCTTAATTAGACCCCGGGCTATATAGTCTTGAGCTTTCAAGCAAGAACCCCAGGCATGCCCAAAGATACCACAAAAGAAACACCCTTTATCCCATACATTTGGGGTGGGATTACTATTGAACTGCCGAGGCCGTTCAATAACCGGAGCGCCTTGCTGGTTGAAGGTTTGCATCTTTTCTAGGTAAGCTTTTAGCAACTTTTCTTGGTTATTCAGGGAGTCCTTGACATTAGCCAGTTCTGATTTAAGCCTGGTATAGTCTTCACTCATATTTTGAGTAGAGACCTCTTTCTTTACCCTCGCCATTAATTCCTTAGTAACAGCAGGGACTTCTTCTCTTTTCGCTAATGACCTAGTTAACGTTTTACCGCTAACTAAATCCACCGCTTTATTGATTACTTCCATAATTTCATAAGGATCTTCACCCCTTGGTGACTGGTTGTTCTGTAGAGTACCTTTAATAGTTAACAAATTATTCAAGCTTTCTTGAAATCGTTCGTCTAACGATTTCATGAACAATTCTACCAGTTCTCTATTTGTAACTACAGCCGGCAGATGGAGGCACTTATTCGCTTCGAGCAGGAATTTTCACTTGAAAGCTAATAGTTCTCCTTCCTCATGCATAGCTATGTCTCTGTATTTTCTGCATACTTTCATTAGGTTCCTAAATGATCCTGTCTTTCTTTCAACTAATTCTGGGTATTCTTTATTTAGCCTTTCTCACAAGGTAGTCCAATTGTTTAGCCTTACTTCTTCAAAGGTTTCCCACTCATATCTGACATCCGGGGATACATAACTGAGCAACCATTTGACTTTCTGGGCACTATCTTGGACATTGGCCAAATCAAATAGAGTCTCTATATTATAAAAGAATTCTTCTAATTCTTCTGGGTATAAGCCAGACCAATGCGGAGCTTTCGAATCCCTGGGATGGGGCATTTTATAGTCCAGCATTCTGTTGACTGCTGGCTGGGGTAGGCTGGTTGAGTTCGGTGGTTGTGGCTGTTGTAATGGTGCCTGAGGTTGCAACGGCTGGTTTTGGGGCTGCGCTGGAGGTTGTAAAGGATTGAGTTGTTGTAGTGAACTTCCTCCTGAATTTCCTACCAAAGTATTGCCGGATGAAGAACCTCCAGTAGGGTTGTTACCACCTGGTAATTGATCCAGTGTAGAACTATCTTCCGGAATGTCCCAATCTAGGTAAGTGGTAATCCAAGGGCTAACTGTTGGTAAGTAGGGATGACTCTGTATCTTATAGAGTGCAGAACTCCTTGGTATGGTCACAGCTGTCTCAAGGATTTCACTTTCTAGATTCTGAGCTTCTTTCTGTTTGCCTGAACTCCTTCCTATTTGTTCGTAAGCTGCTGTTATGGGAATAATAGGAGTCCTTCTAGAATTTCTAGTACTTCGAACTGTACTGGTGCTACTAGGTTCAGGACTTTCTTGGCTTTTGTCCTGGGCAGACAAGCGCGATGTAGATATCTCTGGTCCTTGACCAAAAGACTTTTTTGTTATTTTTGATAATTTAAAAATAGAATCGAGGTTTCTGAATCTCTGAACTCCCCCTCACGGTGGGCTCCAGATGAAATGCGGATTACTTTATGAGATCGAAAACAAAGTTTGTTAACAGGTTTGCTAATTCCAACTTTATAAGTTTGTGGGGGAGAGGTTGTCACAGATCTCCAGAAATATATTCAATTCTAGTGTTTTTAGGGTCTTGGTAAGTTATTCTCTTAGTCTTCAACTAGACAGACAGTTGTCCTATCTGAATACAATGGGAACTTTGACAGTCATTACTATATAGTATGTTAACTAATATCTTCATGATTCGATAAGTCAGGCAAAACACAAGCTTTCGCAATCAGTGAACCTCCATAGACCTAGCAGACAACGTGTTCTAACAGGCCCTAGCGTACTACGTCCCTTTCTCTTGACAATACTGTAAATTTACACTACCCAGCGAGACAGGCTTTTGACAAGCTCCTGCAGTAAGTGTCTTTAAGCTAGTAGGCCTAGCGGACGGCGTTATCTAATGGGCCCTAGCGCACTACAGCTTCTGAACAAGGCAATAAAACTTTATACTACTCAGTGAGACAGGCTTCTAGCAAGCTCCTGCAGTAAGTATCTTTAAACTACATAGACCTAGTGGACAGTGTTTTCAACAGGCCCTAGCGTACTATGTTCGCTTCTCAATTAAACAGCTCTACAATTCAATGGTATACTTCTGAGGCAAGGCCTCTAAGAGGAACCCAAAGAAACAGAAGTTAGTGAACTTTCTACTTAAGAACAGAAGAGGCATAGCAACTTGTATTCAGTTCTCGAGTCAAGCAGAAGGGTCTGTCAATATCTCAATCGTTTCAAAGGGTCTGGTTTTTAAAGAGTATAACTCTTTAAGTCTCTGGTAGTCTATGACCGAAGAAAATCGCGTAAAATTGCTTTATATTCCTATCCTAATCGACCATACAATCAGGGGGGGAAATAGGCAAGCAGTTTCTTGCCTCCCATGTAATTTACAGATGAGTTTTTATAACAATATACAATTAACTTATGGGTATACCTGAAACAAGCCTTCAGCTTCATCATTTTATTGTCTCCTCATCATTTAGGAGCATCATTCTAGGAGTTCCGATATCAGCGACATCAATTTGCTCTCAGGAACTTGCTCCCTAGGTGCCTGGCTATTTATATCACAGCCAGCTGGGTTAGCGAGTTTCCTCACTAACGTTTATCTATTGGTTTTTATTCTCAGACTCTCCATACCTGAGTTTCTCAACCCTAATGTTCTAAAGTCCACTTCTATAGTCTTCAGGTAGTAGACTAACACTAGAATTAATTAGCTTATTCTATTCTTATCAATCTTCATTTTCTAGTTCATCATTTCTGATCTCTTTTTGTTTCTATGAGGGGGCATCCTTCCCTGAGTACCCTCTGGGATACCCCCATTCAATCCCTTAGGTTTCAATATCATCAGAACCGTTCCAAGGGGACATTCTTGTCAGGGCATTTAGCTAATCCCTACATTCTTTTGTCAAGATTCACTCCCAGACCTGTTATTATGACTAGGTACCATCCGGATGACATAGGCGTTGCGACTTGTCCGCTTTCTAGGGCAGAGGCGAAGAAATGGGTCTTTTGTGCAGTCATGAGTATCTTAACTAATATCTTAGTTAATACGGTATTGGATACAATCCTTGGGTACATTCATACCAGAGTCATTCTTCCATAGCCTTGTCACCCATAAGTTAGTTAACATCACTTTTACTTGTCTGGGTGTTCTGGTTCTGTTTCTGAGATGTCCGCCTTCACATATTTTAGATAGTATTCTAAATCTCTCGCACCCAGTGTCTGACCATGGCCATATACTGATATTATTTGGTAATGGAGAGTTAGTTACTTTATTAGCTAGTGATTTCACAAATGAAATGATTTTGCGGCGCAACAGCGGCGTCGATGATTTCGCCTTCTGTTTGCCTTTAAGGGCAGCTGGTATACACGCTAAAGCAGAAGTCAGCGGAAAGAACAAATATATCATGAAAATGACTAAGCTTACGCGTTGAAGTAACAGAAGAGAGTACGGGGGAAGAAGGCCGGTTTGTTGAAGGGCCCGGCACCTCCAAACCTGATGCAATACCCAGGGGAGGGAGCACCAGCAAGTCTTCCCCATCCAGGGTGCGCAGAGAGACGGTGAGAGGGGGCAGTGACATTGAACTGGATGAAGCCTCTGTGGATAATCCACCAGAGGGCCCGCCAATGGGAATACCTGACGAGGGTTCTGTGGAAAATCTGGCAGAGCACTTGTCGGTTGGATTGCACAACAACGCGATGGAAATCATGTGTCTTGGCACTGGAGCGGCCAAGGGAGAGGCTGGCAGAGGAGTTGGTTTGCAGGGTGGAGAGTATGGTGGAGGAGGGGTCCTTGCCACACCCACCTGACAATTTCTGCAAGCTCCTCAAGCTCCTTGCCCTCCTCTAGCCCTCCTAGTACGTGGTGCTGGTGGTTCCCATTGAGGCAGGAGGTTGCGACGTGCTGGTAGGCGAATAGTGAGACCTAAAAGCAGAGAAAACATGAGTGATGACAACGAGAACAGGGGAAAAACACGACTTACATTGTGTGATTGAAGGAGAAGACGCGTTTCCTGGAGCCATAAGGGCGCTCCTTGGTTCAGTGTAGTCTGAAGACAGTGTTAGCAAGACAAGGACAACAGCAAAACAAATGTTGCTTACTAGAGGAAGAATCTGAATCTTCATCATGACGAGCTCTCTTGTTGCTGCACATGTTTCTGTCCATTGTTGCTGTGGATGGGCATAGAAGACTGAAAGTTGAGATGAAAATAGATGAGTGAGAAGTGAGAGGGAAAACGAAAGAGAGGAAACAAGACCTTGGGACTTTTAAAAGACCCAATAATGAGATAAAAAATTAGGCTATAGCAACAAGAAGTTGATCTATACATTTAAACTCGGTGACATGACATCATTTTGGAATAAGCTTAGTGAAAGTATGCTACTCTCGAAGCTGGTGAATGTTCTAGAACATAGAGCACATCAGAGAGACTCAGATACTGCGAATTTGAAGGAGATAATGACTGAGGACAGTCAGCAATTGGTTAGGGGGAGATGATATGCCGATTTTATGCCTATACATGAATTCCGTACTCCGGAACGATTCTCTACATAGAATCATTGGCTATATCATTAAAGAACTCTATAGAGGATTGGTACTATGTCCCGTAGTAGCCAGTTCAACCAAACTGAGGATATTTGAGCCTCGGAAGTATTCAAACCAGCTCATTATCACTAAGCTTAGTGAACCAAGCTATCAGAATGCTCTCCGGAGGGATTCCGGACTCTACATAGCCTATCGAGTATACTCTGGTCGCATCAAGGGACCTTATGAGCAGTTTTCTGATGAACTCGGATTCATTGGAACCTACAGAATGTACATAGTGGCTGTTGCAGGTGTATTATGCCCATAGCGAGCCCAATAATGATGACCAGATCATGGAATGGAACATCCAACATTCGGGAGGCGACACCCGATGCCCAAAACCCTAGACATATCAAAGACTCATAATTAACGAGTGCTTTGTGGGTCCTGGCACCTCGGCATATTGCCTGACTGAGATTAATTACAATGGATCAAGGGATTGTCCATATGCCATACATTCCGATCATAATTGATCCGGAGGCTTAATGCACTCGCATGGACGCAGAATAATGCAGACAAGCACGGAACATGTCTGGCTGGATTGCCATTTGTCAATCAGAGAAAAACCCATAACCCAGGGCAAGGTAGAAATGCTGCCAAACCTTCCAAAATATTCTGCAGTACCTGTAACAATTAAGCTTATTGTTTTCTATTTCATATTTACTATCTCTCATATGTATCTAAACAATATAAATACGGTTGCGCTTGTTCGTGGAGAAGCAAGAGATCTCACCCCCGCTTCCACATGCAAGTCTGCAAGCCATGATCAAGAATGGTTTCAGAGGACTATTTAGTGTGCGTCGTTAAGTGTGATTTCTTTGGTCGTCAACCAACCCAGAGACAGAGACAGAGAACAGAGTCCAGAGTTTAGAGTTCCAGAGTGCTAGAGACAGAGACAGAGACAGAGAACAGAGTTCAGAGACCAGAGACCAGAGACTAGAGACCCCACGCTTTGAATTGACAAGGATTGTCCTTTCACTGTTGCACTGTATGGCTAAGATAACTTCAACGGCTGTTCGTTAACCTCTAAAAAATTCTCTTGAATTTTGCTGTCAGAATGCACCCCCAGAACACCCTAAAAGATGAAACTGTTCATTATCTATCTCATACTACTTGTATTAACTTAAGCTTATCAAATTTCGACTAAGCTTAGTGTGAACAAGCCCTTTATCTATATTAAAACCCACAAACATTTCCTCCTTTTCACTGGCCCTGTGGCTTATGCCACCAGAAAGGCCGCAATGTGGTCCAACATGGCCACCAGTGCCAATTATGCATTCAGTGCAGTGATCCGAGAGGACCCAGGGGTGCAATGGGAATTATAATAGGAAAATCTTATATGTTGTATGTATGGCACATAATAACAAGGTCACATGATGCACCATTATCAAACTTTTTTTTATCAACTTGTACTGATCTTTAAGACTATTCTCTCTCAACAGACTATATATCATGCAGCCTACCATGCCCAGCTCCCAGAACACACAAGCCCAACCTCCACCATCACCTCAAGACGTAGTCTCATACTGTGACTCACGCCTCCATGCAATATTGTGCACTATTCAAAACGACACAGGTGAAAGGGAAGAATGGATTACCCAAGGCATCAATCAAGAATTGGTATGCCCATGCCTATTGACCAAATTCACTATCGTGAGATGCTGAAGTTACATCCTCCTAGCATTTCTCCCTCATTTGGATCGGCAGGGCAGCAGCAAGTGGGCAACTTCTCAATGTGCTGCCCCTCACACAGTTCCTTGCCCAATATCAAATGGGTGATAAGGATAGTGTGCTTCTTGACCTCAATCTGCTCTTGACAATGGATGCTGGAAATCATCCATGTCATCCAACCGGCACGGCCCCAAGCTATCTTGCCGATTGGTGGGAACGTGATCAACCACCAAGCAAAGAAGATTTCATTTCAATGGACAACTTCCATGAGTGCCTGCAGCATCATGCCTCCGTTTCGGAGTCACACAATCCCACATCTTCCCCATACTCCTCATCTAACAAGCGCCCTATTGCCCCTCCACCAGATGCTGGCAATAATTGCACCTGATGTGCAATGTACCGCTGTCATATCCATGCTAAACTCAGAGCCTAATCATTATACTTCGGCTTCTCGACTCCACGTGCATTCCACACGACAACCCTCTGCCCTCCGACTCGGCCCCAACTCGCTCCGGCTGCAACCCATCACCCAGATCACATGACCACCTCCACACGTGCTGTGGTCACCTGACCCTCGGAACAGAAGAGAGGAGAGGATATGGAACAGGGAGCTGGTCCGCTGCTCGATTCAATTATCAGACTAAGGAGTACAAGCCAAGTACCTACGGTATATATACTTCTGGTCCTACAAACTATGACTCATACTGACTATGCGCGGAGCGAAGCGGAGACCCATATGGTTACAAACGGATTACAAACGAAATGGAGACTGGTATGGGTATGGAGACTGGTAACGTATCTTGACTACGGACAGGAAATGGAGAACTAGGAAATAGAACTTCCGAGGGTCAGGTGACCACAGCACGTGTGGAGGTGGTCATGTGATCTGGGTGATGGGTTGCAGCCGGAGCGAGTTGGGGCCGAGTCGGAGGGCAGAGGGTTGTCGTGTGGAATGCACGTGGAGTCGAGAAGCCGAAGTATAATGATTAGGCTCTGAGTTTAGCATGGATATGACAGCGGTACATTGCACATCAGGTGCAATTATTGCCAGCATCTGGTGGAGGGGCAATAGGGCGCTTGTTAGATGAGGAGTATGGGGAAGATGTGGGATTGTGTGACTCCGAAACGGAGGCATGATGCTGCAGGCACTCATGGAAGTTGTCCATTGAAATGAAATCTTCTTTGCTTGGTGGTTGATCACGTTCCCACCAATCGGCAAGATAGCTTGGGGCCGTGCCGGTTGGATGACATGGATGATTTCCAGCATCCATTGTCAAGAGCAGATTGAGGTCAAGAAGCACACTATCCTTATCACCCATTTGATATTGGGCAAGGAACTGTGTGAGGGGCAGCACATTGAGAAGTTGCCCACTTGCTGCTGCCCTGCCGATCCAAATGAGGGAGAAATGCTAGGAGGATGTAACTTCAGCATCTCACGATAGTGAATTTGGTCAATAGGCATGGGCATACCAATTCTTGATTGATGCCTTGGGTAATCCATTCTTCCCTTTCACCTGTGTCGTTTTGAATAGTGCACAATATTGCATGGAGGCGTGAGTCACAGTATGAGACTACGTCTTGAGGTGATGGTGGAGGTTGGGCTTGTGTGTTCTGGGAGCTGGGCATGGTAGGCTGCATGATATATAGTCTGTTGAGAGAGAATAGTCTTAAAGATCAGTACAAGTTGATAAAAAAAGTTTGATAATGGTGCATCATGTGACCTTGTTATTATGTGCCATACATACAACATATAAGATTTTCCTATTATAATTCCCATTGCACCCCTGGGTCCTCTCGGATCACTGCACTGAATGCATAATTGGCACTGGTGGCCATGTTGGACCACATTGCGGCCTTTCTGGTGGCATAAGCCACAGGGCCAGTGAAAAGGTGGAAATGTTTGTGGGTTTTAATATAGATAAAGGGCTTGTTCACACTAAGCTTAGTCGAAATTTGATAAGCTTAAGTTAATACAAGTAGTATGAGATAGATAATGAACAGTTTCATCTTTTAGGGTGTTCTGGGGGTGCATTCTGACAGCAAAATTCAAGAGAATTTTTTAGAGGTTAACGAACAGCCGTTGAAGTTATCTTAGCCATACGGTGCAACAGTGAAAGGACAATCCTTGTCAATTCAAAGTGTGGGGTCTCTAGTCTCTGGTCTCTGGTCTCTGAACTCTGTTCTCTGTCTCTGTCTCTGTCTCTGTCTCTAGCACTCTGGAACTCTAAACTCTGGACTCTGTTCTCTGTCTCTGTCTCTGGGTTGGTTGACGACCAAAGAAATCACACTTAACGACACACACTAAATAGTCCTCTGAAACCATTCTTGATCATGGCTCGCAGACTTGCATGTGGAAGCGGGGGTGAGATCTCTTGCTTCTCCACGAACAAGTGCAACCATATTTATATTGTTTAGATACATATGAGAGATAGTAAATATGAAATAGAAAACAATAAGCTTAATTGTTACAGGTACTGCAGAATATTTTGGAAGGTTCGGCAGTATTTCTACCTTGCCCTGGGTTATGGGTTTTTCTCTGATTGACAAATGGCAATCCAGCCAGACGTGTTCCGTGCTTGTCTGCATTATTCTGCGTCCATGCGAGCATGTTAAGCCTCCAGATCAATTATGATCAGAATGTATGGCATATGGACAATCCCTTGATCCATTGTAATTAATCTCAGTCAGGCAATATGCCGAGGTGCCAGGACCCACAAAGCACTCGTTAATTATGAGTTTTTGATATGTCTAGGGTTTTGGGCATCGGGTGTTGCCTCCCGAACATTGGATGTTCCATTCCGTGATCTGGTCATCATTATTGGGCTCGCTATGGGCATAATACACCTGCAACAGCCACTATGTACATTCTGTAGGTTCCAATGAATCCGAGTTCATCAGAAAACTGCTCATAAGGTCCCTTGATGCGACCAGAGTATACTCGATAGGCTATGTAGAGTCCGGAATCCCTCCGGAGAGCATTCTGATAGCTTGGTTCACTAAGCTTAGTGATAATGAGCTGGTTTGAACACTTCCAAGGCTCAAATATCCTCAGTTTGGTCGAACTGGCTACTACGGGACATAGTACCAATCCTCTATAGAGTTCTTTAATGATATAGCCAATGATTCTATGTAGAGAATCATTCCGGAGTACGGAATTCATGTATAGGCGTGAAATCGGCATATCATCTCCCCCTAACCAATTGCTGACTGTCCTCAGTCATTATCTCCTTCAAATTTGCAGTATCTGAGTCTCTCTGATGCGCTCTATGTTCTAGAACATTCACCAGCTTCGAGAGTAGCATACTTTCGCTAAGCTTATTCCAAAATGATGTCATGTCACCGAGTTTAAATGTATAGATCAACTTCTTGTTGCTATAGCCTAATTTTTTATCTCATTATTGGGTCTTTTAAAAGTCCCAAGGTCTTGTTTCCTCTCTTTCGTTCTCCCTCTCACTTCTCACTCATCTATTTTCATCTCAACTTTCAGTCTTCTACGCCCATCCACAGCAACAATGGACAGAAACATGTGCAGCAACAAGAGAGCTCGTCATGATGATGATTCAGATTCTTCCTCTAGTAAGCAACATTTGTTTTGCTGTTGTCCTTGTCTTGCTAACACTGTCTTCAGACTACACTGAACCAAGGAGCGCCCTTATGGCTCCAGGAAATGCATCTTCTCCTTCAATCACACAACGTAAGTCGTGTTTTTCCCCCATTCTCGTTGTCATCACTCATGTTTTCTCTGCTTTTAGGTCTCACTATTCGCCTACCAGCACGTCGCAACCTCCTGCCTCAATGGGAACCACCAGCACCATGTACTAGGAGGGCTAGAGGAGGGCAAGGAGCTTGAGGAGCTTGCAGAAATTGTCAGGTGGGTGTGGCAAGGACCCCTCCTCCACCATACTCTCCACCCTGCAAACCAACTCCTCTGCCGGCCTCTCCCTTGGCCGCTCCAGTACCAAGACACATGATTTCCATCGCGTTGTTGTGCAATCCAACCGATGAGCGCTCTGCCGGATTTTCCACAGAACCCTCGTCAGGTATTCCCATTGGCGGGCCCTCTGGTAGATTATCCACAGAGGCTTCATCCAGTTCAATGTCACTGCCCCCTCTCACCATCTCTCTGCGCACCCTGGATGGGGAAGACTTGCTGGTGCTCCCTCCCCTGGGTATTGCATCAGGTTCGGAGGTGCCAGGCCCTTCAACAAACTGGCCTTCTTCCCCCGTACTCTCTTCTGTTACTTCAACATGTAAGCTTAGTCATTTTCATGATATATTTGTTCTTTCCGCTGACTTCTGCTTTAGCGTGTATACCAGCTGCCCTTAAAGGCAAACAGAAGGCAAAATCATCGATGCTGCTGTTGCGCCGCAAAATCATTTCATTTGTGAAATCACTAGCTAATAAAGTAACTAACTCTCCGTTACCAAATAATATCAGTATATGGCCATGGTCAGACACTGGGTGCGAGAGATTTAGAATACTATCTAAAATATGTGAAGGCGGACATCTCAGAAACAGAACCAGAACACCCAGACAAGTAAAAGTGATGTTAACTAACTTATGGGTGACAAGGCTATGGAAGAATGACTCTGGTATGAATGTACCCGAGGATTGTATCCAATACCGTATTGACTAAGATATTAGTTAAGATACTCATGACTGCACAAAAGACCCATTTCTTCGCCTCTGCCCTAGAAAGCGGACGAGTCGCAACGCCTATGTCATCCGGATGGTACCTAGTCATAATAACAGGTCTGGGAGTGAATCTTGACAAAAGAATGTAGGGATTAGCTAAATGCCCTGACAAGAATGTCCCCTTGGAACAGTTCTGATGATATTGAAACCTAAGGGATTGAATGGGGGTATCCCAGAGGGTACTCAGGGAAGGATGCCCCCTCATAGAAACAAAAAGAGATCAGAAATGATGAACTAGAAAATGAAGATTGATAAGAATAGAATAAGCTAATTAATTCTAGTGTTAGTCTACTACCTGAAGACTATAGAAGTGGACTTTAGAACATTAGGGTTGAGAAACTCAGGTATGGAGAGTCTGAGAATAAAAACCAATAGATAAACGTTAGCGAGGAAACTTGCTAACCCAGCTGGCTGTGATATAAATAGCCAGGCACCTAGGGAGCAAGTCCCTGAGAGCAAATTGATGTTGCTGATATCGGAACTCCTAGAATGATGCTCCTAAATGATGAGGAGACAATAAAATGATGAAGCTGAAGGCTTGGTTCAGGTATACCCATAAGTTAATTGTATATTGTTATAAAAACTCATCTGTAAATTACATGGGAGGCAAGAAACTGCTTGCCTATTTCCCCCCCTGATTGTATGGTCGATTAGGATAGGAATATAAAGCAATTTTACACAATTTTCTTCGGTCATAGACCACCAGAGACTTAAAGAGTTATACTCTTTAAAAACCAGACCCTTTGAAACGATTGAGATATTGACAGACCCTTCTGCTTGACTCGAGAACTGAATACAAGTTGCTATGCCTCTTCTGTTCTTAAGTAGAAAATTCACTAACTTCTGTTTCTTTGGGTTCCTCTTAGAGGCCTTGCCTCAGAAGTATACCATTGAATTGTAGAGCTGTTTAATTGAGAAGCGAACATAGTATGCTAGGGCCTGTTGAAAACACTGTCCACTAGGTCTATGTAGTTTAAAGATACTTACTGCAGGAGCTCGCTAGAAGCCTGTCTCGCTGAGTAGTATAAAGTTTTATTGCCTTGTTCAGAAGCTGTAGTGCGCTAGGGCCCATTAGATAACGCCGTCCGCTAGGCCTACTAGCTTAAAGACACTTACTGCAGGAGCTTGTCAAAAGCCTGTCTCGCTGGGTAGTGTAAATTTACAGTATTGTCAAGAGAAAAGGACATAGTACGCTAGAGCCTGTTAGAACACGTTGTCTGCTAGGTCTATGGAGGTTCACTGATTGCGAAAGCTTGCGTTTTGCCTGACTTATCGAATCGTGAAGATATTAGTTAACATACTATATAGTAACGACTGTCAAAGTTCCCATTGTATTCAGATAGGACAACTGTCTGTCTAGTTGAAGACTAAGAGAATAACTTACCAAGACCCTAAAAACACTAGAATTGAATATATTTCTGGAGATCTGTGACAACCTCTCCCCCACAAACTTATAAAGTTGGAATTAGCAAACCTGTTAACAAACTTTGTTTTCAATCTTGTAAAGTAATCCGCATTTCACCGCCCCCTCTCCCCTTATTCCTGGCAGGTTCTAACTCATCATTGCGTTCTCTGGTCCCTGAGGTCTCTCAAGCCAACCTCTTTAAAATCTTTAGCTGGTCCTCTTCTCTGGATGGGCAACATGTGCTGGCTTTGCCTAGGTGCCCAACACCATCACCACCTCACTTGGCTGGCACTCCAGTCAAGTCTCCTGCAAGCGCCATGGAGATTTCACCCTCCCCAGACCTGGAACTTCTCCTGGAGCCATCTCCTGTTCCACAGGAGCTGGCGTTCGTTTTTCAAGACTTGCTTCTGCCCTCACCGTCTCCTGTCCCTTCTTGTTTGCCTAGCCCAGTGGTTCTGGAGATCCCTCAAGAGTCTCCTCATGCTGGCCTGTTGCGTCAAAAACGTGTCCTTTTGTCCAAGAAGAGTTCCAACACACAGACGAAGAAATATGTTCCCCGAGCTTGCGTTCGACACTCTGAGGCCGCCATTATTTGGGACCATGGATACTGCCACCCAGTCCCACTCTTTTGTGAGAACTTTTCTAGGCTGCTGGCAGCTAGCCAGCTTTCAGTATGTTCTCCAAGTTTTCTCGTGTTTCCTTACTGAAGGTTTTGACATCTACTCCAGTACATGCCACCTCAGTCTCAGTGTCCTTCCTGCGCTGCTCGTAAGTTGGAGTGCGAGCCTCTGGGCAAGGGTAAGAAGTGTCACAGCTGTGACCTCTATAATTACCCCTGCACCTTCACAGACCATCCGTGAGTCTCGGCTGGCGTTGTGAATGCCCTGGTCATGTCTTCACTGACCAGTGAATACCGTAAGTTTCTCTGTTCACTATTTTTCTCTTTTCTTATTCTCTTTATTTTCTAGATCTGGCTGCTTTTGCGCATGTTGTGTCCTCCAGCTTGGTCAGCCTGGAGGTGAACCGTGTCGCTTATGAGGCTTCGGTGTTTCACTACCATCGGGTGGTTTATCAGTTTGTCCAGGAAATGCAAGCTACCAGGACAGCCTTGGAAGGTAATGACATGGCGTTCATCGAGATGGGGATGGCTGACTCCATTGAAGATGTTGAGGCATTCTTTGAGTTCACCAACAACTTTCTGGGAGTCCCAACATACAAAGAATTTGAGGAGCTCAAATCACTTCTCTTCCTCACTTTCCCGATGACTCAGGATCTGGAGTCTATCTTGGAGGACTTAAACTAGCCACTCCCCTTTTATACCTTTATCTCTTGAATGTAACATCCTATTTTGTCCTGTAGATACATTCACAATTAAAGATTCTTGTCTCTTGGTATCTTTCTGAGTTAAGCTTGAGGCCCTTCTGAAGACCCTGAGCTAAGCTAAGGCTTCCAGCCGCTTATACGCTCATCAGATATTTCTCTGATACTTCTGCAATGTCTATTGACACCTCAACGTGCTGTGATCTGCAACGCGTAGTGACCTGGTCATCCGTTCTGGCTTTCTTACAAGCCCAAACCCAAACCAGCCTGTACATGGTGTTTGCACACCGTGAAAAAAAAGCTTGCATCAAACTGAAGTGCCACTTGGGGCCCATCTCCCCCTAGCCAAATTGAAATCGGTGCTCTCACTGTTCCATCAGAATCCCTGTGCACACTGATAACCACGAGACCCTGGCAACATGTTACCTAATAAGGCAACTGTGGTTCAGCTAGTCTGTTGAAGGCTGGCTACTCAAGATTACAGGTTTCCTAGGCCTCTCAGGTCATAAGCTTAGGGTGGAGGGTGCTTTTCATCCACTCGTTATGATTCATCATCACTGCCAACAGCCTTTTCTTATAAAAGCGAGGGAGCGACGTCTCATTCTAGCAGACACCCTTCGCAAGAAAATGGCTTCTTCTCCCCCATCTCCAGGTCGAGCTCAACGATCTCATTAGTAACGCCAAAGGTTGTCTCCAGAAGGCTCTCCTTGCATTCAACGCTCCTGGGGTATGTTTATTTATTCTTCTGTCTCCCTCGTCGTTGCTCAATCGCTTTCTAGTCTGCTTATATTGAAGCATTATCGGAGGACACTGAGGCTATCAAGCTTCATGCCAACCAGGACTACGTCTTCCATATTTGCAAGCTCTATGAAATTTACCAAAACAACTACCATTCGTCTTATGAGAAGCCCGCGATCTATAAGGTGCTTTCTGAATGCTGTAGCCGCATTAATCACATCCGCTCTGAGGAATCCCACAAGACCAGGACTGAAGAGGCTCAGAACCCATCGTCCACAACTGGCTCTACTTCCTCTAATGCTGCCGAAGGCTCTGCTGTCCCCAAACGCATAAGCTTAGTGTTCTTTTGGCTCCCATCATCTTCTCATGTATAAGCTTAGCCTTGCAAGGGTCGCAAGGCCCCTATCTCTGCTGCTGTTGTGGTAGACACCGATACCGAGCCTGCTGAGAGTATGACCAGTGCTTCCAACTCCCGAGCAACCAGTGCTGACATGGTAATCTAGCTGCTTCGCAACCTATTACATTGGCTGAGATCATCACTTGCCTTCAGGACATGATGGTCAACGAGGAGGTCTCTCAAGCTATCATCGAAGAGGTTCGTGTAGTTCTGCCTTATTGCAAGTGTCATTTGTCTACCTCCGACGTGGTGCGCCAGCTCCACTCCCCCTAACCACTGATTCTGACTTCCTCCCTCTTTAGGAGACCGTCAAAAAGTCCTCATTGTCTAAAGGCACCGTCTGTCTTCTTCCCTATTGTCAAGTTCCCAATATGAACACTAAACACTGCTGTTATGCCTGGGCTGAACAGGTTCTAGCCAAAGCCAACACCAATACTGCCAAGCATGCCCATACCGAGTCTGTTTCCGATGAGCGCGCCTTTGCAGGCTTATCTGGTGGGCATTTTCTCACTTCTATTCACTAAGCTTAATGATTCTGACACTTATCCCGGCCAGCTCGTTTGCTCCAGGAACTCCAAAATCTCCTGTCTCACTCTCGCAACAAGTACAAGTCTGAATCTCGCAGTGACGATGCTCGGTCAGTCAAATGCGACCTTAATTTGCTCAGCTGGGACTTCATCAAGGCTATTCCCTTGCTCGAAGCCAACTTAAAGAGGTTCCAATTCCTCATTCAAGAGTGCATTGTTAGAGCCAGTGCGGGTTGGGACCGAAGCGGAGGGTCAGGGTGGTATCCTTGATATAAGGTAACCAGAGGATGGGGTGAAGTCAGTATGTAGACTTCGGAACCGAGGTGGAGTACTTTGGGTGGGGGGTTGGACTTGTGGCCTCAGCTTATGTGCTGTGCCCTCCTACTGTCCTAGTCTGTATTTCAGGAAGTCGGAGCCAAAGCGGAGTGAGGCAGAAGAGAGGAGAGGATATGGAACAGGGAGCTGGTCCGCTGCTTGATTCAATTATCAGACTGAAGAGTACAAGCCAAGTACCTATGGTATATATACTTCTGGTCCTACAAACTATGACTCATACTGACTATGCGCGGAGCAAAGTGGAGACCCATATGGTTACAAACGGATTACAAACGAAATGGAGACTGGTATGGGTATGGAGACTGGTAACATATCTTGACTACGGACGGGAAATGGAGAACTGGGAAATAGAACTTCTGAGGGTCAGGTGACCATGGCACATGCGGAGGTTGTCGTGTGATCTGGGCGATGGGTTGCAGCCGGAGCAAGTCGGGGCTGAGTCGGAGGGCAGAGGGTTGTCGTGTGGAACGCACGTGGAGTCGAGAAGCTGAAGTATAATGATTAGGCTCTGAGTTTAGCATGGATATGACAGTGCCCCCCCTTTAGGGCCGAGCCTCGAGGCCCAAGGCGGTCTTCATGAGCAGACAACCATCTGACAACTGACCACGATGGAGTGCAAGGTGCAACTATTGAGGGAAAAGGCAGAGCGGGAGGCACGAGAGCGGCTGGAGATCGAGAGGTTGGAAGAAGCGATGCGGGGGTCAGGAAGAGATGGAGGAGTCGGAGAGCGTCGGGGACATTTTGGAAGAGGAGGTGCGGGGTATGATGGAGGATGCGGCGGTGCCGTCCCGCACCCTGGTGACGACATGGAACAGGTAGTTTGTACTTGTCCAATAAAATTGTTTCTTGGTGTGGTGGGTGATCAGTGAAAAAAGTGAATGGAGGGGGCCAGGCTTAGCAGGATAAGAGGAATGGAAAGCCTCTACTAGATCCATGGCATGTTCAAGCTCAGTAGCTGGTAACCATGAAGACTCTTCTTCGGTGTCTTCATAACTTAACCAGATGACTTTGTAGAGGAGTTTGCATGTGCAGCGCCAATCGATTTTTGAGTCGACGATGCAAGCAATCTCGTATTCTGGTTCTCCATCAATGGAAACTGGCGCGGGCAGTGGGTCTGATCGGGCGGGTATGGTGTTAGGCGTGGACAGTTCGAGCATGGAAACATGGAAGACTGGGTGTACTCCACGCATGGAGTCAGGAAGTCGGAGGGTGAAGGAGTGGGTACCTGCTTGGGCGATGATCTCATAGGGCCCAAGGAACTTTTCGGAGAGCTTTTTGGAAGGACAGGTGGTGCGGAAGAATTGGGCTTTCACGAATACCTTTTGTCCTACCTTGAAGTCCGGGGCGGGGAGTCGGCGGACGTCGGTGGAGGTCTGATAGCATTGCTGGGCTAGCGCTATTTCAGACTTCAAGGTGGTATGTAGGTCGTCGAGATCAACAGCAAAATGGCAGGCCCGAGCAGAGGCAAGGTCGCGTTCAGGATGAACTGTGATGTTCGGATGATATCCTTTGTTAGCGAAGAACGGGGAGATACTGGTGGTGGCACTAGGAGCATTGTTGTAAGCAAACTCAGCTAGTGGTAGTAATTTGGACCAATTGTCCTGTTGGTAGTTACAATAGACCCAGAGATATTGTTCCAGGGTCTGGTTGGTGCGTTCCGTCTGTCCATTGCCTTCTGGGTGGTAGCCCGAAGTGAAGTGTAGTTTCATGTCGAGGGCTTGTCCCAATAAGCAGAAGAAGTGAGAGATGAATTCAGAGCTGTGGTTGGAGGTAACATGTTCAGGTATGCCGTGCTTGGAGAAGATGTGGAGGACAAATAGGCAGGTGAGGTCAGAGGAGGTGACGGTATTGTAGGTGGGGATGAATAAGGATTGCTTGGTGAGTCTGTTGACTATTACTAGGATGGCATCGTAGCCGGAGGAGGTGGGGAGTTTCTCGATGAAGTCCATGGAGATTGAGTTCCAAGGGCGTTTGGGAATGGGGAGTTGTTTAAGGAGACTGTAGGGGCGGTGGCGCTGGGGTTTAGACCTCATACAGGTGACACAAGACTTACAGAAATCCTTGACAAAGGTGCGGATACTAGGCCAGGTGTATTCGCGCTGGATGAGTTCAAGCATTTTATTCTGACCAAAGTGGCCAGCTAGGGCATGGTCATGCTTGTACTGGAGGACCTGAAGTCGGAGACTGTTGGTGTCAGGGACATAGATTCTATCGTCTAAGAGGAGGAAACCTTTATCATTAACTGACCAACGGCCTTCTGGGCTAGCAAGATGGGCGGAAGTGGTCGGATCCACTGGTAGGGCGGTGAGGATATTGTGGTGTAGCTGATCGAGGTCCATGACTACAGCTGCGCAAAGGGAAGGGGCGTAAAGAGTGGTGGCACGGACGGAGGCCACAAGCTGTTCATGAGTGAATACAGGTCAGAAGTTGTGTGGGTTGACTGATGCATAGTCGCTATTCCCCCCTTTAGGGTAGATGTCCCATCATCTAGTTAGGGCATCAGGCTTGGTGCCAAGGCGGCCAGGGCGGAAACGGATGACGAGGTGGAATTGGGATAGGAACTTGGACTAACAAGCTTGGCGGCAAGTAAGGATCTTGGTGGTGCAGAAGTATTCAAGGTTTTTGTGGTCGGTGACCACATCAATAGTAAGGGGGGCACCTTCTAGGTAGTGTTGCCAGATGCAAAAAGCCTCGAATATTGCCAGGAGTTCCTTGTCATGGGTGTCATAATTAAGTTTGGCTGTGTTAAAGGTGCGGGAATGGAATGCAACGGGGTGAACCTCACCATCATCGGTGATGATAGAGAGGATAGCCGCAAGGGCGTAGTTGGAGGCGTTGGTCTCGACAATGATCTGAGCAGTTGAGGGCCCAAGGAGTGAGGATGGGGGTGGATATGAATGCTTCTTTCAGGGAACTGAAGGCTTCGCGGCATTCGTCAGTGAAATTCCATTTCACGTCTTTGCGGGTGAGGAGTGAGCGGAACAACAATGTCAGAGTAACCATGAATGAAGCGATGGTAGAAATTGGCGAAACCTAAGAAGGACTGGATGTCCTTGACTTTCTTGGGTTCCGGCCACTCCTGGATGGTCTTGACCTTAGATTGGTCCATTCGGAGACCGTCAGGGGAAAGGATGTAGCCGAGGTATTCCACTGTGTCAGAGTGGAACTGGCATTTGTCAGGGCGGGTGTATAGACCATGTTGGCGGAGTCACTTGAGGACCTCCTTGACTTGGTCACGATGGATACTATGATTATCGGAGTATATCAGAATGTCATCAAGATAGATGGTAACGCAGATGTCAAGCATATCCTTGAATATGTTGTTCATGAACTGCTGGAAGGTGGCGGGGGCGTTGGTGAGGCCGAAAGGCATGACCATCCATTTGAAGGAGCTGTAGCGGGTCCGAAAGGCAGTCTTCCATTCATCACCATCAGCAACGCGGACCAGATGGTAAGCGTGACAGAGGTCGATTTTGGTATATACGTGGGCTTTGCGAGGGGAGTCTAAGAGGTTGGAGATGAGTGGAAGGAGGTAGTGATCCTTCTTGGTAATATGGTTGAGACCTCTAAAATCAACACATAAATGGAGGGAGCCGTCCTTTTTCTTTACGAAGAGGACCGGGGCTCCATGAGGAGAAGTGGAGGGGTGAATGAAGCCAATAGATAAATGTTCGTCAATGAAGTCACGTAGAGCTCCAAGCTCTGATTGTGAAAGAGAGTAAATGGTACCGACTGGAGGCTGACCGCCATCCTCTAGGTTAATCTGGAGGTCGTAAGGGTGGTGTGGAGCGAGTGTGTCAGCACACGATTTACTGAAAACATCAGCAAACTTGTGGTATTCCTTGGGAATGGATGAGAGGTCAGCTGGGTCTTCGGAGACGGAAGAAGACGCAGCCAATGCGGAGGCGGCGGAGAGATTGATTCGGAATTGTTGGGAGCCAGGGAGCTTGGCAGCGCGGATAAAGGCAGGAGCGTTTATCAGGGATATGTGCGGTTTCGCAAGGGGGACAGATTGGGATGAGGTCCCAGACAGGGGTGGTGAACCTAGGTCAGGAGTGTCAGGGGTGGCCATAGGCGGGGCCGATGCAGGTGCGATGCAGGTAGAGACGGAAGCAGGATTCTCGAGTAGGGATGGCCGGAAAGTAATACTGCCCAAAGCCCAGTCAATCAACGGATTGTAGCGGGTGAGCCAGTTGTGTCCTAAGACCACAGAACAGGAAGAGTCGAGCCGGGTGACATAAGTGTCCAAGATAATAGATTCACCAGAGGGGAAAGATACAGGCAGTTGTGCAAGCTCCGTAATGTAGGCATTTGAGGTCCCATCAAATAACCGAAGTTCAATAGCCAGGATGGACGAGGTTGGAATACTATGAGAACGAACAAAAGATGAGTCCACAAAACAGTGAGTAGAACCACTATCAACAAGAGCTTTGAAAGGAGGAAAAGAAGAGAAATCAGAACTAACTACATTGTCTGTTGTAGAAATCGGGTCCGAAGCGGAGAGTACGGAAGCGGAAACAGAAGATAAAGAAGTAACTAAAGGAGAAGTTAATGTAATATGAAAAGAGTTCAGGTTGGAAAGAGCGGACACATTGAGATGGAAACTCTCTGGAGCACAGCAGAGTTCAATGCGATCCTCAGTCTGTGCAGAGGCCTGAGGACCGCCGACTATTTTTCCAAGCTCAGGAGAGCCAGCGCATCTGTCTCGGGAAGCTGAGCCTGTCGGCCTTTAGCCTTGGCATCAGGGGATTTCTTCTTGTTGCAATTGGCAGCCCTGTGATTGGGATCTGCGCAGACAAGGCAGAGGTTATTGTCAAAACGTCATTGACGTTCCTTGGGGGTTAATTTACCGTCCTTACCAAGTTTACTAGTAAGGTCGGATTTGGGCAGGGCCAATTTCTGACCAGTGGATGGATTGGGCGGATTGCCCTTGAAGTTGTTGTTGGGGGTGCTGCCTCTGTTATTATTGGCAGGCTTGGCGGCAGGTTGCGGGTTAGTCGAGGTGGAAGGGGATGGGTTACCTCCAGGTTTCCTAGAGGTGGTCGGGTCCGAAGCGGCTTTGGCACGGGCCTTCTCGTGCTGGTATTCCCAATAGTGGGCGTCGATCTTCATCGCTGCTGCCCGCATTTCAATGAAGGTGTCAGGCTTGCCATCAGGCCAACTGGACAGGATGTCCTGGATGCGGTCGGGGAGGCCTTTGTAGTAGCGGTGACAAAATACTTCGTCACCCCAGTGGAGTTGGCCAGCTAGGCGGAGAAAGTCAACGTTGTAGATGGCGATCTTCTCATCGTAGCGCATTCAGAGGGAGTCAAGCTGCTCAGCAGCTTCTCCGATCGGATCCGTGGGACCAAAATTGGTCTGCAGTTCCAGGGTGAACTGGTCCCAGTCCATGATCCAGTTGTGCATTATTCCGTGGTTGTCAGCCTCGTCGAGGCTGATTTCAAAGTGCTGCTGGGCCACGCCCATAAGGTACGTCAACGCAAAGTTGACCTTGGTGGCGGGGCTAGCAAACTGAGCCAGGTTAGTATGGAAGTAGAGTCGACATTGGAAGAGGAAGGGTTTGAGTTTGGTGGGGTCGGAACCTGTAAAGATGTCAGGTTCGCGAGCTTTGGTACAGGGAGTTCGGGGAGGCTGTGGGGCTTGAGAGTTCCCACAGCCGTCCATTTGATCGGCTATGCGTTGGAAAACTCGGAGTATGAGTCTATCATGGTCGTCTTGGGTGTTGCCAGGTGGGATGTTGTTGTTGTTGTTGCCGTTGTCTGATGGTTCGTCATCGCCCGGGGGCCCGTCCCCATTGTCAGGGTAGTCGTCAGGATCACCAGGGTCGCTGGGATCAGGATTGGGGTCGGGGCCTTTGTTGGGGCCATCGGGGGTCTGGAATAGTGAGGGTTGTATATCTTTGGAAAACCGGTCTGGAGTCAAGGGCGCGACCGGTTGTCAGCGAGAGCGAGAAGCCCTCAGGGGGTCGGGTTGCAGTTCCTTGGAAGGAGATTGTCGAATGATGTGTTTGCTATGGCAAGCGGCTGGAGTTACCAGAGTGCAAGTACGGGTAACTGTTCAAGAGACCATGGTTAGAAAGATTCAGAGTGTGGTGGACAGAAGGAGTGTGAGTCTGATAATACTGTTAGAGCTGGTGCGGGTCGGGACCAAAGCAGAGGGTCAGGGTGGTATCCTTGATATAAGGTAACCAGAGGATGGGGCAAAGTCAGTACATAGACTTCGGAACTGAGGCGGAGGACTTCAGGCGGGGGGTTGGACTTGCGGCCTCAGCTTATGTGCTGTGCCCTCCTACTGTCCTAGTCCATATTTCAGGAAGTCGGAGCCAAAGCGGAGCGAGGCAGAAGAGAGGAGAGGATATGGAACAGGGAGCTGGTCCGCTGCTCGATTCAATTATCAGACTGAAGAGTACAAGCCAAGTACCTACGGTATATATACTTCTGGTCCTATGAACTATGACTCGTACTGACTATGCGCGGAGCAAAGTGGAGACCCATATGGTTACAAACGGATTACAAATGAAATGGAGACCGGTATGGGTATGGAGACTGGTAACATATCTTGACTATGGACGGGAAATGGAGAACTGGGAAATAGAACTTCCGAGGGTCAGGTGACCATGGCACATGCGGAGGTGGTCGTGTGATCTGGGCGATGGGTTGCAGCTGGAGCAAGTTGGGGCCGAGTCGGAGGGCAGAGGGTTGTCGTGTGGAATGCACGTGGAGTCGAGAAGCCGAAGTATAATGATTAGGCTCTGAGTTTAGCATGGATATGACACGCATCCATCTCAAAAACCTTCTGCACAACCTCTCCGACTTGGACAAGTCCTCCCCTGCTTAAGCTTAACACTTTGATGGTTCCTAGGATAGTTTTCCTTTGATAAGTAGATAGTTCTGTCCACAATATCAGGTTTTTTCTATCCTCCCAACTCTTCTGGCTCCCATCTGTCACTAGGCTCATCCTCAGTAGTCTCCTCCAGGGTCTTCAGTCCCTCTGGTGACAGGTCTATCAATTCTTGTAACTCCAGCGGTAATGGCATATGTTTTCTGGCTAAGTAGGGAATTACTCTGAATGCCGCTACTTTATTCTGCCATACAGAGCGGTCCAACTCTGCCAGGATATAAGATCCTCCTTTTGATCTAGATATGACCACCATGGGTCCTAGATACCTGGGTTTCATCTTCCTGTCTGCTGAGCTCTCTATAGCTGTATTTCTCACTAATACTAAATCTCCCAGGCTGAAGTGATAATCTCTTATCTTATGCACTGCTTGTCATTCCATCTCCCAAGCCTTGCTAAGCTTAGTGGCCGAAACATGCTGACGCATCTCCAAAACATGCCAAACATGTTTTGCCAAAGCCTGAGCTTGATATCCTATCAACTCGGCCGTGGTTAAGTACTTATTCGGTAGTTGTACTAGCCAAGTGGCCTCTTTGACATCCAGAGGTAGCATCGGGTGTGCTCTGGTTACCAGAAAGTACGGGGAACACCCCATTCCTTTTCTAATGGTTATCCAATCTGCCCACATAACGTGCAGTAGGTGCCAATACCACTTTTTGACATCTCCATCTGTAGCTTTGTACAACATTTGCCACACATCCCAGTGGGGTCTCTCAATAATCCCGTTCACTTTGGAATTGTAAGGAGATATCGTTACTCCCTTTATCCCATATTTTTCTTCCAGCCATCAAACAGCTTTCTTAAATGGAGAACCATTGTCCATGACAATCTTCACTATACAGCCCCATCAGCAAATGATATCTTCAAATAACCACTGTGCAATCGAACTAGCATTCTCTTTTCTCAAAGCTTTTGCCTCCATCCAGGATGACAGTCCACACCTTCCATGCACAATGTAACTACACCCATTAGAACTTGGTGTCATATGTAGCATGTCCACATGTAGCACTTGGAATATCAATGGCGTGGGCATTACTATTGGCAGCATCTCAATGATCACCTTTTGCCATTGCTGGCATAGATGGCATGATTGCACATACCAAGCTATGTCTCCTTCAACTTCTGGCCACCAGAACCTCTGCATTATAAGCTTAGTGGTTGCGTATATTCCTCTGTGTCCTAGGAAGTCATGGCTGGCTCACAACATATACATACACTGCTCCTTATCCACTACTAGCTGATGTCGACCGCTAGGACTCGTCCTATACAGTCTCCCCTCTTCATCCAAGAAGAAATGCTCCACCATATACTTAAGCTTACGCAGATCCGGCTCATCCAAGCCTTCAGCTGCACTACTGCCCCCTGTTTTCAGGAATTCCCTGACTTTGGGTATTCTTCCATCTTGTATTCGCGCTGTATCTGTCCTATGTGATTCATCATACGCTTCCTCTATCTCGGTCAACTTTTCCTCTTCAAAATCTGGCACTAGCTTAACATCTGTCATTAAGCTTAGTACTTGTTGGTGGTTTTCTGGGCACGCTGGGTCTTCTATAACCCTAAGCTTAGCCTGTTGTTCATCCAAGTACTCTTCCCAAGCTTGATCCAGCTCATACTCAAAATCATACACATCACACGCCAGACCCTGGTTGAAGCCAGAGCAACTGTTGATCTCATCACAGAAGGCTTCCAAGGGTAATGGATCTGCAGCCCCCGGATCTTCTTTGATCAACTCGAACTCCTCTCCCTTGTCCTCAGATCCATCGTTGAAACAACAGGCTGTCTCATCACCAGGATAGTAATGTCGTCTGGACAGTCCATCTGGCCCAAATGTCTTCCCTTCTTTGTGTACTAGCGTGAAGTGGAACAATCTAATGAAGTCCACCCAATGGTTTACAGTAGTGTTCGGGAGTTTTCCTGGGTTGTTTAACATCCCAAAGAGAAACTTCGCATCTGTTTCCACTACTAGATTTCTCGATCCCCACAATAAATATTTCTCCTGTTCCAGCACCATTCTTAAGCCGCATAGCTCTCACTTGGGCTGAGAATACCTCTGCTGTCTCTCATCCAATAATATTGACCCAAACTTCGCATAATGTATACGCTTAGCATCTTTTACATCTCTCTGATATATATAGTATCCCACTGCCCTCCATGAGGTATCCACGGCTACTACTATGGGTTGTTTACTTGGAAATTCAGGGTTCCTGGTCGGGAAACAGCGCTGAATTGCATCTTTCAGCTCTTGCTGCGCTTTCCGTTCGTTTTCTCCCCATTCAAACTCTTGTCCCTTCTTAAGCTTTTTGTATAGAGGTGCAGCAATGGCTATGAACTTCGGGATATGATTCCTGCAGCACATAGCTGTTCCTAGAAAACCCCTTAGCTCTGAGACATTCTCGCAATCCCCCCATCTTAAAATTTTTCCGATGGTATCTGTGGTGGGCAACCATCCTTTATAGGAGCATTCAAAACCCACTACGGTGATTTCATCAGCGCAGATAGTTGTCTTGGGCCCAGAGAAGGTTCCCCCTATGTATTTCATCCTCTGTAGAATCCTATTGACTGTCTGCATGTGTTCCCATACAAATCGTCAGATCCCTGGGTTCTTTTTCAACGTCTCTTCAGTGCCATCTGGCAACTCATATCTGGTTTTCAGTCCTCTGATAGGTACATCATCTATGTATAGCATTGTGTATTCTGGTATCTCACTGGCTAGGATTGCTGTTACATCCTTGTGAAATATAGGCACTGAATTGGTCCATCCCATAGGTAGCGTCACTAAGTGTAGCGCTCCAAAAGGCGTCTGGAACGTTGTTAAGTCCTGAGACAACTCAGCTAACAATCGCTTGTCATATCCAACATACAGATCCAGGATGCCTCCACAAGCCCTGCCTGCAAAGTGCATCGCCAAATCTTCCATTGCTGGCGGCAGCCCTGAATGCACTATTGTTACTCTGTTCAGCGGTTCCAAGCTGTGTACCAGTCTCAAACTTTTTCCATCTTTCTTTACCACACAGAACCATCTGGATCTATAGGATGAGTTTGACGGCTCATATACCCCAGCACTAATCTTTCTCTTTATAATGGCACAGACTTCATCATAGATTGCTGGTGGAATCGGAATGGGCTTTTCAACCCATGGAGTATGTTCTACTGTCAGTATCTCGATCGGCAGGAAGAAATCCTCCCTAAAACATCCTTTTTCCTCATCTGTCCATGCAAATGCTTCCTCTTGAAGCATCATGACGTGGTGCATCAGCTTTCTTTCCTCTGGCCACAAGAAATCCCCTGCATGGGCTTCATCCAGCTTAAGCTTACACTCCTCAGTATATCTGCCTGTCAGGACAAACTCTGGAGGATGCATGCTGTTACCCAGGTTAGGGGTTCACTCTTGAGTAGCATGGCGTTCGACACAGGATGTCTATACAGACTTGGTCCTGTCCTACTAGGCGTGACTTGGAGATGATGTAGCACTATAGTCCAGCTGGTTTTAAGGGCAAAGAGATATAGGAGGCAAGAATGTATAACACTAAGATAAGTATACAAGGTGATGTACTATATCCTTATATACTTCTAAGTGTGGCTGTACTCCTACTATAATAGTCCAGACCAGAGTAACTATGAGTCAGAGATAAGGAACACAAGGCATATACTAAGAATAGTCCTTCTGATGTACACTACTGATGGTTTCATAGTGACATGGGAATGTAAACTAAAAATAACTGTCCTTCTGATAAGACTTTTGATAACATATGCTAAGCTCAGGCATTTCTGCCAGCGGGTCCCCTTTTATTTCTTGTTTTATCCTGAATCTCTCCGGTAAATCACCCAACACTGGCCTCACTTTTAAGGCTACTGGTTTATATTTCTTCCCAGCCAGGCATTGTACCATATCTTCATCATCTTCTTCGGTTTCAAAGACAGTTATTCCCTAGTCCTCGGTGCCCTGCACGTTGGCTATGCATCCTAGGCACAATAATGCCATCGCTTTATCTTCTTGTGGACAGTCCTCATCGCGTATGACTCAGTCAATGAACATTAGCTGTAGCTCGGCCTCTGAGAAGCTTCCTTTTGCTAAGCTTAGTGTTTGTGTGACGACAGGGCCCTTCTCATCATCATAGTCTATTATACAAGCCACCTCTCCTTGTCCCTTAGTCAACTCATCAAGGTTTCTTGAAAATTTTGACTGTTTTCTCTAAGCTTAAGAGGATTACACTCTCCTCAAGCATAAGTTGGCAACACAGCCCTTTCTCTGGTATTTGGGTCCGTAATAACCAAGGTTTGCTCGCCACTGGCGCTATTCCTGACTTCACTAGCAGTCATTACATCAAACGGTCATCCCAGCAGTACTTGATATGCAGGGGTTGTGAACTATGTGAACTTGCAAATAGATTGTGACTCCCCCACAGGTAAAGCCTACATTCTTTGCCAACCCACAAGTCTTTTCAACCTGCCCATTCGCACTCTGCAAATTAATCGTAGTGTCTGGGTCCCAAGAAACTTGACATGCAATCGCCGCTTCCTGACTCATGGATACGATCTGTGACCCACTATCTAGCAAGGCCTCTTCCTGCCAAATCCCATTTATCAGAGTCAGAACTACTCTCAATGGTTTCGCATTCTTTAGCAATAAACACTTGCTGTCCCCTGTCTCTTCTGGGAAGTGACTCCAAGTACTGCATGATTGGATCCTGAGCTACCCAGGCTTGCGTTGCCAAGCCTTCTCAGCGCACTGTATCATACTTCCAAGAGCCATCTGCCAACTCCATTATCATGACCTGTACTGGCCCACTATTAATTTCCATATCTTCTGTATCATCTTCCAAGGGCCCAACTCCTGCTATTAAGCTTTGATTTGTGGGTACCCATTTTCTCATAATTCGCTCTCTATAAGTGTTCCTGTATAAAGGTGACAATGCCAAGAGTTCTCCATGCGATACTGAGGCTTCTCACTTCAATACCCTGCTGAGTACTTCCTCAACATCAACATTCCTCTCTATAGGGGCCTGGTGCTTATATGCAGGCTCCTTCTTGGATGATTCCATCCTTCTGACAGGCAGCGGTGGTACCTCAATGACTGGGTGCAGTGGTTTCACATTCCTATATGGTAATTCCCCTGCTGCTGCACGTGTTGGTTTCTCTGTTGTCTGCCCTATTTCCTCATTTTCTGATTCTTCTGATCGCTCGGAATCCGACGCATCCTCAGGAGTCTGTCCTCTGGCAAAGGCAACCTTCTTCTTCAGAGCCGGCTCCTTCCTCGAACCCTTTAGAAACCTGACTCCAAGTTCCAAGTCTTCGCGCCACTCCTGGTGTCCAAATACTGGCTTGCCGAGGGCATACCATCCATCAAACCACTAAGCTTAGCCTGTATCTGGGCCAATTGCTCGGCCAAAGACTGTATCTCAACATTATCATCCTTTCTGGTCATAAGCTTAACCTTTGGGGCACTCCCAGCATGGATGGCAGCTGTTTCCAACATTTCCATGCACTGCTTCAGACGGCGGATTTCTTCTTCTGCTGGCGACCTTTGGTTTTCTGACCTCGAGAACACTTTCTGTGCAAACACTGCTGCCGCTGGCACTTGCGGTAACTCAGGCTCAACCTCCAGCAGTTCTGGTATCTGAACGAAGAGTTGTCCCTTTGTTGCATAGTACTTCGCTACTTTCTCTTTAATAAGCCCTTCTCCTTGAGGGATACTCAAGCTGTCTCCCATATATATTTTGTTCCCTTCGACTCTAATTCGGCCAGCTTGTTTATCCACCTCCATGTCCAGGCAGAATAACCAACTATGCCCCAATAACCAACAGTAGAAACACTTGCGATCGGAAAGCAACCCTGCCAGCCCACTTCCAGTATTCCTCTGAGCGTGATTATAGCTGGCATGATTATGTCCGTCCTTTGCCAAACTCTCTAAGTATGATTTTAAAGTACGCCCCTGGATATTCATGAGGTCCTTAAGCTCAGCGAGACTGCCTGCCATCTGCGAGACTTTGTCCTGAAATTTCTGCTTTAAGCTTTGTAGCTCTCACTTTACTACAGGGTCATAAGTCCCTGTTCTGGACATCACAGGTGGATGGCTCATCAATGCCAAGTTCACTGGCCTTGAATCCTGATGAAGGGATCGCATAAGTGTTTTGCCAATCGAAATTTCAACGGCTTTATCCACGACAATCCTCCAATCATAGGGGTCCTCTTCACGTAAATCCTTCGCAGTTAGTGCCAACCCATCGCTTGCGGTTCTACATGCCCTGGTGATTGCTAATCTCACATTGAGTACATCCTGGAACATGGAGTCCAGTGCGCTTGTAAATAACTCAACTAGCTCTCAGTTCGAGACTACTGCCAGCAACTTCAGGCACTTCTCTGCTTCTAGAATGAATCACCTTTTGAAGTCCAAGACTTTATGCTCCTCATTCATCGCAATGCCTCTACTCTCTGTGCAGAGTTCCCTCAATCGTCACACTGAGCCCTGCTTGGCTGCCACAGTCTCGGGATACTCTTTCTTCAATCTCTCTACAAAGCCTGTCCAGCTTCCTGCTGGGAACTCCGCAAAACTCATCCACTCTTCACGGATATCCTGGTCCACATATGACACTGCCCAATTTATCCTTTCTGCATCATCCATTGTCTTCGTTATCGTGAAGAGCTGTTCAAGCGTCCAGAGATAATTTCTCAATGTCTGTGGTTTTGATGCATCCCATCTGGGAGCATTATTGCTAAAGGGAATTGGCATACGCTCATGTCCCATTTTACTAGCTGTAGTCATCGTAGATGGCAGTAGTTTGGTTTGTCTGTACAGTCGGAGTTGACTGTGATATCTGTGGTACCGTAGAGGCACCAGGAGGGTTCATATGAAACAAGTTTTGGTTTGTAAATGCTAAGCTTAGTGTAGGAATGGTCTGACCAGTCCTGGCTTTTGGTGTGCAGAATATGCGCTATGTTGCAAGCTGAGGCTGGAAGCCTTATAGTAATTCTGGGCGCAGTAGAGATTCGGCGGTACGACTTCTCTCAATACTGCAACTGCTAAACTGCTCGCTGTGCTTGCAGTTATACATAGAACTAGTAGGATCTTTTCACTTTTGAGAGGTACTAGCGGCGATAAGGCCTTCAGAACCTTCTGGATGATTAGAATTCTGAGTAGTTCTCTGTTTTGGGGGGTCGACCTTCCTGAGACTGCTCTTGAAGGACATTTTGGGTGACTGTACGGTCTTTGCTTGAACCTTTTTCTGCTTTGCAGGTGAAAGGCAGGCCAGTGTCCAAGCCTTTTGGTGTTTGTCTTGTGAAATTCAACTGAAAACCCCCCTCACGGTGGGCTCCAGATGAAAAGGTGTAAATGTTTGTGGGGTTTAATATAGATAAAGGGCTTGTTCTCACTAAGCTTAGTCGAAATTTGATAAGCTTAAGTTAATACAAGTAGTATGAGATAGATAATGAACAGTTTCATCTTTTAGGGTGTTCTGGGGGTGCATTCTGACAGCAAAATTCAAGAGAATGGTGTTTTTAGAGGTTAATGAACAGCCATTGAAGTTATCTTAGCCATATGGTGCAACAGTGAAAGGACAATCCCTGTCAATTCAAAGCACAGGGTCTCTAGTCTCTGGTCTCTGTTCTCTGTCTCTGTCTTTGTCTCTAGCACTCTGGAACTCTAAACTCTGGACTCTGTTCTCTGTCTCTGTCTCTGGGTTGGTTGATGACCAAAGAAATCACACTTAACAACGCACACTAAATAGTCCTCTGAAACCGTTCTTGATCATGGCTCACAGACTTGCATGTGGAAGTGGGGGTGAGACCTCTTGCTTCTCCACAACAAGCGTGACCATATTTATATTGTTTAGATACATATGAGAGATAGTAAATATGAAATAGAAAACAATAAGCTTAATTGTTACAGCTACTGCAGAATATTTTGGAAGGTTCGGCAGTATTTCTACCTTGCCCTGGGTTATGGGTTTTTCTCTGATTGACAAATGGCAATCCAGCCAGACATGTTCTGTGCTTGTCTGCATTATTCTGCATCCATGCGAGCGTGTTAAGCCTCCGGATCAATTATGATTGGAATGTATGGCGTATGGACAATCCCTTGATCCGTTGTAATTAATCTCAGTCAGGCAATATGCCGAGGTGCCAGGGACCCACAAAGCACTCGTTAATTATGAGTCTTTGATATGTCTAGGGTTTTGGGCATCAGGTGTTGCCTCCCGAATGTTGGATGTTCCGTTCCATGATCCAGTCATCATTATTGGGCTCACTATGGGCATAATACACCTGCAACAGCCACTATGTACATTCTTTAGGTTCCAACAAATCTGAGTTCATCAGAAAACTGCTTGTAAGGTCCCTTGATGCGACCAGAGTATACTCGATAGGCTATGTAGAGTCCAGAATCCCTCTGGAGAGCGTTCTGATAGCTTGGTTCACTAAGCTTAGTGATAATGAGCTGGTTTGAACACTTCCGAGGCTCAAATATCCTCAGTTTGGTTGAACTGGCTACTACGGGACATAGTACCAATCCTCTATAGAGTTCTTTAATGATATAGCCAATGATTCTATGTAGAGAATCGTTCCAGAGTACAGAATTCATGTATAGGTGTTAGAGCTGGTGCAGAACGGGGCCAAGTCGGAGAGGTTGGGATGGTTTCCTTGGTATAAGGTAGCCAGGTCAGAGTGAAGTCAGTACGTAGACTTTGGGACCAAGATGGAGTACTTCGGATGGGGGGGTGGACTTGTGGCCTCAGCTTATGTGCTGTGCCCTCCTACTGTCCTAGTCCATATTTCAGGATGTTGGAGCTGAAGCAGAGTGAGGCAGAAGAGAGAGGAGGATATGGAACAGGGAACTGGTCCGCTGCTTGATTCAATTATCAGACTGAAGAGTACAAGCCAAGTACCTATGGTATATATACTACTGGCCTTACAAACTATGACTTGTACTGACTATGTGCGGAGCGAAGCAGAGACTGATATAGTTACAAATGGATTATGAACGGATTACGAATGGATTACGAAGGAAATGGAGACTGGTATGGGTATGGAGACTGATAACATCTCTTGGTTACGGATGGAGAATGGAGAACTGGAAAGTAGCACCGAGGGTCAGGTGACCATGGCATGTGTGGAGATGGTCATGTGATCGGGGCAATGGGTTACGGTTGGAGTGAGTCAGGGCCGAATCGGAGGGCAGAGGGTTGTTATGTGGAGCACACGTGGAGTCGAGAAGCCAAAGTATAATGGTTAAGCTCTGGGTTTGGCATGGATATGACAATAGGCATGAAATCGGCATATCACCGGTGGCAATAGTACTCTTTTTTCCCCGTTCCTCCCAAACTTGTTGAAGGTGAAGGAAATAACGCACAGTCCATTGCATTTCATATTGGACCAGGATCAATTCCTCCTGCCACCGTTGGGTTTGAGCCCGGACATGGAGCCAATGTACACGTTGGACTAGGACAAGGCCATGTTACTCAGTTTTAGAGCTAGGGTCATGCATGACCAATTACTTTGTGAAATGGGGTGACATACATTCCTTCAGTGCATCAGGTGAGTCTCGTTTCCCTGCAAAATCAGATTACCATATCCATGAAAGTTGAACTGATGATGATCCAAGTTGGTTTGGGTTGAGGAGTGCCATACTGCATTTAACATCATTCCTGGAAAGGACTTGCAGTCCGGCCAAAGTTAAAGAATCGGCATGCAGCCGCAGTATTGCCACCTGGCACTTCGAATATGTGAGAATACTGAAAAGACTTTTCGGCAATGGTGCTACAAAGGCTGCTCAGATGCCAGAAGGCTTGCTGTTTTCAGAATACCAGTTCAATAGTGGAAAGTGCAGGGTCTGGGACTTCAAAGGTGGATGGCATGCAAATTGGGCATTGTTCCACCGGTAACATGTTTGCCGCTGAGAAAGCATTGTCATCATCTGTGCCGGTTGTGGCCGGTGCTGTGGATGAATCACCATCATCATCCAAGTCATCAAATGCTTCCCAAGCATCAGTGTCACTATCCATCACCACTACAGTCACCTGGTGTATTTTGAGATGGTGTTGCTTCATCTCCAGCTTGGCAAGATCTTCTTGCGGTGCATTTGAGCTGCCACGAATAATAGATTGCAGTTTGACTCTGATGGCTCCCCATTATCTCTGATATTTATGTGCAGTTTTTCTACAGCTAACAATTACTCACTGGTGTTCTTCAATCTCAATTGCCAATTGAACCCACTGCTCTGTTGGGGTGTATTCTTGCTCCTGGGCGGATGCCGCCTGCTGTCTGTGGCTGCCCTGCACACCCAAAATGTCCATGGCCTTTGGAGAGGCCAGGCGGCAAGCCTTGGCAAATGTAATTGCTGCTGTCCACTGCTGCTGATCGTTTTCACTAATACTCTGGCTCAGAGATTTAAAATAATTCCCTGCTGTCTTGCTTGTTGTTTTCGCCTCTGAATATTGGTCACACAATGCTGCTGCTGGGCCCATGCACATTAGAGATCCAATGAGAGCTGAAAACTTGATGAAATTTACTCACTGATATTAAGCATTTTCTTGTGATTAGAATCAGTGGCATGATCATCAATGGTTTCGGCATGATTTGCTAGTGTTGCTGTTCAGACTGTTGGCGAAATGGCATTTAATGATGACCACAGTGATTCCAGAATCTCGCTGACAGTTATGCCACTTCCAGGGATGAAGGATGTTGCATAATGGAAAAAACATTCTGGTTGGTGGCTGTGGACATGGAACAATCCAATAGCTCGGTCTATGACCAGATCATTGGGTAGATATTGCCCAATCCTTTTCCAGAGATGTACCAAATATTGACGGGCAATGTCATAAATCAACATTGCCCCTTGTTCTGGATCGAGGTGTGTTGTAGCCAGGGATTGAAGTAGGACCCAATCTACATTTTTTTGCTGTTCCCCTTTGAATAAATTGGCTATAGCATTGGGGGCAAAGCAACCATGTCATGCACAGGCAATGGCCACTATGCCAGTCACATCACATGCTTTGGAGCCAACCATCGCAAGCTCAATGGCATGGAAACGGTTCTGGCATGGAGCCTTCTATATTCATTTCATTGTCACTTAGTTTTATTGCAACACATTGGCGGTAGCATATGATGCTATCACACATACTGTTGACATTTCAATGGCATCCTTCAGGAAATTCTCGTACTGGGCACGTGTGGAAAACATGCTGGCTCCTTCCGATAACCATATATCTGAAGTGTTGTTGGGTTGCTGCACATGGTCAGCCTTGAAATTGCCATTGGCAACCAAGAATTGGCGGTATGCCCATCTAATAATGTTCATGATGATGTCAACGCGACAATGGTGAGAGAGGCATTCTTTATTTTTACTAACCTATTCGTATCCTCCTTCCAATCTGAGGGAAGATTAATGCAGGGTTGGGGGCATGCCAGACAGAAATTTGCAAGTGTCCCTGGGTGTGTTGCTCCATCTGCTTCGGGCACACCATGGCCATGACCAGCCCACTTTCACTTCTTTAACCAGCACCAGAGCCATGCCATATGCAGTAGTTCTTGATATAAGTTTGGGACCTCTCCTGGTGCCATTGGTGATGTGAGCCTGCGGAGTTTCTGGAAATATTGATATGCTGAAGCTTTGCATTCCAAATTTTCGAGTTGGAAGTCTTCAAGAACATCAACCATGAATAAAGTCCGGCATCGAATGAAAGTCGCTGGCACAAGGCGGCAATACATCAAGTCGGCAATGACCTCCACCCTCCAGTGGCATGGGCAGGTAACAAGAGTGATATTGTGGATGCCATTTGTATGAATGACCCTCACACATTGATTTTTCAGTGGATCCAGCCAGGGAATATATTTTTGTTTTCCAAGACCCAGTTGACCTGGAATGTGTCCATGGGATCCATCATAATTTTGGTTTGTTGGTGCATTGGCTGCCTCACTGCTATTGTTCCCCAGATCATCCCACCAGCCATCCCCGAATGCAGGGCATGTATTGTCTGTGCTTTCCCAACTATCCTGTTCAGGGGCAACCTTGTTCCCAAGTGGCACTGTACTGCCGCCTTGTTCACTGGCTAGCAGTATTTCTTGTTTGGCATTATCTGCAATTTGCTCACATAGCTCAAGCATTTGCATCTGCTTGCTAAGTTGTTCACATGTGGATGCCCCATGGTTGTGAGACACACGTATATATGTCCCCACTTCTGCCATGGCAGCCAAGTGAAAAAACTTCCCTGTCCACCATTCTAGCTGATGCAGAGGATTGTTGAAATGTGAGTGTCACATGCATATCCGGCATAACATCTTGGCCCCAAAGCAATCTTTACACCTCCAAATCACCTTTCATCGCTCAGCACAATTTGAACACCTGCCACTGCCTGGAAATGCCTCCTATGCAAGTTGTGCTGCCAGCAAATTGTTGGCATGCTTAACAAAATCTTCTATCCAGTTCTGTTGCTATATACCTCACACCATTGGATTTCCTCTGTTGGATGACTTGTAAGTGATGACTGACTTTGTTTGAGCCAGCTTCCTTTGCATCCCCCTCCTCTATGTCAATGTCGCTCATATCCAGATGATTGTCAGATCCATTGTGTACTGTCATGTTATCACTTTTGGATGTGCTGCCTCCATGCTCTTCTGTGGCTCTTATGCCTGACCCAAAGTTGAACAGAACCTCAACCTCTGTCTTGACGGGCCCTTAGGCTGTCTCCATTGTTATCTCCTCATATGTCCAAGCATCAACAAGGTCATCAGCAGTTTTAACCACCCACCCATCCTCTTTCCCACACTTGTGTCACTTCGATGTTTTGTGAGGCACGACCAAGTAATCCATGGGATCTGAAGAAGGGGACATAGTCGGTATTGGATGAAGGCAGGGACACGTGCCTTCAGCATGGCTCAAAATATCACGGTTGGTCCCTCATGGCCTTTATTCCTACTGTATCTGATCACCACCATGCAAGCCATCATGAAGGAAAAGAAGCCCAGAGCGAACTGTCAGTATTCTCCTGCCAAATGGAAAGTTATCCATAAATACAAGGAGAACTACCGAAAACAAACGACTCCCGAGCACCAAGGGATGATTTTCAGATCACAAATTCTGCCTGATATGTTTAACTACTGGACTAACAATGGGGCAAGGACCATGGCAGCAGATGAGGTAGAACAGTGTGTCAAGATATGCAGCAATTGCAAGTCACCCTGGCAAGGATGTCGGATGATGGTTTGACAGGCATTAGGGAAATGGCTGACCAACAACTGGCATCCATATGCTTCCCACAAAGCAATAAACCATGGTGCCAAAATAGATCGAAACCAAGCAGTGTGGAGGACGGAGAAAGTAGCTGTTGAAGAGGAGATGAAAGCAATTCTAAATGTCACAGAACTCCATCCAGGATCGCAGGAATACTTTCAAAATCGTACTTGGGCCACCAAAAACGTGTATGGACAGATGGATGATGCAGGAAAAGAGGCAATCAAAGAATACATTCAGTCATACAAGACCATCGGGAATGAGCCAGAACTCAAAAGAAAGTAAGTTGGCAGGATCACCAATCCGGCGGCATGTTCATATTGTGCTCAGTGAGGAGGCTGATAAGATATATAAATATAGGATAGCAACAGAACATGCCAAGCAATGTATGAAAGAATGGTCAAGGAAATGTTGGCTAGAGATGGGGGTTGTAATGATGACATTTTTTGCATTTGCCGGGGGTGATGATGGAGAGATAAGGTTTGGCATGTGAGGCCCAGTTTTCCCAAAGTATGCCTGATACTACTAACTAACACATGATGGCAGTTTTGATGAGATCGTGGCAACTATGGGTGTGGCAGCAACACCATTCATCAAGACCCACAAGGTGCCTGTGCTGGCATTGGAACAAGAGTTTTTATTGTATGTCAAGGGACTCCACCGACAAAAGGAATCCTTGCTGCCATTGCCGTGTGTGCTGCCATTTCTGCTTTCCATGGCCACAAAGGCAACCCCACATTTTGACTGCACCAAAAATGGATTTCCAATCGTTTCATCAGGGATCATGCTGAAGAAAATGAAAAAGGAAGAGCTGGAGGAGTTACTGCATACTTATCTGACTATACACTATGGTAAGCATTCAATTTGATCGGCAAATGGAATGGTCATTCATTGTGATTATTTCTTGGGTTGGAAGCATTAGCCTCTGGCAACCAATCTTGCCATGTGCCTTTCAAAACCTTGGCAACCTTGCGGCCAAAGATGATACATTGGAAATTTATTCTGAGGAATTTTCAGTTGTGGGATCCTCGGAACATTCGGAAGCCAGAGATACAGCGCTTCTTTGAACATATCATTGGGCGCCAAGCAACCTTTGGTGTTGAGCATGCATTTCGTTTCTGTGCTCATCTTCATAATGGAGAATACCTGCCAGTAGAATATCCTGGAACAATCAAGGCATCAATGGCAGATAATGGCAAACCACCCAAGATCAGTGGCAAGTTGGCAGCAGGAAATCCAAAGGCCTTGACCAATGTGGCACAAATGGCAATTAATAGTATCATTAGCCAGACCCCACCTGGTGGGATGGTGTCACTGATTGATCACAATGACAATGTATACAATCATCATGGCAAAACAGCGAAAGCACATGCTGAAGGCCTGGCATCACTACAGGCTAACTTTAGTGACAAACATGTGCCAGAAGCAGTCACCATCCTATCCAACCCCACATTTCATGGGCCGGCCCAAGTTGCTGGAGGGATGCCGCTCATGCCAGAGCTCAAAGCAGACACAGGCATGATCTTGCTACAGCAGGAATTCATGGATCGATTGGTGGCAAGTGGATTTGCACCTACATTGCCAAGCAATGGCCCTGCCGAGGGAGATCTGCAATATGCTGTGCCTGTATCCTCCATACTCAACCACATCCCAAGGCTCCCCCCAGGAAGTTCCACAGTGCCAATGAACATGCCGGGACCAACATCAATGGCACAAAATGCTTTGCCAGCACTTACAATTGACCCACTGGTAATGCCAGTGAATGAACCACATGCAGGTATTTTCCTTGTCAACTTATTATCTTTGAACCTCTTTCTAAAAATTGTGCATTCATAGGCCCATCCTGACTACCACAACAAGCTCAGCAGAGGAGGCGGAAAAAGTGAATTGAGGGGAGAATCAGCCAGTGATGCAAGAACAATGAAATACCCCATCATATTAGGTCAAAATTATAAAAAAATGTAACATTATGTATAGATCAGATAATGAATGTACAGGGAACAGGGGGTGGAATAGGAGGATTCAATAGTCATCAAGAAGGTCAAGGCTTTGCTTGTTGTGACTCCCGCTCATCAGGATTGTCCCCAGATAGCTTACGCTTCTTGCCATGCGGCATGTTAATGTTTGCCACTGTTGGCAAAGAGGATTCCATAAGCCAGGGACTATGCCATGGCATATGGGACGATTCAGCAAGAGGGTCACCATTGGGTCCGTTGTTCCTCTCACAATCAGCATGTGACTGTGAGCGAGTCTGGGGCCAGGCCATGACAGAACTTGGGGGCTCTAATAGGGTGACCTCCTGTGTGACATCATCTTGAGAATTGAGGGGTGTAGGAGGAATGAGTCGCACTCCTGGCATAACAACAGCAGAGGCAGGTTGCTGACCAGGAAGGGAGTTGTCAACAGCTTTGGTGGCAATACAATTCAAGTCAACATTTGCTGCCTGAGAGATGTTAGCAATTGAGACTTGTGAAGTGTCCAACTCGGGAGGTTCTGAGGAGGTGCCCACAATTGGGAGAGAAAGGTCTGCCGGAGTTGGTGGAGAATGTGCCGGGGTGTGAGTTTCCAATGTTGCCTGGGACAAGGAGGGGACATATGCAGCAGGGCCGGGAGGCTCTGCCACCAAGGGAGTGGCAAGATTTGGAGGGGGGAGATTCACTGGTATTATCGGACCAGGGGTGGGATCATTTGCAGGGATGGATCCCATATAATCTTCTGGTATGTTCAAAGTACCATTGCTCATGATGGGGGAGGGGGAGTCTGCCATGGCAGCAGTGGCACCCAATGCCGGCGGAGCCTCAGAAGATGTTGGCCTGAGTACGAATGGGGTGGAGAGTTGCCCTGGTGCTAATCGGCGCCTGGTCGCGTGCATTTGAGTATTAGCATATGCCGCCTCCATAATGTCAGACTCGGCAGCAATGCCGGGGGCGGCGGCAAGTGCTGGCACTGTAATGGTCTGAGTAAATCACCAAATCGTACAATTACATTGTGCATTACCTGAAGGCAATGCCAATGGTCTTGGCTGACTCCCCTGAGCATCCTCAAGACATGTTATTGGGGTGGTCCCTACAGCAGGATGAGACATAGCCACTGGACTTTCCTGTGGCAACTCAGGAGAGAGGCAGTCAGCAGTATTTTGCAGATCTGCCATGGGATTGCAGGGCATGTCAATGGCAGACAGGCTGTGTATCTCCAGCATTGGCGGTGGGGTGGGTGGCGATGGCAAGGGAGTGTGGTCAGCAGTATCAACCTCCATTGCTGCGGCACCTGCAGGTACATCTAGCACTGTTGTGTCTGCCGCGGCAGCACTGCCGCTGACCAGTGGTGCAGGACAAAGGGCATCTATCCGCTGAGATAGCCTTTCCATTGCAGTCTCCAATGCACTGACTCAGCTGTCAAATATGAGGTGTGTGGCTGGTGCCACAGCTTCAATCCGGTTTGCAACCTCTGTCAATTGGTCACCGAAAGCATTCACACATTCTTCAAGCCTGAAAAGGCGCAGGACCTGGATCCTTGCCTGCCTCTCAGCGTGTGAAAAATGTTTGATCAGCCATTGATCAAATTGGTTGAGATGTTCCTGGCAATATTTATTCACTGGAAGAAAAAGCAAGTGGGAGCATGAATTATTAGTGGAGACCAGATAGTGAGGTTTTTCACTTACTTTCCTGCAGTTCCACCTCTTTCTCAGGGCCCCATTCCACATCTTAAATGGGGTCCTCGGCATAGGTTGCCGCCACCTTGCCTTTGCCCTTCTCAAGTGCCGTGAGTACTTCCGGAACCTGAACCTCATCTTCTGACTCCGTAGAAATCAATTTGTCCTGCCCATCTGTCGCGACCTCCACATACTTCTTTGTCGGCCACTCTTTCTTGAGTCCCTTTCGCTGCTTTGCCGGTCGTTGTGGCAATGTTTGTGGCACGTTCCTTTGCTGCCGCCCTACCCCCTGTGGACCAGTGTAATTCGTGCATTGGCATTTCTTCACCATACAGGCACAGCATGCTCCTCCACCAGCATCCATTTCACAAGGTTGATTTCTTGAGGCACAATACTGGCATGCCACATTGAAGAGTTCTCTGGTTGGCTGTGGCCTACGGCGCAGGGGCTGGGGCCCCTGGGCTCTTTGCCGGCACTGTGGCATGACCCTATGCCAGCCACGCCCACAGCCCTCATTGTCTCCCACTGTAGACTTTTTCTCCACCATTGGTGCCTTTCCCTTCCCTTTGCTCTGCAAAACTGGTGGAGGCGATGTGGAGGGTGTTATCAGAATCCACATCAGAAGGACAGTTATTTTTAGTTTACATTCCCATGTCACTATGAAACAATCAGTAGTGTACATCAGAAGGACTATTCTAGTTGCGCCTCATGTTCCTTATCTCTGACTCGTAGTTACTCTGGTCCGGACTATTATAGTAGGAGTACAGCCTCACTGAGAAGTATATAAAGATACAGTACATCACCTTGTATCTTTATCTTAGTGTTATAAAGTTCTTGCCTCCTATACCTCTTTGCCATAACCGGCTGGACTTATAGTGCTTCATCGTCTCCAAGTCACGCCTAGTAGGACAGGACCAAGTCTGTATAGACATCCTGCCACGAACGCCATGCTACTCAAGAGCGAACCCCTAACCCAGGTAACAGAGGGTTTATATGACTCCGAGCTTGAGACCTCCATCACATTATCCAAAACAATGATTGGGGGCTGTGATGCTGCAGCATGCCGGGCACATCCAGCTGTTGATGTTTCAGGCTGGTCATGTCGCTCGGGCATTGCTGTTGGGACCGAAAGTGAATGTGGCATTGGGCTTGTACCTGTTTGACCTGGTGCCAGTCACAGCATTTCTTGTGCTGGCTTGCGTTGGCCAATGGGAATATAACCAGCACCACCCATGGTGCTACTCTGACTCTCCATCTTGTGTTTGGTAAGTTGAAGTTGCTCTTGTCCTTGGCTGTTCCTCAATGCTGGCGTTATGTTTGCTGGCAGTGGCAGGTGTTTAACAGTTGGCAGCAAGTCCGTAGCTGTCATTCCAGTAACCGCACCTTGTTTGCTTGTGTATGCCCCCTATAAAACATTAGTTAGTTGCATACCACACAAAAACAGTTTGCTGGATCACCCACCAATTTATGGACATTCTTTTTTGCTTGTTTTTGCTCATGTTTTGCCAATGCCGCCAATTGGGTCATGGCAAACGAGGGTTCACTGCCATGTTCACACCATTCTGCTAGGAACCTTATGAGGAACTTATGTGCTTTGAATGCTGCATGAATTTCCGGGTCTTGACTGCTTGTATGGGCAAATGTCCTCTGCTGCAAGTGGTAATATATATATCAATGGGGGGTTGGCAATGAAATGATAACCATGAGGGAATTCTTACCATTTCTTCTCTATGTTTTTCCATCAATTCTTGTATTGTGCCACTTTGTAATCCAAGCTGCACAATACCCTCATACTTTTCCAGGGCAGCCGATATTTCTCTTTTGCTGATTGTGGACATCTCACAAAGATCTTTTTCTTATTTGCCGAAATGAAGATGAGATGTTTGTTGTTGATGGGAGGAATACAGAAAGCAGGAATGTAATGTTGGAAGCACAAGAAAAATTTTCAACACAAGCTATGTGATCAAATCACAAATTGCTTAATAATCAGTCTTCAATACAATTTGCCTTAAGTGCCACCCTTAACACCTTCATTCCCCCTCCAAAATCCACCCATGTACCATCTGTCCATCATGAACACTGCAGCACCCCTCAACATGGAATCACTGGGGGACACATCCAAATCCACCGCTTTGGGAATTAGGTTGCCTCTAGGCTCCATGCCTGGATATTTAGTCAATGCCGACAAGCTTCGCCACCAAAATGCTGAAATGAAACAACTATTCAATGTTCAAAACATCAAAGTCACGGTATGTTCCACTTCCAACATTCAACCCTTTTCTCCCCACATTGCTGCAGCAATCGGCATTTTGCCAGTGATTTTAACAAACCTGCCACTTGGGTAATGTATCCATCCACTCACTCATGCCTTCATTGTTGGATACTACTAATCATTCATTTATTATGCTTCTTTGCTCACCATCTGTTTCATATTTCAGCCAACTTTGATGGAGGATCTCCCTCATGCCATCATTGGCTGCAGCAAAATCATGGTTCCCACCCTTCTGGTACAGCCATCCACATTGTATATCATATTAAAATGCCAGGCCCTTATTTGATCCATTTGCCCAGAGTCTCACTGAGCATGAACTCCTTGCTGCTCATGCCAAGATTAAGGCATTGCAGCAACATCAAGGCCTGAGCTACAAGGATGCAGCTCACCAATTGTACCACTCTAGAACCCTAAAGCTTGCTGTCCAAGACGACGCCCATGGCAAACTTGTCAAATTATGGCAATCTGTTGACAAACTTATTGAAGAGGATATCACAAAACACCTTCTCACCATTGATGGCATCAACTCTAATACTACTCACATTGTCCCTAACCTCCCCATCTTGCCGAACATTTGAATCATTGTGTATATACCATACATAATAATTGCTTATGGTTTTGAAGGCATCCCTAACCCCCATTGTTCAAAACTTTGCCTGCCCTCATTTCAGGCTATCCAGTACAATGCCACCCCATCTTGCGTAATATCTTCTAATACATGCCCATGAAAATGGTCTTCTGGTTTTATTACACCATCTTGATTCTTCTCAAAAGTGCCACAATGAGCTTGCCACTCATGCTGCCCACCCCCCATATCATTTGGCAATGTTCATTCTGTGCTGCCCGCCGCCCCATGCCAGCTTTTTTCTTGCTGTCGCTTTCCTTGACTTGTTGTTGCCTTATCCATCACTCATTGATTAGATGCCCCCCTCTTCCTTTTTCCAACCAGACTGATTCACCTCACTCATGCCGCCCCAAAATTGCCACCCATACCACCTAACCCAATACCATTCAGCACTTCAATTATGTCAAATATCTATTATCACTTAATTTTTGTCAAGCAATCAATCCATGGAAATGTTCGTATTTAGTCTCATGCCATGCCACTGCTCTGCAATTGCTTGCTATCCACTTCCGAGCCCAGCATTCTATGCCTCCGTGACCCTTGGATCCTAAGGGCCCCTCTGACGTGCTTCCCAAATACACGAGCAGAGCTATCGTCTTATTAAGAATGGGACAAGGCCGTGGGAGTGATGGGTGCTGAGTCAGAGCTGACCAATTCTGACATAATATTTTCTGATTGGCTGGCTGGGGGGGTCAATGACAAGGAGGGGGTTTAGAGTTCTATAAATCTGGGGATCTAGGGGGGTGGATAGTGAGATGTGAACGGCGAAATTACGAAGCAGGTTGATAGAAAGAATGTTGAGGAATAAATTGATCTTTGTGGGAGAAGAAGTGTCTGTAGAGGGCTGGGGAATGGTTCAATGGCAATGGTACTTGGGATTCCGGTTGGGGCGCACTGGCTCTCTCCCTTTGCGAAGACGCAAAGCAAACCGATAGAGAGAACAATGAGGAATAACACCTTTGATGGGGATATTGATGGGGGTATTCCCAGTGCTAGAAGCGTTCATTTGCAATGTTACTTTGGGATTGGGGAGCGGCTATAAGCATGGCAAACCCCTGATTTAACGGATATTTATTGATAGGTGGGATGTTGAGGGATTGGACATGGCCCCTGATGGCCATCAGAGGGGAAAATGCAAAAAGCACAATTCGAGTGGCTTCCACTGGCTCAATTGCTACAATACCTTGGAGCCCCTTTGGGGCACAGATTACAAAGACCTCGCAAAAATCTGGAACAGAATCAATAGGGAGATTGTGGAGAAATTGCAATTACACTGTAATTCTGAAGGAAATTCGTCCCAGGGCCCTACATTTATTTGGAATACAGTCACTCACCACTCCTTTATACACCACCATTCCTTTATACACTGGCTTTTGTCTTATTAAAATATGCTTCAAGTAATCTTCAAAAAATTCTAGAACATGCCTGGGAACGTTCTGCCCAGGTCTGACATGTAAAATTGCTGCCGATATGTTGGAGCAATCTAAGATCACCACATTTCCAAAATTGGAAAGTATGACAAATATGTAATCTGCTCATTATTTATTCTATCCTCCACTCTACAACATGATTTTGGTATCATTGTGTCACCCTGAATGAGGGCTATCTGGTGATATCAGTTATATTATGTCTGGGTGAGGGGAAGAGCATGAGGCTCCGAAAAACTGCTAAAATTAGAAACAAGGAGGAAGATGATGGCAATCACTGTCACAAAGCGTGACATCCCTGTCCTGCAGGGTCTGTCGTAGTGCCCCCAGCCTGCCTTTGCTCTCTAAGATGCCTGACTGTATATATGTATTGCTGGAGGATGCAGAACTAATGTATCAAGATAGAATAGCAATATAAACCAATTTTATGACTGCAAAAACTCGAAATATGGGTGCTTTATTTATATTCCAAATTTATCTATTAATAAGTCAAATCTGTCATCTAATTTTATATTGTATAGGATACCCTGGCATCTCTCATTGTCGAGATCAACCCCCCAAGCATCCCAACACTGTCTCTAGTGTCAAACAAGCCTCTCATACTCAAAATGCCCTCCAAAGCCACAAAATCCAGGATTTCAGAGGAGAAAATGAGACTTTTCAATGAGGAGAAGGAAATGCTGGTGAAGAAAGCTGCTGAGATGTATCTGATGGAGCAAGATAGAAATCTAGGGCCAGGAGAGCGCAGGAAGGGGTATCGAGTTATTGCAGAAGAGGTTACAGCTGCCCATCTAGTTGCAACAGGGAGGGAAGTAAAGATTAACCATGCCACAGTCGCAAACCGTGCAAAGGGTAATTATTACTCACTTGTATATTCAGTTATTATTATACTGAAATATACTAAAGGCATTCAGAGCATCCAGGAGTTTAACACTACAAAACGGTGGCTTACTGATGAGGAAGAAATAGCAGTGGTTATGTTTGCACTCTATTCTACTGACCGAGGATTTCCACTGACAGCTGGCCGGTTGGAGGACCATGTTAATTCAATTGCCCATGTGCGGCGAGATGATTTTCCAGAGGATGGTGTTGGTACCAATTGGATCAGCCGCTTTGCTCGATGCCATGCTGATCAACTCAAGCTAACATACTCAAGGACCCTTGACAATGTTCGAGCCAAGGCGGTTAATCCAACAAATCACCACCTCTGGTTTGATCTTCTGGAGAAAGAGCTTGAGGGTGTTTCCCCTGATTGTATTTGGGGGTGTTGATGAAACAGGAATTCAGGTACAAATTATATCTCTCACAAATAGTTTTGGTTAATTAACTGATATGACCATAGACAGGTGAAGGAGGAAGGGAGCAGGTTTATGGATGAAGGGGTGAACCAGCACCATATCAGCAACGTGATGGTAGTCGTGAAAATATCACGATCATTGTTACTATTTGTGCTAATGGTACCAGCATTGCACCTGCTGTCATATTCAAGGGTCATGGCTACCATATCAACTGGAACCAGCAAAACCCAGCTGCAGCATCGTGAGTTAACTCTATTTGCATAATATTACAGTTTTACTGATTTAATTATCATTAGTATTGGCTACTCAAAGAAAGGGTGGACAGATTCAGAGCTGGGTACTTTGTGGCTCAGGCAGTTTGATACATTCACTCAAACCCAGGCTAATGGTCGCAAACGAGTTATTCTGCTTGATGGTCACAATTCCCACTATTCCTTTGCTTTCCTTGACTATGCTCGGGAACACAACATCTCCATCCTTTGTTATCCATCACACTCCACGCATGTCTACCAGGGCCTCGATGTTGCCATTTTTGGTGTTCTCAAGCGTTACTGGCAGCAGGAGCGTGACAAGTTCCAAGCAAATACTGGCCAAAGGATTACAAAGTCAAATTTTCTATCTATCTATGGTCAGGCTCACATTCGTGCTCTTACTTGGGAGAATATCCAAACCGCATTCCGTAAAACTGGGGTTGTTCCTCTTGACCATCAAGTTATTTGCTCCAAGCTCTTTCGGCCTAGCTTGGAAACTTCTCGTAATGCACCCATGCCCCTTCCATTCAGCACTCCTATTCGCAACACTGCTAGAGCCATTACAATGCTAGCTGAAAAGCAAAATGTGGATGCTCAGAGTTCTATACCACTTGTTAGCGACGATTCTGACCCAGAGGATGAACATGGTGTTAGCTTTGATGTTCCTGAATCTCTTGTTGACATGTTTGCTCGGCTCACAACCAACATCAACCATCCAATCTTTGCTCCTGACCCTCTTCCTTCCAACACTCCTCCCCCAGAGTACAACCCATTTGTTATGTCACCAGTCAAGAAGCGAACCGATCTTCTTCAGTTTGTACCTCAAACTGAACAGGAAAGTCTTCTTCAGGCCGCATTACGGGATGCAGCATTACGCGAAGCATATCACAAAGGCCAGCTACAGGGCCAGCAGGCAGCCATCATCCTCCAGCATGTCTACTGTGGTCGCATGCAAAATCAACTTCACGCAAAGGAGAAGAAAGCCAAGTCAAAGACATCTCGCAGTGCACTCTTGGGTGGAGTTCCTCATTTGTTGACTGGAGATGAGTTTGTTGAGGCAGTTGTGGCTAGAGAGCAGGAGATGAAGCAGGAAGATGAGGAGAAGCAGAATAAGCGCACAGTTAGGGCTTATCACTCAGAGAAGTTAAAGGAGTGGAAGGAAAAGGAGGCAAAGAGAATCAAGGAGAATAATTGGGAGAGAGTGAACTACAAGCTTTATATGGAGGTATGGAAGGAAGACAACTTGGATCGGAAGGACAATGGTTTGGCTCCCCTCCCCCATCCTGGTCCACTCCCAAAACCAGTCCCAAAACCTACCCTTGCACAATCTGCAAGGCATTGTGGCTTTCAAAACCTCTTCCAGCCCCAGGAAAAGGCTGCAAGTAGTGACTCTGACATTACTCATACATTTTCCAGTGATGACGAGCACCAGGGGAGCAACAACGATGATGATTGAAATATTTCTGAAGGATTTACAGGGGTTTCGATGGCGGTGTGACCAAATGTCACACGCGGCGTCACACTGTATAAAGGACTCGTTTTGTGCTTAAATTTCGAAGTGATACTATGCATTCAAAACTTGACGAAAAATTCTGTAATTCTGTAATTATATTTTGACAAAGTGTATCTACATATGTACAAAATTCGAAGTGGATACGTTGAGCTTTGTACCCACTGTGTGCAAAATAAGTTTCGGTGTATAAAGGAGTGGTGAGTGACTGTATTCGCTGCTTGGTCCCATGTTACCCCTCCTATGGGTGGACATGTCCTCAAAGTCCTGAAGCAAATCGATAGGTACAATATTGTGCAACACTCAGTTTTATATATTACATGATATTCAATATCTCCGCTTATATGCTCATTCCCCTCGCGCCAGACCTGGGATTCACGTGTCTTACATCTCCGCCATTGCCCCCAAGCAATCCGCAAATAAATCGATAGATGGAATGTCGAGCAATTGGAATTTCTTTGGAAACATCGAAATTCTGGCAATTGCTGACAAATCCGGATCAATGCCCATCTGCGCTTCTCACGCTCAGTCCACCATGCCACCATCCCTCTCCAGCCATAAAAATTCGCTAAAAATACGCATAAATTCCCCAAAATTTGGATAATATTGGATACATCCAACATCATTGTAAATCACAAATAAACTGTAAAAATAATCGTTAAAAATTCAGGAAAATTAGAAATAAATTACAGATAAATCTAACTGCTCAGTTAATAGTGGAAATTTGATATAATCAATACTAAGTGACCACAAATCCATACTATGTCCAAGATATAAGTAACATGATTAGGATAATGCTAAATTGCGATGGAAATTGACCACATATGCATGCCAGAGGCATGGATTGTGGTCAGTTTCATAATGTGTTTAAGATATAAGTAGTATAACATATTCAGATAATGCTAGATTGTGATGGAAATTGATCACACATACATGCTGAAGGCATGGATTGTGGTCAGTTTCCTGCTGTGTTCAAGATATCAGTAACACAACATATTCAGATAATACTAGATTGTGATGGAAATTGACTACACATGCATGCCAAAGGCATGGATTGTGGTCAATTTCCTGCTGTGTTCAAGATATCAGTAACACAACATATTCAGATAATACTAGATTGTGATGGAAATTGACTACACATGCATGCCAAAGGCATGGATTGTGGTCAATTTCCTGCTGTGTTCAAGATATCAGTAATACAACATATTCAGATAATGCTAGATTGCAATGGAAATTGATTACATATGCATGCCAAAGGCATGGATTATGGTCAGTTTCCTGCTGAATTCAAGATATAAATAACATAACATACTTTATAGTTCAAATAGCGAAGACCTGACAAAAGTCCAGAAGGGAATCAATAGGGGGAATGTAGAGTAACAATAATTACACTGTAATTCTAAAGGAAATTCATCCCAGAGCCCTGTATGCTTTCTGCATCTTTACTATTTGGTCCCGGACTACCCATCCAATGGGTACACATACCCCCAAGGTCCTGGACCAGATTGATATGAATGATATTGTGCAGCACTCAATTCCCTTTTGTGCAAGAGACTCAATATCCCTGCTCATATACTTATTCCCCTTACGCAAAACCTGGGATTCACGTGTAGTACATCTGCAGCATAATTCCCAAGCAATCCATAAATAAATCGATAGGTGGAATATTGAGCAAGCGGAATCCTTTGGAAATATGGAAATCTGGCCATTGCTGACAAATGCGGATCAATGCTCATCTTCTCATGCTTAAACAGATGGCTTCCAGCCACCAAGTTGAGTTGTCTCTCTCCAGCCATAAAAAATTGCAAAAAATTCGGAAAATATTAAAACCATACTTAGTGTCAAACAAGACCAAGCAGTACACCAAAAAATCATCATAAATCACAAAGAAAAACATAAAAATAATCGTAAAAATTCAGGAAAGTTAGAAATAAATTACAGATAAATCTAACTGCCCAGGTACAGGTGACAATAATCAATAAGATTAGGATAATTCTAGATTGTGATAGAAAATGACCACACATCTATACTGTGTCCAAGATATATATAACATAATGTATTTAGACAATGCTAAAATCAAGATAATGCTAAATTGCTATGGAAAATGACCACACACTCATGCCAAAGGCATGTGTTGTGGTCAGTTTCATGCTGTGTTCAACATACAAGTAGCATAACATGTTCAGACAATGCTAGATTGCAATGGAAAGTGATTACACACACATGCCAAAGGCATGTGTTGTGGTCAGTTTCATACTGTGCTCAAGATATAAGTAAAATCACAGACTTAGACAATGCTTAACCATGTTAGGAAGTAACCACATCCATGCCTGAGTTATGGTTGATTTTGAATTTCAAACAATTAGCACACTCCAAGTGCCCAGGCCAAAGGGTCTGGGCATCTATTCAGATAATGCTAAGGTCATCAAATACAATCATGTGATCTATTCAGTGATGCACAAACAGATGTAAACAAAGTCATGTGACTTCCAAAACCCTTTTTTTCACTCATATCTTTCTAAACTTAACTATAATGCTAAAGTCACCCAAATATGTGTGCCGAAGGCACACGAGCGTAAGCTTGTCTATAAAGAATGGGACGTGGACCCTGAATTAGTCAGCTTAGTCAGAATTGGTCAGCTTTTGTAATTATGTCAGCAGTTGTTCCCTTTGTTCTGACGCGCAGGCCAAAGGTCCAGCATGCTTTGTCAAACAATGCCAAAGTCGCCCAAATATGTGTGCCGAAGGCACACGAGCATAAGCTTGTCTTATAGAGAATGGGACAACGAGCGTGGGAGTGATGGGGGGTGTGTCAGCGCTGACTCAGCTTAGTCAGTTCTTACTAATTTGTTCTGATTGGCTGGCTGAGGGGGTCAATCACAAGGAGGGGGTTTGGGGGTCTATAAATTTGGGGATCTGGGGGGATGGGTAGCGAGATGTGAACGGCGAAGAAACCAAGGAAACTGATAGGAAGAATGTTGAGGAATAAATTACTCTTTGTTTGAGACGAAGTGAGTATGGAGGGTGCTACAGCAGCGCAATGGACACGATATCCGGGGGACCAAGGGAGGCCTATTGGCCCTCCATTCTGGCAAAGACGCAAAGCAAATCGATAGAGGGAACATTGAGGAATAACACCTTTGATGGGGAAATCGATGGGGGTATTCCCAGTGCCAGAGGCGTTCGTTTTCTATGTATATCTGGGGTTGGGGAGCGGCCATGAGTGTGGCAAACCTCTGATTTAACGGGTATTTATTTATAGGTGGGATGATGAGGAATTGGACATGGGCCTGATGGCCCATCAGAGGGGAAAATGCAAAAAGCGAATTCTAACTGGCTTTCACTGGCTCAATTGCTACAATACTTTGGAGCTCATTTAGGGTACAAATTGCGACAACCCTGCAAAAGGCCGGAGCAGAATCAATAGGGAGAATGTGGAGAAACAGTAATTACACTGTAATTTGAAAGGAAATTCATCCCAGGGCCCTGCATTTATTTGGAATCTTCGCCGCTTAGTCCCATGTTACCCCTCCCGTGGGTGAACATGTCCTCAAAGTCCTGACGTAAATTAATAGGCACAGTATTGTGCAACACTCAGTTTTATATTGTACATGATATTCAATATCTCCGCTTATATGCTCATTCCCCTCGCGCCAAACCTGGAACTCACGTGTCTTACATCTCCACCATGGCCCCCAAACAATCCGCAAATAAATCGATAGGTGGGATATCGAGCAATTGGAATTTCTTTGGAAACATTGAAATTCTGGCAATTGCTGACAAATCCGGATCAATGCCCATCTGAGCTTCTCATGCTCAGTCCACCATGCCACCATCCCTCTCCAGCCATAAAAATTCGCTAAAAATACGCATAAATTCCCAAAAATTTGGATAATATTGGATACATCCAACATCATTGTAAATCACAAATAAACTGTAAAAATAATTGTTAAAAATTCAGGAAAATTAGAAATAAATTACAGATAAATCTAACTGCTCAGTTAATATTGGAAATTTGATATAATCAATACTAAGTGACCACAAACCCATACTATGTCCAAGATATAAGTGACATGATTAGGATAATGCTAAATTGCGATGGAATTTGACCACACATGCATGCCGGAGGCATGGATTGTGGTCAGTTTCGTAATGTGTTCAAGATATAAGTAGTATAACATATTCAGATAATGCTAGATTGCGATGGAAATTAACCACACATGCATGCCAAAGGCATGGATTGTGGTCAGTTTCCTGCTGTGTTCAAGATATAAGTAACACAGCAGATTAGGATAATGCTAAATTGCATTGGAAAGTGGTTATACATACATATGTACCAAAGGCATGGGTTGTAGTCATTTTCATGCTGTATTCAAGATATAAGTAACATAACATATTCAGACAATGCTAAGCTTTAGATAATATAAACAATTAGTATACTCCAAGTGCCCAGGCCAAAGGGTCTGGGCATCTATTCAGATAATGCTAAGGTCATCAAATAAGATCATGTGATCCATTCAATGAAGACAAAACATTAGTAAACAAAGTCATGTGATTTCCAAAAACTTTCTTTTCACTCAAATCTTTCTAAACTTAACTATAATGCTAATGTCATGCAAATTTGTGTGACTTCAGCACACAAGTGTAAGCTCAGGCATGTATTGTGATCAGTTTCATGCTGTATTCAAGATATAAGTAACATAACATATTCAGACAATGCTAAGCTTTAGATAATATAAACAATTAGCACACTCCAAGTGCCCAGGCCAAAGGGTCTGGGCATCTATTCAGATAATGCTAAAGTCATCAAACAAGATCATGTGATCCATTCAGTAAAGACCAAACATTAGTAAACAGAGTCATGTGACTTCCAAAAAACATTGTTTTCACTCAAATCTTCCTATAATGCTAAAGTCGCCCAAATATGTGTGCCAAAGGCACACGAGCATAAGCTCGTCTTATAGAGAATGGGATGTCGGGGGTGGGATGATGGGTGCTGAGTCAGAGCTGACTAAGATTTGTCATGCTGACATAAAATTATCTGATTGGCTGGCTGGGGGGGTCAATGACAAGGAGGGGGTTTGGAGTTCTATAAATCTGGGGATCTGGGGGGGGTGGATAGCGAGATGTGAACGGTGAAATTACAAAGCAGGTTGATAGAAAGAATGTTAAGGAATAAATTGATCTTTGTGGGGGAAGAGGTGTCTGTAGTGGGTTAGGAAATGGTTCAATGGCAATGATACTTGGGAATCCGATTGGGGCACACTAGGCCTCCCTTTTCGCGAAGACGCAAAGCGAATCAATAGAGGGAACAATGAGGAATAACACCTTTGATGGGGAAATTGATGGGGGTATTCCCAGTGCCAGAGGCGTTCGTTTGCAATGTAAATGTGGGGTTGGGGAGCGGCTATGGGCATGGCAATCCTCTGATTTAATAAGTATTTATTAATAGGTGGAGTGTTGAGCAATTGGACATGGGCTTTGATGGCCCATCAGAGGGGAAAATGCAAAAAGCGCATTTCGAGTGGCTTCCACTGGCTCAATTGCTACAATACCTTGGGGCCCCTTTGGGGTACAGACTGCAAAGACCTCGCAAAAATCTGGAACAGAATCAATAGGGAGAATGTGGAGGAATAGTAATTACACTGTAATTTAAAAGGAAATTCATCCCAGGGCCCTGCAATTATTCTAAATCTTCGCTGCTTTGGCAAATGTTACCCCATATCTGGGTGCACGTACCCTCAAGTTTCTGGTTCAAATCAATAGGAACAATATTGTAGAATACTCAAATTTCTATTGTACATGATATTCAATATCCCCACTCATATACTCATTCCCCTCGCGCCAAACCTAGGATTCACGTGTCTTACATCTCTACCATGGCCCCCAAGGAATTCGCAAATAAATCGATAGGTGGAATGTCGGGCAATCAGAATTTCTTTGGAAACATCGAAAATCTGGCAATTGCTGACAAATCCGGATCAATGCCCACCTGAGCTTCTCACGCTCAGTCCACCATTGATCTTCCTGCCACCATCCCTCTCCAGCCATAAAAATTCGCTAAAAATACGCTTAAATTCGCGGAAATTCGGATAATATTAAAAGAATACTTATTGTTAAACAAGACCAAGCAATATATCCAAAATCATCGTAAATAGCAAATAAAACCATAAAAATAATCGTAAAAATTCAGGAAAATTAAAGATAAATCTAACTGCTCAGTTACAGGTGAGAGAAATGCAAAGTAAATTGATATAATCAATACTAAGATCAGGATAATGGTAAATTGTGATAGAAAGTAACCACACATGCATGCCAACAGTATGGATTGTGGTTAGTTTCATACTGTGTTTAAAATATAAGTTGCATAAGATATTCAGACAATGCTAGATTGCGATGGAAATTGATCACACATGCATGCTGAAGGCATGGATTGTGATCAGTTTCCTGCTGTATTCAAGATATAAGTAACATAAGGTATTCAGACAAGGCTGAATTGTGGTCAGTTTCCTGCTGTGTTCAAGATATCAGTAATACAACATATTCAGATAATGCTAGATTGCGATGGAAATTGACTACACATGCATGCCGAAGGCATGGATTGTGGTCAGTTTCATACTGTGTTCAAAATATAAGTAATATAGCATATTCAGACAATGCTAGATTGTAATGGAAAGTGTCCACACAAGCATGCTGAAGGCATATATTGTGCTCAGTTTCATACTGTGTTCAAGATATAAGTGACATGACATATTTGGAAAATAAGGTATGGATTGTGGTCAGTTTCATGTAGTATTTAAAATATGAGTAACATAACATATTCAGATAATGCTAAGCTTCAGATAATACCAGATAACATTAAATTATTTGCTCAAGATATATAATAAACCATTAGCATACTCCAAGTGCCCAGGCCGAAGGGTCTGGGCATCTATTCAGATAATGCTAAGGTCATCAAACAAGATCATGTGATCCATTCACTGATGCACAAACAATTGTAAACAATGTCATGTGACTTCCAAAAAACTTTTTTTTTCACTCAAATCTTCCTATAATGCTAAAGTCGCCCAAATATGTGTGCCAAAGGCACACAAGCATAAGCTTGTATAGGATGATGGACCAACCCAGTGGGCCTGCTGAGTCCCACTCACTCAATACAATGTATATCTCAGCGGGCCCGCCGAGCCCCACTCACTCAATACACTGTAGGTTGACTACCTGCATCCACAGTTACTCCCACCATACCAAACCCCTTAACCAACTCCTATCCAAATCAACCAAATTTGAATGGAAAGAAGAACAACAAAAAGTGTTTGAAATGCTCAAGAACAAATTCCTAAAGGAACCAGTACTCCTCATGCCCAACTCCACAAAACCCTTCAAAATAGAAGCTGATGCTTCCAAATTCACATCAGGAGCTGTCCTATATCAACACAACATCAACGGAATACAGAAACCCATATCATTCTATTCAAAGACATTTGGACCAGCGGAACACAACTATGACATCTATGACAGGGAACTCCTCGCTATTATCTGAGCCCTCGAAGAATGGCGCCACTACCTCCTTGGCAGTCCCCATACCATCCATATCAGAACAGATCACCAAAACCTCACATACTGGTGTAAACCCCAGAGAATCAACTGCTGACAAGCACAATGGGTCCAGACCCTTGCCGACTACAACTTCAAATTAGAACATGTCCCAGGATCAAAGATTCCTGCACCAGATGCCCTATCAAGACATCCAGACCACATCTCTGATGAGGATAACAATAACAAAGATGTCACCATGCTTCCAGACAACCTCTTTGTTGCCGCAGGTGACTTAGAAGATCAAAACATGATCACAGCACTCCCAGAACACCTCTTTATTGCCACTGTCGATATAGAACTACAAGAAAGAATCACAGAATCACCCAAATATGACGCTAGAACCACCAAAGCATTCAAACTCCTCAAAGAATCACATCCTAATGCCACCAATAAAGATTTTGGAACAGTCCCGACCCCAAATGGCCCACTCCTCACATTTCAAGAACATGTCATCATTCCAGAAGACCTCCAACTCAGATGCAAGATCCTTGCAAGATACTATGACCACCCTACACATGGTCATCCTGGAGAACAAGAAACATACTGCCTCACCAAGAAAGAAGTGTATTGGCCAGGAATGTCTACGTTCATAAAGAACTATGTAAAAGGCTGTCCAGAGTGTCAACAACACAAAATCATCTGATGACCGGACCATGCTCTGATTCAACCAATTCAACCGACATCCTCACTGTGCCCATTTAGCCAGATCTTTTGGGATCTAATCACCAGTCTCCTGCCATCCATGGGAAACAATGCCATATTGTCCGTGGTGGACCACGGCCTTATGAAGGGGGTAATTTTCATCCCTACATCCGAAAACACCACAACCAATGACATTAGAAGACTTCTTATCAAAAAAGTATTCACAAGATATGGTCTCCCTGACAAAATCATATCAGATAGAGATCCCAGATTTGCCACCCAGTCCCTCAGACAACTAGCAAAACGACTAAACATCAAACAAGCCTTCTCTACCGCCTATCATCCACAAACAGATAGAACGACTGAACAATACAACCAAGAGATAGAAACCTATCTATCCATATATTGCACTAGAAACCCTCACAAATGGTCAGAAACACTCCCAATCCTCGAATTCTCCCACAACTCCAAGACACATGCCAAGAATCAAAAGTTCCCTTTCAAACTCATCATGGGATACAACCCCCTGGCAATCCCCACCATCATGGAAACATCAAACTTTCCATCAGTAGATGATCGCATCAGACTTCTAGACAATGCCTGAAAAGAAGCACATGCTGCTCACCAAATAGCTGCCAATATTATGAAACAAAGAAGCAGAAGAACTGCCAAACCCCTTGAAACACTTCAGAAAGTATGGCTAGAAGCCAAGAACCTCAAACTTCCATTCCAATCACAAAAAATATCCCCAAAACAACTAGGACCATTCACCATTATGGAAGTCCTGTCACCAATAACATACAAACTCAAACTCCCAATCAAATGGAAGATACATCCAGTATTCCACCAAAACCTTCTTACCCCATTTAACAAAACAGAAGCATACGGATCTTACCCAACACCACCACCACCTGACATCATTAATGATGAAGAAGAATATGAAATTGAAACTATCCTCAATCACCACTGATATCGTGAAAAACTCCAATACTATGTCAAATGGAAAGGATACTCCCACATGGAGAACGAATGGATCACCGATGAAACACTCCACACAAATGCCAAAAAATACTTAACCGAGTATAAAGAAGCCCATGGAATTCCCCAGAAAGATCAGGAACCCACAAGAACCTACCAGAAACAACTTCGCTCCCACACCAGAACAACTTAAAAATGCCCATGAACTTCGACCTCACTTGTCCCCAAACTACTCCCCTCTTTTCCACAACACCCTCTCCCACCTCCTCATTGTCCTCGATCATCATCATCAATGACCAGAATGTTGAACATACAACATTTCAAACAACTCCCATTCCAGCCCCATCTCCCCACACCCCCTCTCACACCTTCAATGCCGCCTACGCCTCTCTTAGAGACAAGACCCCTGACCCCAACACCACCCCAGAACCCACAGTCGCCCCAGCCACCTCCCTTAGATTCCACTCAGCTAGAGTATGACCATCAAGACCAGATCACCCTTCTAATGGAGATCTGTGCGAGGCTGCCACCAGCCAAACCTTTACTAATAGATTGGAACAATTTCCAATTTCAGAATACGACCGACAACTCTGGTCTGATTACACCCACCACATACAACAGACTAAGGCTCTCGCTGCTGTGTACAACACACAATGAGCCTGGGCAGAATCACTTGAGGAACTTCTCCAAACACGATCAAGCCTCATGTCTGAGGTGTCAAAGAACATACCCAAATGAGATGAGGTACATCCCTCAAAGCCCCCCACCACAACCGTCTCCCTCATTGCCACAACTACTCCTACCCCCATCACCACCACCACTCTTAATAAGGGAAAGAAATCCACCAACCCCAGAAACCCATTCAGACATCTCACCCCCACCAGAAACACCACCCACACCATCACCAATAACAACGTCCTGGTTCGGAACTCCCCCAATCCCATTCACACACGAACCGACCCCCGAACCACTGACAGATCAGTCTGCATTCAATGCAGACACACCAGACATTGGGCTATGGATTGCCCACAATTTGCCTGTCTTGGATGCAAACAATATGCTCCAGAACACTACTCATACAATTGCATCAAGTACTGATGCTCCTATTATGTGGTTTTCCAACCCCGCCATAAACGGACTGAATGTCCAGCTTGGAAGACCCAACATGTAAGGGGACTTGCGGTGACACTCCCCCTTACGCAAGGTATGTCTAGAGGTCTGCGGTTTGGTGTCCAGGCTTGGCCTCTCTAGCTGATGCCCGATGACCGAGCCCAGCCTCAGCCTTCAGCCACCCCCATCCCTGAGCCTGATCTAGCAGACAATCATATTATCTAATGTTGTTGTATATTGCTTGCACGTGTTATTTCTAGTAGTCTATGTAGTGTTGGACTACCCAGTCTGTGCGCATGCCTCTATGTATTTAAATAGTGCAGGTGTCAATTGCAATTGGCACCTGAATATCAACTTGGTTCCGGTGCCCTACTCCCCTAACAGAATATTCAGGTCTCTACACAGACTTGCCCCTTCCTAGCTCTCTGCACCCCCCCTACCCTGTTAAACAGCCCTGTTGCTAGTATGCCCCGCTGAAAATCCTCAGGCAAGCAGAAAGCACCCGCGCCCACCCTACTGACAGCAGCCCCTGCATCTGCAGGACCCTTGCGCTCAGGTGAGGACACACAGGCCTTATTGGCCCAAATCAGCAAGCTTAACCGCTCGATTGGTTTGCTCTCAGCTCGCCTCTGCACTGTTGAGGATCGTACTTCAATGGCTGCTGCCATGCCCTCCCCAGCTGTCATCCAGATGGCCACTACCCAGAAGGGCTGCTCACAGATCTCTGCAGGTGTCCCACGCACTCCCACCTGCTTAGGCCCCACTTGCCCCACAGCCAAAGATACCTCTACCACCCTCCCCTCTCAGCTCACTACCTGTGGGATGACCAGGCCAATTGCTCTCAGGCCACCCTTGTCATTGCTGACAACATGGGTGGGCATGTGGTTGGTTGTGGTGGCTGTGGCCTTAAACAGGTTGCAGACATTAGCAGCACTCACCTCCAGGTCTACTCAGTGGCCACAGATGGTGCTGATGAGCGCCATGTCTCTATCAGGGGGACCGAGCAGCAACTCAGTGATGCCCTCATGGTGTTAGGTAAGTGGATTGTGTGTAAGTGCATCCATCTTCCAAAGACGAAGAAGGAAAAGATGATAGCAGCTTCCGGCCCTGCCTCAGCAGCCCCCAGACTGTCTGCTCCTGTAGCGGCTCAGGCTCCCACTCTGGCCCATGTGGACCCTGTTGCCTCTGGTTCTGCTACCCTGGTCCCTGACTGGGTGCACCTGGGCGCACGGTCCTCTTTGCAGGCCTCTTCTGTCACTCCCACTCCCCCCAAGATCTCTACCCCAGCTGACACTCTGTCGACTACTATGCATATAGCTGCATCTACCCCCACCCCTATTCGCTCGCCCGCGGGTTCTTGGCAACTGTCGCACAGCTCCCCTATGCCCATCTCTACCCCCTCCAGTAGGTCTACTCCCAGAGTCCCATCAGTCCGGATGGGAAGTGCTACCCCTACCCTGGCCTTGACCCCGATGGAGGTTGACAGTATCATCTCAACCTGGGGCCAGGGACTTCCACCTGTCACCTACCCAGCCTGTCTCGACTTCGCCCATTCTCTTCTGATGGATGGGGTTGTCATTTGGCTTGTGGATGGCCACTGGGCTCACACTACCTAGGATGAAGGAACTGAGTTACTGGGTCATCAACTCTTGAGAGGGGGCTGGTGTAAGGGGACTTGCAGTGATGCTCCCCCTTATGCAAGGTACATCTAGAGGTTTGCGGTTTGGCGTCTGGGCTCAGCCTCTCTAGCCAATGCCTGATGACCAAGCCCAGCCTCGGCCTTCGGCCACCCCCGTCCCTGAGCCTGATCTAGCGGACAATTGTATTATCTAATGTTGTTGTATATTGCTTGCACATGTTATTTCTAGTAGTCTATGTAGTATTGGACTACCCGGTCTGTGCGCATGCCTCTATGTATTTAAATAGTGCAGGTGTCGATTGTGATCAGCACCTGAATATCAACTTGGTTCTGGTGCCCTACTCCCCTAACACAACACACCCCCTACTCCAGAAAATCAACAACCAGTCCCTCGATTACCCCCACAACTCACAATCAATACATCAACCTCACCAATGACAACTATTATGAGGAATGTTACAACAAGATCACCAAATCAAACATCACAGGAGAACCATGCAGTGCCTTCTGAAGAAAACCAAACCACCCCAACAGAAGAAAGGATAGAAAGTCCCCACTTTAGACAACTTCTCTATGACATCTTTTACCTAAGACAACCCCCATCCCCAGAAACCACTGCCGCACTCAACTTCTACAGAACCCCTACACCTACCTTTTCTCCCGTTATTCCCCCTCAACCAGACTCCACCAAACAACCCCAAATTGAGTACTACAAACCCTACTACCTCACCAAGTACCCAGAAGAAGGAAACTAACAAGTTGTGATGGAAAACAACTCTCAAAACGGACCTAATGTTATCAGAATTCCACATCAGAAGGACAGTTATGTTTAGTTTACTCTCTCATGTCAAATGTCACTATAAAACAATCAGTAGTGTACATCAGAAGGACTATATTTAGTTTATGCCTCATTGTCTTATCTCTGACTCATAATTACTCAGGTCCATCTACTTATAGTAGGAGCATAGCCACACTTAGTATTATATAAGGATACAGTACATCACTATGTATCCCTATCTTAGTGTTATACAGTTCTTGCCTCCTATACCTCTTTGCCTCTAAACCGGCTGGACTTATAGTGCTCTGTCATCTCTAAGTCATGCCTAGCAGGACAAGACCAAGTCTGTATAGACATCTTGCCTCGAATGCCATGCTACTCAAGAGTGAACCCCTAACCCAGGTAACAATACTCCCACACAGAGCAAGGGTGGCAGATACTCCCCACCACCTCCTTGCCTGGAGATCCTCCCAGCCCTCATGAGAGCATCTCTCTATTAGTCATGTGATAACAAGAAGCCTACCTCCACAACCCAAATGATTGCCCACTGATTGTTTGCAACTTATCTTCACATCTTCTTACCTAGATAAAATACTCCTACCCTGATTTCATCTACCAGGTACTACATGCGAAGAATTAACTTATCTGGCACCCTACATCTACACTGTATTGCATAATTTATAGTAAAAACAGACAGCCTAGCTTACATCATACCTCATGTCATACCTCTGATTGAGAAACTGTGCAGAGCTATTTCTACTATGCAAACACCTGTAAGAACATCTGTAGCCCATCTTGGGTTTCAGCATAGCCCTCAAACATGAGCAAAAACTTTTATGGATTTTGGGAATAAAACTTGCATGCAACTCTGAGGAATACAATTTTTGGTGATCACAAAGTCCAAGTGGAATCTACAGAACAAGTGACATGATGCTAGCTGATATGGACAAGTTCCAACATATATGCCTTGTTCAGGCTGTTGGCATGGTCCTGATTAATGGGTGGAATTGATCTGTTTGAAGGAGGTGTCTGAGTAGCTTGCTGAGGGTCAGGAGATACTGAAGGAAGCCTTGGGCACAGCCAGTGCAGTGGTTGAGGCTTGACCAATTGCAATGGTGGTGGGCTACTGAATTTGATTCACCTCACCCCTGTCCCACTAAGTTGAATATGCTCTAGACATTCTAACCTGCCATGCTAGGGGAATGTTGTGAAGAAGAGAACTTCAGCATAATCAATTTGATGATTTCAAGCCCACAACCACAAGGGTGGATGAGGATGATAATCATGACAATGTAGATATCAGCCAATGCCTCAGCAGGGAACTGTGTGGGACAGATGCATGCAATCTTTATCCCTTTAAGAGTGGTTCTTAAATTTACACTGGTATTGAACAAGTCCAACACAATAGTAATTTACTGCTCAATAATACCTTGGTCATAATCGACCATTTATATGCAATCATAGAATACAGGGGAAATGGCAGGGGAGCTACCCATGGAGAATGGATACTCAATGTTGAGACAAACATCTAAGCAGGCTGGTGAGAAGATTTGTGTATGCACACCATTGACAGCTAATGATGGTGCATCAGTGGCACAGGAGAGCATGCAATGCATTGGTACCAAGTGTGCAGAACATATTCATGAATCAGTTGCATGACAATATTGGCTGGATAGACAACAGGATTGTAGATTATTCACAGACTGGAATGAGCATAATGTGAGAATGTCAAAACAATCTGCATCTCCAGGTTTTCCCAAAAATCTAAAGCTATCCACTACTTCTTTTGTTTCCCGTGTTTTTTCCCTGCTTTGCCTTTGCCTTGGCCTGCTTTACTGGGCCCAGCTTCACCATAGGGACCACAGGTGAATGTTTTTTGGTTTTTTCTTTGGCTTTGTTCATTATTGTGGCATTTAGATCATTGGACATATCTGGGCTGTTTCTCTTATTGCCCGTATCATCTGCCACCATAGTGTTAACAAAAATGATTGAGAGCAGATATTATTCAACCATACAATATGTTATTAGAAAATGGGGTCCTGTTGACATTCTTTGAATCTGTGGTCCTGTTGTTGATCAATAGATGAATCAATGTAGGGCATGATCATGCGTACACACGTATTTTTGGGGGCTTGGTTGTTAATTAGTGTACCAACCAGGCGGAGAGTGTTGGGGGGCAGGTATGTACACAAAGAGGGCAGTGGTCACTTCTTAACTTGTCGTCCCAAAGCAGATGATTGGCTTGTTATATATACGCCCCATCCATTCCTGCTGCCTGAACCACGAGCTGGATGGCTACACAAAGATGGACCCACAACGAGGCTGTGTGGTGATGTGGTTGCAGGTGACAGCACGAATCAGACAGGCCCCCGGAGTATCCCTCCGTATGTAGGTTGGAGGACCCTGGGGACAAAAATAGGAAAAATCATAAGTTCAGACTGGTGCTCTGGATACTTGAGGGGCCAAATGTTGGAGGTTACAGTGCAGACATGATCTCCACCCCTGGCAAAAGTCAGAGCCGCTGCGGGAAAGATAGTGCAGTGTTTGGTGGCCAAATAGACGAGTCCTTACCACCTTGTTTTGTGCATGTGTCTGTCCAACCGATTTCCAAATTACAGCAGACTTCCTGAAGGAAATCTAGAAAATTCTAGGGACTCGGAGTTACTTTGAAATATGAGCCTGATAAAATCTGGGAGTTTTTCGATTCCCGCTCCCTGTTCCAAATAATCAATTCATCACTACTACTGTATTGATAAGTCTACCGTACCACTGCCGAGTGCATCTTCGTAATCCCAGGTCGGGTCACCTGCACCCTTCATGTTCTTCAGCACACCTTGAAGAAAATGATCGCGCAAAAGAGTGTCGGGGGGACGCAGGTTAGCATCAAGGACGTGATCAAGTTTGACGGTTTTTCCAGCGATATCATCGTACCCAGGGATGAAGGGAACAATAAAATACTTATCCCTGTGGTGATGGGACTTGGCCTTAGGGAGCTAATACCGCAAATAGATAACAAAAAGATACAAATGTCAGGGATAACACCAAACCGGCAATTAACCCATGCATCGCGAAATCACCACGGAGCAGGAGCACATTCCGAGTGGAGTCAAACTTGGTAGGTCCGCCGACTTGTGAAAGAGGCGCAGGGCCTGTAACAAGATTTGGAATACATCCTGTAACCCACTTGACGTTCATTGTTTGACAAAAAGGAACGAAGGGAGCACTGTGAACATACATGGACGTCATGGCTCGTGGAAAGATATATCCAATCTTGAAGCGACCAAAATCACTTCTGATGACTGGCAGGCGTGATATAAGGCAGCACGTATCGCAAGTACGCTCATGCTTCTGGTAATGCTCCGGCTGTGGGGAATTGATTTTAAATGATGGGATTATGTGAGTATGCCCCGCCGAAGGTGTGCGACACACACCTGAAGGGGGTATCGGACAATTAGACCGGCAGTGGTTGGAGTACGGTCTGCAAGAGCTTGGTGAAATAACACATAGGAACGATGAGGGCCGTTGCCCTACCCGGGTGAAGAGGTATGTATATTCCGGGATCGGGAAGTTCGCGACTAGGGGGGCAGAGAGCATCGTGTCAGCCGGCGTAATGGAAGATCACCCGACCACGACCAGAGAATATATTCTTGCGCAAGCAGTTGTGAAATGGATCCCAGTCGATGAGGCCGTATTGCCAAAAAGCTATGAATGGGAGGTAGTAGGAAGGAAATGAAGGCTAATCCGGTTTGGCAGCTGGCTGGACAATGTTTTGCCTACACAATCGCAAAGGGTAAAGTCCCCAATGGTGAGAACGTCGAGCCCTCAACTCTCAATGCGGAGTGAATGGTAAAATCGACATTTGGTTCGATATGCCCCAAACAATGCCCGCGCGCCCCTCGGCATATATCTGCTCGTTTCGTACCAGGTCTGCTTGGGAAATGGTGCCAGTCTGCCACATTGCTTGGCTCGGAGACACGATCTCGACTTTGCGAGGACGAGAGAGGGTAGCGAGTTAAGGCCCAGCAAGCCATCGATGATCGAAACCCGAATCGTTGCAAGGGGACTGCAAAGGCAGATATGAGTGAGAAGGGAATCTTCGGTCACCAACAGCAATTGTTGCTGGACTCGTGTCGTTGTAGTTGTAGTTGGGCATAGGAATATGAATATGCATGACACTTAACTATACATATGTTATCAGCCGCCAGGAACCCCCTGGAAAGTCACCTGTGGTAAACAAACCACAGAGATCCTCCGGAATCTGCCAGACTGTGGTCTGGGCTCTGGCAATCCCGGAAAGAACCGAGGAGCTACCCACGGAGAATGAACAGCCCTTGTTGAGCGTCAAATTGTCAATGAGTAAGACCTGCAAAGCTCCATTCAATCAACGCACTGTGCAATCATGGGAAGATTCGTGCACCGCCATTACTAGACACCAGACGCTCCAAGATAGCCCCCGCTCCACACACCGTCTTACAAACCTCAACATCAACTATGGCCGCTCATGGGGCACCCGCCACCGGTGGCCTTATTAACGTCAACCCACCAATAGTAAACTCTGAATACATTGTCTCCACCACTACCAACATAACCGAAACAGTATTAAAAATCACGGGGGAGGTCGGCGAACTGTTCAAGGATGTCCCATATGTCAAGGTTTTTGCAGGGGTGCTGCTTCATATCATCGAGATTAGAGAGGTGCGCAAACCTCCTGATATACTGCAGGTCTGCCTAACCGTATAACAGGAAATACAAACCGAGAAGGACCGGTCTCAGGAACTCATTGATAAGATATTGCGCAGATCAAAAGTCGTCCTTGATGGCCTACTCCAAGTCGCCACGTCACCATACAGGGACCAGTTGAAGGATATGGAGGAGAAGTTAGGAGAGTACAATTAGTACAGCATCCAACACCTAATCTTCCTGTTCGTTGGCTAATCCACCAAATAGCCTCCTTGAACAAATCCTCGGCACGCTCATGACAAAACCTTCAAAAGGCGTGCGGGCCAAATTCGATCGATTTGTGAACCGGGACTCGAGAATCGACACTCTGGCCAAATACGACCGTTTGATTGATGACTTCAACACAGATTTCATGGTATGTTCAAAATCTGCTGTTCGGCTGTATGATCTTATCCCACCTCTATAGACCGATATTCTACTCAAGCTCCGTCTCACCAATCCACCACAACCTACTCAGGTGCCTTTAGGTCCTGCCAGGTACGATAACCCAGTCCTATCTGTAACTAGAGTTTCCTTACCGTTGCCCTTGCTATTCAGCAGTCTCTTTAAACCTATTCCGCGTCCAGGTCAGATGATCGGGAGGAACGAAGAAAAGTCCATGATCATTGGGACACTACTCAACCACACACTACCGCGAGTGACAATCTTAGGAGCAGGTGGGATGGGGAAAACGACACTCGCTCTCACCGTTCTTCATGATTCTGCGGTGATTAAACGATACCCCTCACGGTACTTTGTCTCTTGCGAGGCAGTGACATCGTTGTCTGGTTTGATTTGGGAAATCGCTAATGCCCTGCGCATCCCAGTTACCGAACGCAACGAAAATTTGATCGAGACCATTCTCTCTTGGTTTCGTGAGAGCAGCATCCTCTGCTTGGACAACTTCGAGACCATTTGGGAGGATGAGGCAATCTGACGGGACATGGAAAATTTCTTGTCCCACCTTGATCACCTGCCCCAACTCGCCATCATTGTGACCATGCGAGGTGCACAGCGGCCGTCTGGCGTTTCCTGGTCAGAGCCGCTACTCCCATCCTTGAAGAAACTGAGCAATCTTGACTCAAGGTCGATATTCAAGGAGACTCATGTGCCGGTGGACGAATTCACCGAAAAGTTGCTTCAAGTTGCCGATGGGATACCCCTGGCCATCAAACTCATCACCGCCCAATTACGAGAGGAGGGTGGGACGCCTGAATCCTTGTGGGCCCGGTGTGAACAGACACAGACAAGGGTCATAGGGACAGGTAGCAAACACCGCCTATCCAATATCGACGTCTCCATTCACCTATCGGTGTATAGTCCACGCATGCAGGCAGACCTGAACGCCATCCTGAACTTCGTTATGCTCTCGAGCCTCCCAGATGGGTTCCCATGTCAACGAGAGGCGATCGAGAAGCTGCAGAACCACTTGCCAGGATGTATCTGCCTTCAGGAAATATTGACGATTCTACAACGAGTTTCACTTGTCCACGTAGACGGGACGGAGGAGCACCCTAGATATCGAATGCTTGTGCCGATCCGAGAATTTGGTATGAAGTTGCAGGTGGAACGCTCCCTCGACGACTGCTTAGCTGGCTTCTACACCGAGTTGATGAACCAGTTCAGCAACCGTAAAAATCCTACCAACTATGGAATGATTGCACCAGAACTTCCCAATATACACTCAGTCCTCATGAAGGCATTGCAGAAAGAACAAGTGGATGAGAAGGCTGTGGACGCTTCCATCCGTTATACCCTCTGGTGCATATATATCAGCAATCCAACCTCGGAGATCATAAACCTGGCAAAACAGAAAACCGTTGGATCACCGGGCTTACATGCACAATGTATTTTGGTCTTGTCGCGTGTGTACCTGTCCCAGTACAAGCTAGACAGGGCCGAGTCGTCCTTCAAGAAGTCTATCGAGCTTCATCGGCAGTTGCGTAACGTGCGCAGCGAGGCCAATGATATCCAGAGGCTGGGACAGGTGTACTTTCGATGGGATAAACTGGACGAAGCCGAGTCGGCTTTCAGGAAATCTATGAAGCTTCATCGACAGTTGGATAATGTGCCCGGTGAGGCCAACGATGTTCGGAAGTTGGGGGAGGTGTATTTTCGACTATACAAGTATGATGAAGCCGAGTCGTCCTTCAAGAAAGCCATTGAGCTCCATCGGCAGTCGCACGATGTACTTGGCGAGGCAACCGATATCCAGAAGTTGGGACAGGTGTATTTTCGACGGGAGAAGCTAGGAGAAGCCGAGTCGTCATTCAGTAACACCTTGGAGCTTCACCTACGGTTGCACGACATACGTGGTGAAGCCAATGACCTCCGGAAGCTCGGAGAAGTGTGCTTCCGCCGGGATAAGCTAGATGAAGCCGAGGCGTTTTTCAAGAAAGCTTTTGAGCTTCATCAGCGGTTGCATGACACGCTCGGTGAAGCCAATGACATCCAGAAACTGGGAGAGGTATACTTCCGACGGAATAAACTAGAAAAAGCCCAGTCGTCTTTCAAGCAAGCGATGGAGCTGCATCGGCAGTCGCATGACATGCGTGGTGAAGCCAATAGTCTTCGGAAGCTGGGAGAGGTGTATTTTCGACAGGACAAGTTAGATGAAGCCGAGCCTTCTTTCAAGACAGCCATTGAGCTTCATCAGAAATCGCACGACATACTTGGTGAGGCCAACGATATCCGGGAATTGGGGCGGGTGTATTTTCGATGCGATAAACTAGTCGAAGCCGAGCTTTCATTCAGGAAAGCCCTGGAGCTTCATCGGCGGATGCACGATGTGCGCGGTGAGGCCAGTGATATCCAGAATCTGGGGGAGGTGTACCATCGATGGGCCAAGCTGGATGAAGCTGAGCAGTATTTGAGCCAAGCTCTTCTGCTTCACCGTCAATGCCAGTCATCGCGAGGCGAAGCTGCAGACTTACGTTTACTTAGGTGAGTCCAGAAATGTAGGGAGTTGCCACCAACAGCATAAACCATTGGTACGGTACACACTGTTCAATATTGTCCTATCTTCAACCATCTACAGTGATTCGGATTCATTGTTAACACCAGGCCATGTAAATGTCATAGAGAACTTTGAACTATCCTTCTTTGTTTCCTCGCTGTTCTATACTCTCTAGGAAATTATCCAGCCTCACTTTGGCTGGGGTAGGTGTCTGCGCACGCATGTTAGTGACAGAAGGAAGGTTGGGGTGAGTGACTGTTGGACTTGCATCAAGTGAGAGCAAATGATGTGCATTTAATGCATATTTGGTGATCGGGATCATTAATTGACACCTAGCCTCCTAGCTTTTATTCCACACCTCCCGTGCTCATTTTTGCCATCCCTTGTGGTTCCTAGGGCTGCCGAAGTTCGGTTCAGAAGTTCGGTTCGAACCTGAACCCCCTGAACTGAACCCAAAGGTTCAGTCTGGTTCAGGTTCAGGTTCGAACCTTGGCCTGCCAACTCGGTTCACGGTTCAGGCATAAGCATAGGGAGCCTGAACGCATCCGAACGCATGAGTTAAGGCCTCTTGGTGGGTGGCAGGTTTGGTGATGGCAAGGGTGGCAGTGCCCACCCATGCCAAACATCAACAAAGGCTTGACTCGAAATTTTCGTTCCACCTTCATCCCCCATGCTGTCAACACCCTCGAATACCCACAGTTTCTGCACATATCATGTCAGCAAGTGACAACTGTGCATTAAATCTGGACAGTTCCCTCAGGGACACATCCAAGATCAATTGGGTACACTCACCCAGCTCTGAAGCCAACCCTCTCCCTCCTGATGACAACTGCCTCACCAAACCCACCAAAAATGCTGCCAAGCCCGCTATCGAGAGTGCGGAACTGGCTATGGAACCTCCTGGACCTAAAGGCAAGCAACCTGCACATCGTGTTGCAAGTTTGCAGTCACCTTGCAAAACACAAAGGGCAGGAGCTAGATGAGAGTTTCTGGATGACTGGAAGTGTGACAACTCATTGCAAACATATTGGGTGGTATGTAGTATTGTCTCTGAAATTTATTTATTTATCATTTATTGTATTAGAAACTGGAAAACACATGGTGATCTTTACATGATACAAGCTCAAGAGAATGGTTTTGAGCCTCATTCTGTCACAATTGCTGAAGCTAAGAAGTCTGGAGCCTTTAAACCAACTGATAATGATGGGAATGCTGCTCAGAAGACACTTGATACTTTTGTAGTACCAACTGCAAAGTGGACAAAGGAAGGACTCATTGAGTATCTCACTCATTGGCTTGTTGAGGATGATCAGGTAATATTCCATCTCTGTTCTTGATGAATTGTATGTAATGAACTATTCTTTTAGCCATTTACAGCTGTAGATCAGCCAACATTTTGCAGACTTCTTATCTACCAGCAGCCATCCACAAAGGATAGTGACATCCCTCATCATTCAAAGATATCTGAGGAGGTGAAGTATAAGGCTAAAATTGTGGTTCATCGGCTATCAAAAATTCTTCAGGTATGTCTTAACTCTTTTTATGCTTCTGATGCTGATTTTATTTTAGGAACAACCAGAAAAAATCTCCTCTACATTTGATGGCTGGATTTCTGAAGATATGAAACCATTCCTTGCTGTTACTGTCCAGTATATTGCCAACCCTCCTGATCAACCACATATCTGGAAGCTCAAGTCACATGTGATTGGCTTTCCAGAGATTGAAGGAAACCATGGTGGTGAAAATTTAGCTGCAGTTGTTCTCAGTGTTTTTGATCAGTATAAAATCCAATCTAAGGTTTTTTATATACTTCTTTCATGATTTGTAATATGAACAACTAATTCTTTTGTAGATTGGTTGGATTACCACAGATAATGCTTCATCCAATGATAAGGCTCTCAAGGTACTTCAACATACACTCAATACACCTTCACACAATTGGATAGCTCGTGAGCATCATGTTAGGTGAGTAATCTTCAACTTAGTCCATATTTTGTTCTCACTTTTCAAAAATCCAAGATGTATTGAACATACCATCCACCTTGGTGCTAAGGCTTTTATTGAAGCCATCTGTCCTACTCAGTTCACAACCAAATCAGCTTCAACTAATGAGGATGAGGTAGATTGGGATAAGCTTGGTAATATCCAAGATGATGAAGATATTGATGAAGCTATTCCATTTGATGCAGGAGATGTTCTTGGAAAAGTATTAGCATTTATCACTCAGGTATTTCACTTTTCTCCAAAATATTGAGTATTAATTGACAGTTGTATATATTTTTGTAGGTCTGCTTATCACCTCAGGCAAAGAAGTACTTTGCAGTTTGCTGTGTTGAGGAGTCAGTACCTGAGCTTGAGCTTATCAAATAGGTTCGTACTCATTGGAGTTCAATGTATCACCTTCTTGAATGGTTTCTTCTGCTAAAGAAGGTATGTTCTTTCTCAGATTAGTCTTGAATACTGGACTAATTTTTAAATAGGGAGTTCAGAAGTTCATTAAGAATGCAGATGACTCTGGAATTGTTCCTAAATTGAAAGGCAAGACATATCTTGACTATCATTTGGTTGAGGAGGAGTGGAAGCTTCTTAAACTTATGAAAGATGTTCTAGCTGTGAGTATTGTCTACACTACTCACATAACAGTCTATTAATTTCCACTAGGTTCCTGCTAGTGTCCAATCAACACTTTCATCTGCTACCCGTTCATCTATTACTCACGCTCTTCCTGAGCTTGAGGATGTGATTGAAAAATGGAAGCAGTTTAAACTTCACTCACAATATGCACCAGTCAAGGATGGTATTCAGGCAGGAATAGATAAGCTCACAAAATGGCATACAACCCTTGTTGACACAGATGCTTATTTTATTCCACTTGGTATGATTTTATTTGTTTGCTGTTTCTTGGTACCAATAATTTATTAGTGCTAGATCCAAGCTGCAAAATGGAGTATTTTGAAGAAAAGTGGACTTTTTCTGACTCTGAAATGGAAAAAACTCGATTTTGAGAGGTGGTATGTAATAGTGCTCAAGTTATTTTAAGCCTGGGTCCAGATATATATAGTAGGAGCATAGCCACATATAGTAGTATATAAGGATACCGTACTGTACCTTGTATCCTTATCTTAGTGTTATACAGTTCTTGCCTCCTATACCTCTTTGCCCTTAAACCAGCTGGACTATAGTGCTCTGTTGTCTCTAAGTCACGCCTAGTAGGACAAGACCAAGTCTGTATAGACATCTTGCCTCGAACGCTGTGCTACTCAAGAGCGAACCCCTAACCCAGGTAACACAAGCTTAGTTTAAGACATATTACAAAGAACCCAAAACTCAATCTCAGGCCTTATCAGATATTTCTGTTGAAGTGGGAACTTCTGCACAGGCTCAGGCAATGCACCAATGATTATCTCAGGCCTCTTCATTTACTCAAGATATATTTCACGAATTAGATGAGTACTTGGGTGCTGGCATTGAACCAGTAGAGGATGTTATAGCCTGGTGGGGTGTAAGTTTTATTGATATATCACCCTTGATTATTTTTTGATTTTGCATTTAGATCAACCATAACAAGTACCCAACTCTAGGGGCTATAGCTAGAGATTATTTAGCTATTGCAGGATCCTCAGTATCCTCTGAAAGGGCTTTTTCTAGTGGCAAGCACACTGATACCCTTCCCCGCAATTCACTTGAAGGTTCCACTTTTACAGCTCTTCAAATCACAAAGGATGGTTATAAAACTGGAATTCTAGATGGAAAAATAGATGCAAAAGAGTGGGAGCCAAAAGAATGGAACTTTGACTAGTTGATCTTCAATATATATATTGTTTCTGGCATATTACAAAAAGGTTTGGGGTTTGAACCAGTTCAGGTTCAGGTTCAGGCTAAGGGGGTGCTGAACTGAACTGAACTGAACTTTGGCACCCATCAATGGATAAGTTATCAAAGCACTAGATGACCTAGCCTGTCTAATCTATACACTCACAAAAACTACCCCTCACCAAACCTGAGAAAAGTCTTCTTTGCTCGGATTTTCTCCTTGCGCCCAATCCTCGCAAGTTTTTTGCTCTCACCCACCTACTCCCCAGTGATGTGGTACAGCCACTTGGCATCCATTTCGGACTGCTCAGTCGGTCCTACCAATCACTCAGGCCCAGCAGTTTCCTCCCTCAGACTACCTCTCGGCAAGGCAGCAGCCATTCCCCACTTTGCCTCCTTGCCTGGAGATCCTCTCAGCTAGGGGTGCTGAAGTTCGGTTCAGAAGTTTGGTTCAAACCTGAACCTCATGAACTGAACCTAAAAGTTCAGTCCAGTTCAGGTTCAGGTTCAGCCCCTGGCCTGTTGGTTCGGTTCATGGTTCAGGCTCAAAAATGATGGGCCTGAACACATTCGAACTGATAAGTTAGAGCCTTGCAGTAAATACAACAATTTACAACAATTTTCCCCATAGAAATGGGAAGATTGATGTATATCTCGGGGACGACTGCAGGGATTGGCAAGCGGCTTTCGCTGTTCAATAGCCCCTGCTGACACCTCTTGAACGCGCCACTTCATGCCCCAATTGACCCACCCCTTCCCTTGTCATCGCTGTCAACATTGCCTAGATTCATTCCTCATTTCGTAATCTCACACTGCACCATTCCTCTTATTACTACCACCGTTTGATGCGCATCTTTAAGGGCTTTCCAACGCCATATTGCACATTCTGGGAAACACTCTTTCAGTGAAGTAAAACACGTTTTCCTTGCTGATCACCATCCCCACACAGATGTCTCTGTTCTGGGGCCATTCCTCAACGCCTTGGGATACAGTAACTTACATCTGGAAGGTCTCTCCCGTGCCTTTCCAACAAGCCCACTCACGTCCGGTTGCGCTTGGCGGTTGTCTCGCAAATTGAGGATCTTTGTTGTCTCATCACTTTCCCTCCTTGCAGGGCTTCTGGGCCCACTGCCTTGCTTCAACATGCTTGGGCTTATCTTTTTTATGTTGGAAATAAAAACCAATTGTGAGTGTCATGGTGCACAGGGGGTCCAAGCATTGACTGCTTGTCCCTATGATCACCCACCTCCCTGTGGTTTGGCTCCTGAGCATTTTATTTCTCTCATCCTCTATGTAAAAGGTAGCCAGCATGCCAGGATAGTTATCTACTCATTCTATTGTTCTGGCTTTACTTTAAATACCATAGCAAGAATCCCCTGCAGTCTCAATTCTCACAGAGTCACACATACAAGTTTCTGAGGCTGTGAGTAGTCTTTATCACTTTCCTCTCATGACTATTACTTATGTTGTCTGTAGAACAATTACCTGTCTTCTAACAGGTATAAAATACATCAGTTCTTGCATATATGAGTTTCTGAGGCTAATGATCACTCATATTCTAACATTTTACTCTTATTCACCCTTCCTACCCTTCTTTGGTTATTTGTACCTGTTTTTTTCTTTTTTTGGAGGGGCTAATATATGTGTATGGAAAAGATGGTTACAAAACTGGACTTCTAGATGGAGGAGCAGAAGCAAAGGAATGGGAGCTCAAGGAATGGAACTTTGATTAGTTTATTGCCAATATAAACACTTTTTATAACATAGTACAAAAAAGTTCAAGTTCGAACCTGTTCGAACCCTGAACTGAACCTTCTGAACTGAGTTCAGAAGGTTCAGTTCAGGTTCAGGTTCAGGTTCAGGCTGAGGGGGTGCCGAACTGAACTGAACTGAACTTTGGCACCCCTACTCTCAGCCCTCACGAGACCATCTCCTGTTAGTCACGTGATAACCAGAGGCTTACGCCTCCCAGCCGCCGTGTCCTCCGCAACCCAAACAATTGCCCACTGATTGTTTGCACATAACCTTCACACCTTCTTACCTAGATAAATTACTCCCACTTTAACCTGCTAGATATAATGTGCGAAGAATTAACTTATCTTAGTCTAATGCTGTCGCTACATGAGCCAAGGCGGGTTAGGGCAACGGTTAAGTCCGAGCCCCTTCGCAAGGGCGAAACCCGCATAAATCCCCCCATCAATGGACAGCATTTGGTGTCTTTGGGTTCTTTGGGCCAGATTTGATACTATTTTCAGTGTTTCTTACAGGGGATTAATGCTCACAAAGTGATATAATAGCACCCTCGAGGTTTTTGTTTTGATACCCAATCACATAATTTTTCCTTTCCTCCATCAGCTCCTCCCTCAACATTTTTGCCTCTTCCAGGCTGATCGGGAACTCCTCAACCTCCTGAACCACTTTATCCCTCAATTCGACGGGCAATCGACTCAGTATACCATCACTTGAAGTGACGGTCCTCGCCCACCACTCCCGTTGCTGACATGGAATATTTGCGGTCGAGATGATTTTCACGTTTGGATCGACTAGGAATAGGGCAAGAATTTTACGGTGGCCAGGTTTCGTCGGATCGGCGAGTTTGAAGGGCTGAACTTGGTGCTGAAGGATGTTGGGGAAAGTGACCAATCTGCCTTCACGCGTTTCGATACTACCTATATTTTGGATCGCCGCTTCTTCATTCCGCAGACCGAAGATAGGTTCGAGCCATCTATGATCTTCTTGTTCATAATATACTCCATCATCAAGAGCAGACGATGCTTGACGGAAGGCAAGGTAGCTGGGGGTGATGTTTTCGTTGTCATAGTAGTAGATGGCGGTTGCACAGATATGCTCGTTCTTTGAAGCATAGGTAAAAATGGTCAGAAAACATAAGTATGGTAAAAAGGTTAAACACATACCATCTGACCTTCAGCATGCCACACGCCTCCACCATACGCCGGTTTCTCTGGTGTAAGGTGGATGTTAGCCAATTTTACAATGATTTGCAGACCAGTTTTCCTATAATCGGCTTTCAAGTCAACCTTCTCGCCGGCTGGGCCGTTTGACTTATCATCGAGGGGCACAAAAGGCCCAGGTTCCGGCTGTACAATGAAATCGCACTTCTGTTGATCTTTCCACTCATATTCGCGTTCGTAAAAGTCGTATTCATCCTCGCCCTCTGCTCTTCTAGGTCCTTCTTTGTCTGCATATTCCTCTAGGCTGCCGTAATTGGCGTTAGCATATGCGATACGCCGCTGGAACTTGAAGGAGCGCAAGGGGGTCAATGTCGCATTCCAAAGGGGAATAACTCGAGCCAGGATTCTTTCGACGGCAGAGTACAAATGTCGGTGGTATTTTTCGGGTGCAGGTTGTTAATATAACTAACAATCCTGTGCGTGACTCGGATCAAAAGAGCTATCTGACTCTTTAACGAAGGCCTACTTTGGAGTTTCACCTGAAACATCAACGGCACAAGGCAGCCACTGAAATCTAGCACTATAAGGACTCTGCTTTTCCCAACTGTGCTTGGTCAAAGCTTGGCCCCCGGGCACCACTTCTCCCTGCCCACAGCGCGTAATACAATTGTCAAGATTGGTGGTACCGTCCCTCAGGATACGCGACAAACCATATACCAGGGGAAAGAGGGAAGGGTGCACAAGGTCGAGCACCATGTCATCCGAGCCGGGGTGCCAGTCTTTCTCTCGTTCCGGCACGTCCTCGAGCAGACGGACACCCGCTTTGAGGGCATCCCGCAAATCAGGCGAGATCGCAGTGTCCGATTTGACTACATCGCCGTTATAGACACTGACGAACCCTGTGGTCTTGTAGAGTTTAGCTTTGTACCTGAGTTCAGCGATACAATAATCAGCCATCTCCTCCGAAAAGCTGACTTCAGGACTCTGGAGAACCTCGGTCTTCCATGTCTGTGCGATTACATCATCGAACACCTTTCGTAGGAGCTTCAGTGACTTAAACGATGTGTAGATTTGATCCGAACGCGCACCTTGATCTCCCAGTCCTTTTTGTCGGTGACCTGGTTCATAAACTGGACCATTGCAATTTCTCGCAGTGTGAGAACAAGCATTCTATTTGACTCCGCGTCCTTTCTCTTAGACCTCCAAGGCAAAATCTTGAGATCCTCATCCATTATATCTGGATCCAAAGTAGTCGCGAAGAGGCGCCGGGCACCCTTACTACCCTGCAGCTCGTAGCATATGTCCAATCCAAAACCTGGTAGAGGTGGCGGTCGAGAAGCGGAAGACATGCTGAGATGATAGGTTCGGAGAGACCCCCGTTGTCTGTGATTTTTTTTATGGGGCAGAGATCAGCTGATGACCACTTTGGAAGACCATCATTGGCTTGCGCGTCGTGCTTGTGCCATCAGGAGTACCCATTTCTGTTGGCACGGCCCCAGACACGGTATTCTGGCCCATGCTAATCGTGGGGACGGGAATCCATGGCCTTGAAAACTACACGCGGCTTGAAACCGCCTTCGAAGCCTAGAGCCGCTCCTGCTCGTCGAGTGGTACCCCCAGTAACTAGGGCTAATAACGAAAAAGGAACTTATCACCAGATCCAGAAACCACATATTGAAAGGATCATAACCACTGAGCACCGACCCCGAAGACTGGGAAATTTTGTCCCAACTGCTCCACAGCTACATGAATGCGGTTCAGTGTTATGCTCCTTTACATACGACGTGAATAAGCCTTCCAACGAGCCTTTCAGCTTTTTCGACCGCTTGACTCCTGGAACCAATGTGCAGACAATCGTTCTAGGGGTTGCACCGATAATCAGTTGCCTAACAAGACCTGGGGCTTATGAAAAATTAAAAAGGTAGCCCAGTGGAGCCGCCTCCTGAGGAAACATCATGACCTAGAAATCGCTAAGAGTTGGTGAATTTGCCCTGTACTCAGTACACCCCTAACCAGTATCAATCAACAACAGCGGGCCCACCACGAACACACCTTATTCACGACCGCTATCTACACATGCAGCGGCCGCAACAAACAACCTCCAAGTAGCAAGATCAAACCCGAAAACGTTTCGGACGCCACTCTGACCGAGTGCATCCCAAAGGCCTTTACCTACCGGGAGAACCGAGTTTGCATAGTCCAATGGTCTCGTACTGCTTCTTACCGCTACCTGGTGCTTACGCAATACCCGCCATCAACTTCCCCGAACGTTAATACTCCAGGCGCCAAAGCGAGCGCACAAGCCATGTATTAAACTGGTCTCTCAGGAACCGACCCCCGTGTTTCAAAGAGCTGTGGCGAGATTCGCGGGTTCTCAGGTTCCGCTCAAGAGTTAATTCTGGAACTCATGTGTTCCCATAGCCAAGTAAGTACCTATTTGATCCCTGTGTGGGTCCGTCGAGGACGGCGCGCCAACAGATTTGTTGGCGCTAATCAAGTTCCCACTGAAAGATCCAGAGAATCCTGTGGACCCGCTAGTCCCGCTGGAATATACTCATCCTCGCAGAGGGTCCCCCTAACGAGGGGGGGGGGGTCAGGAGGGCTCAGGAGTCGACTCCTAAACGTTGAGTGTTCAAAGCTATAATAAATAATAACATACGGTCGTTGAACCCCCTCCTCCGGTACGGATCACCCGAATTCCACATGGGTTGGAACTGCGGCCGTCCGTGCCCGCCCCAAACCTGGGAATCCATAGCCGAATCACTGTCACGCTTGTATTTTCGCGAACAGAAAGCAGGTTGTTCGGTGATTAAGGATTATTCCTTTCGTCATTCAAGGTATAAATAGGAATCATAATCCCTCAATGGGGGGTGAGGCCTTGAGGCGTGGAGTCCCTTCTAAAATACTCCTACTCTTGTCTATATCCGGTCAGTTGGGGTTGTTGCTGTTGGATACCGTACTGAGACTTAAAGGTCCGGTAAAAAATTTCTTCGTGTCCTGTCTGCCACCACCAACACCACCATTACCACCACCCAACTATCTAGTAGCATGAGAACAAGAGCTCTTCTAGTGTTCCTGGGTACAGCCGCAACCCTCAGTAGCGTCCAAGCCGCGAGTTACACACGCATCCAGGACTTTTTCGGACCTTCCTTTTTCGATGACTGGGATTTCTACGATCACTGTATGTCCCATTCCATAGGTTCCAACAAAAGAAAAAAAACATTGATAAATGTGCATAGATGACAATACCATGAACGGAGATGTCAAGCACGTTCACTACCCTCCCCAACCGTAAATACTGCTAATCTTGGGCAAAAAAACAGCTTCGTGTCAGCCGCCAACGCAAGTCAACGCCGTCTCGCATACATCGACGAGCAGACAAACCACGCAATCATACGCGTCGATAATACGACTTTCGTTCCATGGAATTCCAAGCGAGATTCTGTGAGGATTTCAACGAAGGGGAGGTATTGGATTGGGTCGGTGTGGGTGGTGGATGTTTGGCATGCGCCGTATGGGGTAAGTGTGTATATGTGGCTTGCGGTTTTCTTGGGCCGAAGTTCACCAATCCTGTGTTTTTTTCTCTTTGCGGATCTTCGGGTAGTGTTCGGTTTGGCCTGCGATGTACGTTCGTATTTTGTTTGTTGGAATGCGCGCGCGCGTGTGTGCATGTTGCTAACTGTGCACAGATGGACTTTTGCTCCAGGTACTACTTGGCCTGCAGGCGGGCAAGTCAACCCCTCCTTTCCGAAATTGTCTTCGCGTCTCGCTCAACGCCATTCACACAGAGAAATCGACATTTTCGAGGGCGTCAACCTCTCACCCTCCTCGCAAATGGGCTTACACACCATTCAAGGCTGTACCCAAGTTTCCCCCACCCAAACGAGTAAAATCATCAACGGGACAAACTGCGAAGGCGGAGCAGGGTGTATCGTCACCAACGACAACCCAGCAGGATATGGTGAGGCATTCGCAAAGGCAGGTGGGGGCATGTTTGTGACCGAGTTGGCGGAGAATGGTGTTTCGTAAGTGTTTTTTTTCGCCAGTTGTTTATATGGGATAGGATTCCGAAATGCTTGACTGATATGCGCGGGGACATAGTATCTGGTTCTTTTCGAGGCAGAATGTACCGGATGTGTTGAAGAATAATGCGAGCACGATCGATACGTCGACTTTTGGCACACCGATGGGTAACTGGCCTGCGACTGGATGTATCATGGACCGATTCTTCTTGCCACAGGCGCTGACTTTTGATATTACACTCTGTGGGGGTGGGTGTTTGGTTGTTTGTTTGTTTCTTCGCGACTATAGGCTGATGAAGGCGGAATAGATTTTGCTGGTTCGCCGCAGTTCTTCCCGCAGACATGTCCCGGGAACTGCTACCTCGACTACGTGATCAACAACGGGACGTCACAGTACGCCAATGCATACTTTGATGTGGGATATGTGCGGGTGTTTTCGAATGACTCCTCCCCATCATCATCATCATCAGTAGGTGGCGGTGGTGGTGGGGGTTCCGGATCAGGAGGATCGGCTAATAACAGTAACGGTGGAACGTCTGGTGGATATAGAGTAAGACCGGTGGGAGGACTCGCGGGGGTGGCAGCTGTGGCGATGGGGTTGGTGTCTTTTGTTCTTTAGAGCTTGTTTGCCAGAAGATGTGCGTTGGAGCACTTTATGCGGGCTGGATCTCCTCAACTGCACTTTGCGGGACGGGAAAAATCACGTGGGAGGCGGAGTGTTTGAACTTTGAAGGTGTGATTAACCTTGCGAACAAGAAGCATGCGGTTAGCTAGCCGATGTCCTTGCGCAAGTTTCGATGTCGGAAATGGAGATTCAAACAGATACATACCCTGTCAACCGATAACTTCCAGCGTCGAGACGTGTTTGGTATCCAGGTATCCGCAGTAGAGGCTTGATTGATCTGCTACCTCAATTGAGAAGACTTGTCCAGTGACTATTCTAAGAGACGTAGCCATCGCGAAGATGCGTCATATGCACGACTGGTGACTTGGCTATGGGAGAAACTTTGAGGGTGTTTCATCTGATAGTAATCGGGTAATCGGGAGGTGTGATGTGTAAGGTCCGGGCGGTACGCAGGGCTCTGAAACTGCCGAACAAATGTACTGGGTGCAAGCGCTCGGAATCAGGGCGCTGATTCATAGAATCTGCCTGGTCTGCAAGCATCAAGTGGTGAAATTTGCAAATGTGGTGACATGACACTTGGTGATGGATGTTGGTTGGTTGATCAGCTGGACGGTTGCCTAGACTGTCCGCTTGTAGGCGTTGGGCTAGTGGCCATTGGTGGCCAGGAGCGGGTGTGCTTGTATGCTGGCGAATGTGACCCGAATAGTAGAAGTGGCATGAAGAGATAGAGAGAGGAGAGCAAGGGGCAGGAATGGAGAGATGATGTGACAGATTGTTGCTGTGCTGCGAGCAAGCGTCTCTTTTCTTCTCTTTCCCTTCCCTCTCTTCAATGGAAAGCGAGTCTCCTCCTCCTCGCACAACCATTCTTAGCTCTTTTCTGCGCGGAAGACCCCGTAACTCTTCCCAGTCTCTCCCACCAGATCATCCCCGTGAGCTCTCTCCTCCACCCCCGCACCCGCCCTCACCGGCCCCACACGCATCCCGTGCACGTCGCCAGCAGACTGCCAACGGTCCATCTCCAACTCCCAATTCCCTTCAGCCATCTGCCTCCCAGCCACAACCCTCTTCAAACATATCCGGTCTGGCTCTATCACACATGCTTAGACGCCGCAGATCAGCCGGCAATGTCGCTGCTCAACAGGCCCAGCAGGCCCAGCAACAGGCACACCCTCCCCCCCAGCAGCAGCTCAGCGCAACTACCCAGGCTGCCCTCTCACTAGCCTCCTACTCCGTCGGGCCATCCCACAACACCAACTCAAACCGCGCTGCCTCCGATCCATCATCATCAGCAGTCCCCCCGCCCCCAACCGTCCCAAACCCCAACCCCAACGCACCATCGCATCGCATCCGTCTCGTCCCTCATCTCGACACCCGCCGCTCCCTTCGCTTCGATGCCATAGGCAGGGATCTCCGCGAAGGCGATACCGCCCTTCGCATCGGTCGCTTCACCGACCGCACAGGCCTCGGTCTCGCTGCCGTCAATTCCCTCAACTCAAACAAGCTTGCTTTTCGATCCAAGGTCGTTTCCCGTGCCCATGCTGAAATATGGGTCGAGTCTGGTGGCAAGTTTTACATTCGCGATACGAAAAGCTCCAGTGGGACCTTTTTGAACCACGTTCGCCTGAGTGTTGCAAACACGGAGAGCCGACCTTTCCAACTCAAGGATGGTGACGTTCTCCAGCTCGGCGTCGATTATCAAGGCGGCGCAGAGGATATTTACAAGAGTGTTAAAATTCGAATTGAGATTGGAAGGGAATGGCAGGCCAGCGTTAATGCTTTCAAGTGCGCTCCTCCAACATATTTTCCTCTCCATTCGCTGATTTCACCCCTTCGTCTAGTACCGCCGCATTCAAAAACCTCAAAGCCCTCGCTCTCCCCGTACCCACCGGTAATCTTCCCCCGCCCAGTCAGGGCAAGCTGAAATCGCTAGGCATCCCTGACTGTTGTATCTGTATGACTTGTTGACACTTCTCACGCCGGCCCCCTTTCTGACTTTTTAACAGGTCTTTTTAGTGTCACCATACGCCAAGCCCTCTTCATAGCCCCTTGCTCCCACACTTTTCACTATAAATGTATTAGACCCATCCTTGAAGCTCATCACCCTGCGTTCTCCTGTCCTCTCTGCCGAACGTTTGCAGACCTCGAGGAAGACGTCGAGGTGGACGAAGGGGACTGGGAGGTCGACCTCAGTGAGGAGGAATTGGGTGGTGGGGAGAAGAAAGAGGAGGGGGCCGCAACGAACATTAGAGCGACAGCCCCACCCGGCCCGGGTGGTACTGGTGGGGGCGGCGATGATGATGTTGAGATGGAAAACGAAGCTGAGGGTGGTGGTGTTCTTGTGAATCGGAGGAGAAATCCGAGCGTATTACCTGAAGTCCCTGAGCCTGAAGATGCAGGGGCCGGCAGCAATCCAGGCAAGGGCTTACCTACTCTCGACCACGTTCAGGGCTTCTCGTATTCATGTGATAATTGTATAGGTGCGACAGGTGCCGATGAACCAATCCAGTTCTCCGGCGAGGATGATGTTGACTCGGATGTGGGGATGAATATGAACGCACAGCTCGCTACTGCAGATAATTTCGCGACGAATATGGTTGTACCGGTTGCTGCTGGTACTGGTAACTATTGGGGTAGTCCTGGTGCAGGATCGAGTGCGTCTGCGCGCGGAGATTCGCCTATTCCAATTAGCTTGGGTGGTGGTGGAATGATTGGCATAGCGGTGGGCGAGCCCGGAATGGAGGACGTAGGAGTCGTGGATGGGGGGGTGATGGATGGAGAGACGGTTAGTGGGAAGAGGAAACGATAAGGTACTGGTGTGTTGGGGTTGTCACCTCCCGTGCGCGCGACGCGCGGTGGATGATTCTGTTCATTTGTGTTGTTCTCTCTGTTTTTAACTTCCCTTTTTTTTGATTTTGTGAAATAAGATGAAGGCTGGTGATGACAATCGATGTTCTGAGGATGAATGTTGAATGGTTTGGGAATGGTTTTAACGTTAACATAATATACGCACAGATACATACGGGTACATGGCATTATTACTAGTTGTAAATACTTTAATTAGTCGTTCTGTTTCTCTATGGAACTTATGAAAAAGAGGGCTTGATGTCATATAAAAGACAGCCAGTCATCAAATTCCGCATACAAAGATTGTAGCAAGTGTAATAAGGCCTTTCAGCACTGCAAGCACAACCAACCAACTAGTATGTATGTCCCAAGGAATAGAGGAAGCACTCATTCATCCTGGAGTCCGAACACTTCTTGCATGTTTTCTAACGTATAGGAGTAATAATGACCATTGTAGGTAAGTATTGAACTTACAGCGATCGTGATCACGTGTATTGACCTAGATAAAAACGAACCACAATCTTCTTCTCCTCCTGATATTGTCATCTCCCTTACACTCGATACGCGTATTCTTTCCAATCAGAATAGACTGTTTGGATTACTCTTGTCTCGTGTGATTTTATGAGTCTCTCTGATCCTGGTGAGCTCACGGGCTTACAACCGTCGAGGGAAGTAACCACCATGCTTCAAATATCCGAGGTGTATGAGCTCTTCGAGTTAGTTGGGTGTCCAAGCAAAAACGAGTAGTGGAGCCAAAAGCATCATTCAAACACTGTTGTGATAGACTTGAAATTCGTAAAATAAAAATAAAATTGAGTTGAGATATTCGGTTCCCGTGATGTAAGCCGGGTCAGGGAACTGGTCAAGGTTAGATACACACCAGGTATGTATACGAGGTGTCGTTGTCCGAAGCTTCCATGGACCACGGCCATGACTGACATCAAAGAAATTTTATTCGCAGGAGTAGAACAGAGAGTGTGGTGTAATAAAGATATCCACTTCCTTTGCTGTTGAACTTGAGGCTCTCAATGTGGCACTGGTCACTGGGAGGTTGTCGGGACATTGACGGAACGCCGAATGCGACGCAAATGTTTTTTTTGGGAACGGCTATGATCGCTTAGGAATTCAACGACATGAGGAGTGTCCCCCCCTTCCCCCTCCTCTCTTGCATTACTACCCCCCCCGTAGCCAGAACAAGTGCACTTTGTCTTTGTCGCTTTGCTGATTATGATTACGATGTTGAAGAACGGCGTATAATATTGCATACTGTGTTGAAGGTGTATTCTGAGAGGCCAAGGACGCTGCCTCAGGAGCTGACCGAATCAACCAGTGTCCTCTCTTTTGATAATCGCTGTGACAAGGAGGCATTGCGCAGAGGGGTGTACTCCATAAGCAGCATGTACTGTACTGTGTGTACATACAACGTCACAATTGGTCCCCGGATCCTCGGCGGTCCGTCTAATGAATCATAATACGAACTGGTGACACAGGTCAGCTACATGGTTATCAGAAAACGTGTTCTCGGTATTAGGCACAGCACAGCTGAAGAAGGCCCACTGAAACGGAGTGTTCCGCCCTCGAACAGATATTGATTGTACCATGAATACGTCGTCCGTATGAATGAGAAGTCTGTAAATGTGTTGTGCTGAAGCTTAGTAACGTGGGAGTGATAAAAGGTAATCATGACGATTGTTTCATTGCAACGAAGCGTTTGAAAGTTTCTGCGGATTCTGGAAACGTTTACCGACCTTGAGGAAAATGCCATGGTAGATAGAGAAGATCACCGGCGAGGGAAGAAAAGGCAAATGTGAAACAGGTGAAGCATTATATCCTGCTTGGGATAATTTGGTCCCCGCCTCTGGCTCGAATATTTAGGTATGACCATCACCAACAAACCATAACAATAGCCACTACCACATATCCCGCAACCAATAACAATTTCAATTATTTAGCACTCCAGCTGGCACAGCCCATTATGCGGATTGCCACTACGGCTACGGACGAATACGTTAGCCAGGTAATAGATACCATGTGTACTTGAAACCAGTGTCGCACGGGGCCTCGGGGGCGGACAAGCACCAGGCCAAGGGGTTTAGTTTCTCTAAGCTTCTGAGAGAAAAGTTCCCACTTGCAAAAATGAAGAAACGGATCACACTCTTTGGGCTCTCGATGCATCCCAAGTCACCCAGTCATTATTCCCTACAACTTCGACCTCACAGCTCACCTGGCCTTCTCCTGGTACTATAGGCAGGGCAAGCGCAATCTCCCAACGGCAGGAGCGGTAATCAGAGGTGGCAATGCTCGAGGTTTTGAAGAGACCGAAGGCAATTGCATTCCGTAATGCGAGTGGGAGCGCATAGGATTGGGAAATAGTATTTGAGAGACAGGGAGGCGTGAGGTTGAATGACCAGTCGCAGCGCACGGAGGCTCAGCACGATACTCAAGGCGTAACAGCTGCCAGGAGAAGCTATCAGCCGTCACGCTTCCGCGATAGCCCAAGTATAAAAGCCCCAGATCAGTAAGGATGCTTCTTCAGTCAGTATCCATCGCTCCGTCCTCCTCTGATTTCGTTTTTGCCTCCCCAGTGTATAGAGTAACCCTGCGCTTCAAATGGTGCAATACAAACGATCAGGCAGCCAAAAGTCAAGGTACGATATTCTATTCCCTACTCAAGTACCCACTAAGCCACGTAATTCACGACCCGGGTTGTAGACCGCAAGCGGCCACCAATGTAAGTAGCCCCTCCCTTACCGCACCCCGGATGACCTTGACTCATCGTTGAAATATTTCAGCGTGCTAGGCCAAAGGCAGTGTCCACGGGCACCAAAAATACGTCCAAAGGCACCAAGAAAGCATCCTCCGGTACCAAGAAAATGTCTGCCACAAGCAGCGTGTCTTCTACGGTGATTGAAGCGGTTAATGCCATTACCATTAGACTCACTCTCGAGTTTTCAAATAAAGCAGTCTACTGTCACCAACCAAATCTTGGTTCAAGCAGTTCCGGTTCCCTATCAGAAGCCAAAAAAATCTCGTGGCTTTTTTTCCCTACTTGGAGCTGCGCTGGTCGGTGTGGGCATAGGAGCATTGGTCGCTGCAGCCAAAAGGCCAACACACCAACATCGACATTATCATGGTCATACTCATCGCTCTGGCACCCATCGTTCGAGCACTCACCGCCGCAGTGATAGTGGAAGACATCATCGTCGATCAAAATCGAAGTATTACTAGTAGTCTTGTTGCGATGTACAGTCACACATAGTACAATGTAATCTGTCCCTCGGAGACGTAGCGAGCCACGGTCCTTAGGATCACCAAAGCCCCGTAGTGGAGAAGTATCATCATCGGGTGAACAACACACAAAACTGGGAGCGCAGCTCGGGTTATCTGAACGCCTGTTATGCTCGAGCCATCAAGAAGCCTGAGCGCCAGGTATCATCCAAATTTACTTATAACCATGTGCTAGCTATATGTAAAAAGAACCCCATATTGGATAACGGATTTGGACAGTGGCTCAACAGCTTTGCTTCTGTCAGAAGGCGTGATTGGTAGGCCAAACTCCGATGTTCCAGCCGGTCAAAAGGAGAGAATACGGTACTCAAACCAATAGGAGGTGAATGTAGGGCCAAGAAAAATCATCACATTTGAGTGGGTAGCGGCGCGAGACGCTAAGCCTTGGGTGAGACCACATGAGTTATTAAGGTCTCCAAAGGTTTGTTAGAATATCAAGCTGTGGAGATCCTCGGTTCATTTTTTTCTCGGCATCGTTGAGGGTCGAATCGTTCCCACTCGGCGATTCCACTTTGTCATTTGTTTTCACATCGGACAACATGTTTTCGCGTTTGAGTAGATCACGGCTCTAATCTTGTCTTTAGAGGAGTGGCACTCATCTACTTGGATAGGGTCTGGTATGTCATTACGTAAAAAAGGCCGGGATGTTTCCCTGCCTCAAGGCCTCAACCACCTCCGATGATTGAATCAGTGTCATGCTTGAATATGCACAGTACCTGTAGTGGGCACGAATGCCCGTTTCCGGACTGTGGAACATCAGTGCCTTGGATCCCACGCTGATGCCTCGAGGCCTCGAGCTTCATAGCATAGTGATCATCCGGGCGCTGCTGAGGCCATCATTACAAGGAAAGGGAACCAGTCTGTTCGTATAGCCTCCATTCAACCCGTTTGGTAATTACAGAGAAGATTGCGTTGACATTGAAAAGAAGTCGGCCTTTGTTGGGCTTTAAGGAAGGAAGATCGTGTCGTGTCCGGTTTGTAGCGGTGCCGAGATTATGAGATAGCCGGGGCGTCAAATATTTAAGCGCTTGATAATTCTTCGGCCGTCTTTGCATGGAAATGTTGTACATGGGTCGAACGTTTCTCTCCCCTTCCCCAGGTTCGAGGTCAAGGCATGGATACATCCGAGTCCATGACGTTCCTGTCCTGTGCATGGCGGCCACATCTACATAGTACGCACTACCAATACTAATATCACGATGATTATCACCTTCACGGCCATAATACAAAGCATTTTCGTTGGTCAAAATTAGTGCGCGTCTAAGTGTAACCGCTACCACGTGTGATTAGCTGCGGATCCAGGGCTGTTGGGCCGTATGTACAGTTCAGATAGTAGTGTGATGTAGTTTGTCTCTCTGAGACACACTTCTCCCCACTCTAACGTTTGGTTATGTTAGAGAACTTCCATCTATCATAAGTAACGCCAGGTGAACAGCACAGTGTCAAGCATGGATGAACGAGCCGCAGAGTAACCGCCAAGCATCGTCCGATTCCATGGATTGCGGGGCTGAGTACACATGTAAAAAGACCTCCATATTGAATAGTGGATCTGGATCGTGACTCCGAGCTTTTATTAAGCAAAGCTCGGATGTTCTTCCCGGTTCAAACAAGAGGGGAAGAAGACGATTTGCCGTTTTTTTTGTTTGTAGATCAAACAAACAGGGGTAAACAGCAGTCAGACTTCATCTCCGCAAGCCACCAAGCGACCAAACCAAATAACTCATCTTTCTGACTTTACCTAGCACTACCGACTGAATGCTTGTTGTGAGTCCCATCCACGCTGCATAACGGTCAAAAATTTACAATCGTAACACTATTTAGGATTTTGAAGAAGACCCCTGGAAGCGTTTCCAGAAGTTTCCCGAGTCCGAGAAACAGATAGTAGAAGCGCTGAAAGGGGTAGAGGCCATACAACAAGACATCCGATATCAATACCAACTGGAGTTGCTGGAATTGAATAAAAAGGTGCAGTTGGTATTCTTACCCGCCCAGCAGTCCGCCGAATGATCATTAACCCCGAGTTTTTTGAACTCTACAGTACGCTGGACTTTTGGATCCCCAATATAATCGTCGGAAGGCTCTCATCGCCGGAGGTGCAACTCCGGAGCCGGCAGAGCTTGATGCAGGCGAGAAAGGCTTGCGGAAGGTGTTTGGGAAAAAGTTCAAACCGCCAAGTCGCCATGCTCCATCCGACAAGGGGATCGAGAATTTCTGGCTTGCGGTGTTTATGAACCATCCCGGCCTCTCCTTTGTCGTTGCCCAGAGAGATCGGGAGGCTCTGAAACACCTCACCGATATCAGATGCACTTACTTTACCGAGCGATCTGCTGATGCGGCGCTGAAATCGCCCGTATCATCGTCGTATGCCTCTGCGACATCTGAGCCCGATCGCGCAACTACCACTTCTTCCTCCGAAATGAGCTCGGGGTCGGGGACGAAGAACGGAAAAAATGGATATAAAGCTCTCCTTTTATTTCCGCCCAAATCAATACTTCACAGATGAAGTTCTTGAGAAGACTTATTACTTACAAGGACAGTGTTGACGATTTTGGGGAGCTGCTATACGACAAGGCCGTTGGTTGTCAGATTCATTGGAAAACCCGGGAAGGATCTTACGCTCCCTAAAGACGATGATGGCGACGACGACGATGACGATTACGACGACGGTCCATCGGAGTCCTTCTTCACCTTCTTCAAATCCAAGCAGATGCCGTCTGACTCTGAAATCGACAAGCTGAGGGATGCGGCTTACAATGAGCTTCTTGACGAAGTCGAGGGCGATTCTGGATGCGGGGAAGATATCAGGGATGAGGTATGCCTCATCATAGTTCAAGTGCACTGAAAAAAACTCAAAACTTTTCAGGGTTATTCCGTATGCATTGACATATTTACTCGATCCTCCCCCATCGGATGAAGAATATGATAGTAGTGATGAAGAGGATAGTGAAGGGAGGATCCAGGTGACAGTGAGGGAGACGATGGTGATGATAATGATGACAGTCGCTAAGCTTTGGGGCGATGCGAGGTTCAGTCACAAAATATGTAAATTCGATCGTGTACTGTACAACTGATGAGAAGAAATGGCCCCGGCAACGATGATCATATAAGATATAGACTTGTTTTTTTTTCGTCGTCTCGTCTTGTTCTTATTCTCGTCCGCTCTTTTCCCGCTGGTTCACCCTGTTTTTCCTTGGTTGAAATCAATACAGGATGCGAGTGACTACGTTTTGCTTTGGCGATTGATTGCATCTTGTCAGCGGACATTTGTCCAATTCGCGGTACAATGGACCCGCAGCCATCCAAATGATCCTTACAGCACCTAACACAGATCGTCCCATCCGATGGTTTGCGCCTGTCTGACATGTGAGATGCTCATTCTGCAGTCGTCGGCATCTGAAGAACCCTGAGACCTGTCATAAAACGATGAGAACCCGGCGATTTTTATCACGCTAGAGAAATACTGGACCATCAATCTGCAACCACACCGCTAGACCAGGACCCTGCCGACACGGAAGACAAGCGAAGACTCGTTACAACAAGTACCAGGGCGCTGATCACCAACTTTTCCCATTGAACGCCAGTGATCCGGAACAGGGCTGCTCGCCAAGTGTTTATCCCGAGATATGCTGTTTCTTCGTCCAGCCAGCCAGGTCTATATGGCAGGAGGTATTCTGAGGTCGGAAGGTGAGGGGATAGCGGGGTAAACGAATGACTATGCATTGATATGTCACGATTTCCAATATCTATTATTTCGCGGGAGAACGGAGACGACATGTTTCCTGCTCTACAGCAAGAGGCTGTAGAACCTGGCCACCTGGCGCCCACGTGGTTCATTCCTCCTTTCAAAATGTGTTGAGAACCTTCATGGGCGGCTATGGGTAAATATGCATGATGCGCCCAGCCCGCCACTATCAATAAATTTCAAGGAAGTTGCTATCAACCTGGAATTTCGTAATGACTTGCAGCATGGAAGACGCGTGATAAACAGTCCTGAATAATCCTGTATGTAGATAAATAGATCATCAATCTGGCATACCAATCAAAGGGCATGCTACCACGAGGCACAGAGAAGAGCCTTCCTAATGAGCACTGGTGTTCTGCAACAAGGCTCCACCGAGCATTTCTCTGATCTAACCTTGTCCATCAATTCACGGAAGAACGAGATTGTTCTAAAAGGTCCCGCATAATCATGTGAACAATACGAAATCAGTGCATCCGTATCTGCATTGCGACCCTTGGTCCAGCTCCAGGCGATGTCCTGTGAGACAGACTTGATGAATGGTTGGGCTGTGATCTGAGCGTCAGCGTAGGTCGGAAATCGAGCTACCGGATAGGGGGATCCCTGTCCTCTGTGAGATGTCGTTGGCAGATCTCTGAAGATAAACATACGAGGATGTAAGGGTGACGATACAGCAAGATCGCGGGAATAATAAAAGGTCATAGCGATGGATGGGGATATCGAAAGGTGTGAGGGTGGGGCGAAAGGACAAGAGTGCTGTGCATGAATAATTTGTGATTGGTCAGAGCAGACAAAGCCCACCTCGGCTATTTCCCAGTGGC